>JABTXL010021416.1:4641939-4653614 GCA_025134845.1 Neodon shergylaensis | reverse complement strand
CTCTCTCTCTCTCTCTCTCTCTCTCTCTCTCTCTCTCTCTCTCTCTCGTGTGTGTGTGTGAAAACCCTTTTCTGATTTTCTATGGAGTAAAAGAATTCCTGCCCTGGAACTTGCTGGGACCCGGATTGCTGGTTTTAAGGTATATGTTACTGGGAATATTTGTAACTGATATAGAGAAAAATAAAGAAACATGGACAAACAATTCCCGTTGTGAGTAAACTTCTTTACCCTCAGATCTTTACCCCCCCTTCATTTATTGTGGAGAACTTTCTTGAAGCCTGAAAGGGGTACCCTAAAAGCTTGACTTTTAGGGACCACGTTAATGGTTAGCTGTATGAGGATGTCCGAAGCACTGGAATTTAATATCCAGACAGGTATCAGCTGCCACGTGGATGCTGTGAATTGAACCCAGACCTCTGGAAGTGCAGCCAGTGCTTCCAACTACTAAGTCATCTTTCTAGTTCCCATTCTCGTGGGGCGGTGGTGGTGCACGCCTTTAATCCCAGCACATGGGAGGTAGAGGCAGGAGGATCTTTGTGAGTTCGAGGCCAGCCTGGTCTACAAGAACTAGTTCCAGGACAGGAACCAAAAGCTATGGAGAAACCCTGTCTCGAAAAATCTAGTTCCCATTCTCCTTTTAAAGATTTTCTCAGAGTTCACCTTCCATTTACCTTCTTTAAAGGACAAGACTTTGCTTCTCTGATGTCCACAGAGGTGGACAACTACTTGCCCAGACCAGGTTTCTGAGTCATCTTGCATGGATCAATGAATCCACCTTTGGACTTCTTAGGTTAAGCATTACTGGCCCCAGCAATTTTCTCAAATTGGCTGAGGATTGCAATTTCCTCTTTGGAAGAGCTTAGTGTGGTGCACTCAGAAGTCGGACTGGAAGCAACACTCTAAGTACTCGAGGTAGCTTTGAATCTCCTCTCCTGATACAGAAGGCAAGTGATTCAATGTCATGGATTGCATTTGGAGTTGGTATATGTGGCAGGCACACTGATGTACCACTGAGACACACAGGCTGGTCTCTATGGTCTCTGCCTTTTTGTTTCTGTCCTACACCAGGTGGAATAGACAAGCAATTCCCACTCTACTTCCTAAAGTGAGCTTTCTGGAAAGGGTCTGGAAAGATTAGGGAACCTTCATGAGTGCCTCTGGTTTCTCATTTTCTTATTGACACCATAGGCTTGGGACAGTCACCCCTTCCGTGCTGTGCTGTGCTGTGTGAACGGTGGATGCAGTGAGGGAGAGGCACATTTGCAGTGAATGACGTTATGCTTATTATTTGGACTATGTTCAGATCTACAAACCGTGCGGAAATGTCAGGCCTGTTTCTACCCAGGGGAAGACATGAAATTATAGCTTTACACCACACACAAAACAGTCTTTAAAATGGTGCAGAACAGTACAGAAAAGTTAATGCCATGTAACACTTACAATATCTGGTTAAATCTTCATAACATTGCTCTGAGAGTCTCTGCACAAATGTCACACTGTCTGGTGCCTGCAGTGTGAGATGGAACACTGTGCCTATACTGTATGTGGTGAGCAGACCCTGAGTATCACTGTTTTAGGCCCAAGTCAAACGGTTTGCGTGACGACTGTTTTCAGAAATAAAATGTATTAGAGGCTTTTTTAACAAATGCACTGCATATAAACAAACTGAAAATTAAAAACCACAGGAAAAAGTCCTTCAACAAAATACAACATCCCTTCATAATAAAGATCTTGGGAAGAACAGGGATACAAGGAACATACCTAAACTTAATAAAGGCAATATACAGCAAGCCAACAGCCAACATCAAACTAAATGGAGACAAACTCAAAGTGATCCCACTGAAATCAGGAACAAGACAAGGTTTTCCACTCTCTCCATATCTATTCAATATAGTTCTTGAGGTCTGAGCTAGAGCAATAAGACAGAAAAAAAAGGAGATCAAGGGTGTTGAATATATCTTGGGTCAAGAAATACCAGGCTAACTAGAAGATAGAACATATTTTTTGTTGTTGTTGTTATAAGGGGCAAACTCATGAATCAGGAACGAGAAGTCCAAACTCAGCTATGTAGAGCAGGAACCAGAGAGAGAGAGAGAGAGAGAGAGAGAGAGAGACTTTTGGGCCTCCAGGTGTTTTTCTTCTGGTACCCAAAACGTCACACCCCTAACTCAGTTCCACCTCTTAAAGTTCATTGCCTGACAGAGATTCCCCATCACCTCCCTCTTTTGTCTAAATAAGAGAGTTCCAAACCTATTACAAAACTATATACAATAGGACCAGTTATCAAGTAAAAAATTACAACCAACATAAATAATATTAAGCAAAGAACACATGTTATATGTTTAATAAACATTCTATTTTAAAGAGTCTAAGTCTTGAATCAGAAATGGCTTGGCTAATTTATAAGAGGAAGTTAACTAAGACTATTTATTTATTTATTTATTTTTTATTAATTTATTTATTTATTATAGATTTCTGCCTCCTCCCCGCCACCACCTCCCATTTCCCTCTCCCTCCCCCAATCAAGTCCCCCTCCCTCATCAGCCCGAAGAGCAATCAGGGTTCCCTGCCCTGTGGAAAGTCCAAGGACCACCCACCTCCATCCAGGTCTAGTAAGGTGAGCATCCAAATTGCCTAGGCTCCCACAAAGCCAGTACGTGCAGTAGGATCAAAAACCCATTGCCATTGTTCTTGAGTTCTCAGTAGTCCTCATTGTCCACTATGTTCAGTGAGTCCGGTTTTATCCCAAGCTTTTTCAGACCCAGGCCAGCTGGCCTCGGTGAGTTCCCAATAGAACATCCCCATTGTCTCAGTGTGTGGGTGCACCCCTCGCGGACCTAAGTTCCTTGCTCGTGCTCTCTCTCCTTCTGCTCCTGATTTGGACCTTGAGATTTCTGTCCAGTGCTCCAATGTGGGTCTCTGTCTCTGTCTCTGTCTCCTTTCATCACCTAATGAAGGTTAATACTCAGGAGGATGCCTATATGTTTTTCTTTGGGTTCTCCTTCTTATTTAGCTTCTCTAGGATCACTAATTATAGGCTCAATGTCCTTTATTTATGGCTAGAAACCAAATATAAGTGAGTACATCCCATGTTCCTCTTTTTGGGTCTGGCTTACCTCACTCAGGATAGTGTTTTCTATTTCCATCCATTTGCATGCAAAATTCAAGAAGTCATTGTTTTTTTTTCTTCTTTTTCCAGTTTTTTTTTATTGAGAAAATAAAAAAAGAAAAAAGTTTCCGCCTCCTCCCCGCCTCCCCCTTCCCTCCCCCTCCTCCCACCCCCCTCTCCCTCCCCCCACTCCTCTCCCCCCTCCCTCTCCAGACCAAAGAGCAGTCAGGGCTCCCTGCCCTGCGGAAAGTCCAAGGTCCTCCCCTGCTCCGTCCATGTCTAGGAAGGTGAGCATCCAGACTGGCTAGGCTCCCATAAAGCCCGAACTTGAAATAGGATCAAAACCGAGGGTCATTGTCCTTGGCTTCTCATCAGCCCCCCTTGTTCGTCATGTTCAGAGAGTCCTGTTTTATCCCATGCTTCTTCCGTCACAGTCCAGCTGGCCTTGGTGAGCTCCCAATAGATCAGCCACACTGTCTCAGTGGTAGGGTGCACCCCTCGTGGTCCCGACTTCCTTGCTCATGTTCCCCCTCCTTCCGCTCCTCATTGTGAACTTGGGAGCTCAGTCCGGTGCTCCATTGTGGGTCTCTGTGACTATCTCCGTCCATCACCAGATGAAGGTTCTATGGTGATATGCAAGATATTCGTCAGCATTGCTATAGGATAGAGTCATTTCAGGTTCCCCATCCTCAGCTGCCCAAGGAACTAACTGGGGACCTCACCTTGGGCTCCTGGGAGCCACTCTAGGTTCAAGTCTCTTGCCAACCCTAAGGTGACTCCCTTAACTAAGAATTGTGCTTCCGTGCTCCCCCGTCCAACCTTCCCCCATCCCAATCATCCTGAAGAAAGTGTGGAATATATACACATTAGAGTACTACACTGCGGTAAAAAACAATGACTTCTCGAATTTTGCATGCAAATGGATGGAAATAGAAAACACTATCCTGAGTGAGGTAACCCAGACCCAAAAAGAGGATCATGGGATGTACTCACTCATAATTGGCTTCTAGCCATAAATAATGGTCATGAAGTATTTAATTGGTGAACCTAAAGATGCTAAATTGGAAGATGAACCCAAGGAAAAACATATAATTATCCTCTTGGCTATTGGAAGTAGACAAAATTGCCGGGGAGAAATTTTGGGATCTTGGGGGTGGGGTGGGATGGGAGTATCGGGGGATGGGGAGAGAGGGGTGAGGAGGGGAGGATGGGGGAAACTTGGAGAAGTCATTGTTTTTTTACTGCTGAGTAGTACTCTAATGTGTATATATTCCATACTTTCTTCATCCATTCTTCCATTGAAGGGCATCTAGGTTGTTTCCAGGTTCTGGCTATTACAAACAATGCTGCTTTGAACATAGTTGAGCATATACTTTTGTTGTATGATAGGGCATCTCTTGGGTATATTCCCAAGAGTGGTATTGCTGGGTCCAGGGGTAGGTTGATCCCGAATTTCCTGAGAAACCGCCACACTGCTTTCCAAAGTGGTTGCACAAGTTTGCATTCCCACCAGCAATGGATGAGTGTACCCCTTTCTCCACAACCTCTCCAGCAAAGGCTATCATTGGTGTTTTTGATTTTAGCCATTCTGACAGGTGTAAGATGGTATCTTAAAGTTGTCTTGATTTGCATTTCCCTGATCGCTAAGAAAGTTGAGCATGACCTTAAGTGTCTTTTGGCCATTTGAACTTCTTCTGTTGAGAATTCTCTGTTCAGCTCATTGCCCCATTTTATAATTGGGTTGATTAGCCTTTTACGGTCTAGTTTCTTGAGTTCTTTATATATTTTGGAGATCAGACCTTTGTCAGTTACGGGGTTGGTGAAGATCTTCTCCCAGTCAGTGGGTTGCCTTTTTGTCTTAGTGACAGTGTCCTTTGCTTTACAGAAGCTTCTCAGTCTCAGGAGGTCCCGTTTATTCAACGAGGCCCTTACTGTCTGTGCTGCTGGGGTTATATGTAGGAAGTGGTCTCCTGTGCCCATCTGTTGTAGAGTACTTCCCACTTTCTCTTCTATCAGGTTCAGTGTGTTCAGCCTGATATTGAGGTCTTTAATCCATTTGGACTTGAGTTTTGTGCATGGTGATAGATATGGATCTATTTTCATTCTTCTACAGATTGACATCCAGTTTTGCCAGCACAATTTGTTGAAGATGCTCTCTTTTTTCCATTGTATACTTTTAGCTCCTTTATCGAAAATCAGGTGTTCATAGGTTTGTGGGTTAAAGTCAGGGTCTTCTATTCGATTCCATTGGTCAACTTCTCTGTTTTTATGCCAATACCAAGATGTTTTCAATACTGTAGCTCTGTAATAGAGTTTGAAGTCAGGGATGGTAATGCCTCCAGACGATCCTTTTTTGTATAAGATTGTTTTGGCTATCCTGGGTTTTTTGTTTTTCTATATAAAGTTGATTATTGTCTTCTCCAGATCTGTGAAGAGTTTTGATGGGGATTGCATTGAATCTATAGATTGCTTTTGGTAGAATTGCCATTTTTACTATGTTGATCCTCCCAAACCAAGAGCAAGGGAGATCCTTCCATTTTCTGGTGTTCTCTTCAATTTCTTTCTTCAAAGACTTAAAGTTCTTGTCGAATAGATCTTTCACTTCCTTGGTCAGACTTACCACAAGATATTTTATGTTATTTGTGGCTATTGTGAAAGGTGATGCTTCTCTGATTTCCCTCTCTGCTTCCTTATCCTTAGTGTATAGGGAGGAAACTGATTTTTTGGAGTTGATCTTGTATCCTGCCACATTACTCAAGGTGTTTATCAGCTGTAAGAATTCTTTGGTAGAGTTTTTGGGGTCGCTTATGTATACTATCATATCATCTGCAAATAATGAAAGCTTAACTTCTTCCTTTCCAATACGAATCCCCTTGATCCCCTTATGTTGTCTTATTGCTATTGCTAGAACTTCAAGCACTATATTGAAGAGGTATGGAGAGAGTGGACATCCTTGTTGTGTTCCTGATTTTAGTGGGATGGCTTTGAGTTTTTCTCCATTTAATTTAATGTTAGCTGTCGGCTTGCTGTAAATAGCTTTTATTATATTTAGGTATGACCCTTGTATCCCTAATCTCTCCAAGACCTTTATCATTAAGGGGTGTTGAATTTTGTCGAATGCTTTTTCAGCATCTAATGAAATGATCATATTTTTTCTTTCAGTTTATTTATATGGTGAATTACATTGATAGATTTGCGTATGTTGAACCAGCACTGCATCTCTGGGATGAAGCCTACTTGATCATAAAGAATAATTTTTCTAATGTGTTCTTGGATTCGGTTTGCCAGAATTTTATTGAGAATTTTTGTGTCGATGTTCATGAGTGAGATAGACCTGTAATTCTCTTTCTTGGTTTGGTCTTTGTGTGGTTTTGGTATCAGGGTAACTGTAGCTTCATAAAAGGAATTTGGCAATGACTCTTCTGTTTCTATATTGTGAAATACATTAAGGAGTATAGGTATTAGCTCTTCTTGGAAGTTCTGGTAGAATTCTGCATTGAAACCATCTGGTCCTGCTTTTTTTGGAAGGGAGATTTTTGATAATAGTTTCTAGTTCTTCGCGACTAACAGGTCTATTTAGATCGTTCACCTGGTCTTGGTTTAGCTTTGGTATATGGTACTTATCTAAAAAAATGTCCATTTCTTTTGCATTTTCCAGTTTTGTGGCATACAGGCTTTTGTAGTAAGATCTAATGATTCTCTGAATTTCCTCTGTGTCTGTGGTTATGTCCCCCTTTTCATTTCCTATCTTATTTATTTGCGTGTTCTCTCTCTGTTGTTTAATTAGTTTGGATAGGGGTTTGCCGATCTTGTTGATTTTCTCCAAGAACCAACTTTTTGTTTCATCGATTCTTTGGATTGTTTTCTGTGTTTCTATTTTGTTGATTTCCGCCCTCAGTTTGATTATTTCCAATCTTCTACTCCTCCTGGGCACATCTGCTTCTTTTTTTGCTAGAGCTTTCAGGTGTGCTGTTAAGACCCCAATGTATGCTTTCTCCGTTTTCTTTAAATGGGCACTTAGTGCTATGAACTTTCCTCTTAGCACTGCTTTCATCGTGTCCCATAGGTTTGAGTATGTTGTCTCTTTATTTTCATTAAATTCAAGGAAGACTTTAATTTCTTTCTTAATTCCTTCCTTGACCCAGGTGTGGTTCAGTAGTTGACTGTTCAGTTTCCATGAGTTTGTCGGCTTTCTGTGGGTAGCATTGTTGTTGCCTTCTAACTTTAATCCGTGGTGATCTGATAAGACATAGGTGGACACTGATATTTTTTTGTATCTGTGGAGGTTTCCTTTGTTTCTGAGTATGTGGTCAATTTTCAAGAAGGTTCTATGAGCTGCAGAGAAGAAGGTATATTCTTTCCTATTTGGGTGGAGTGTTCTATAGATGTCTGTTAAGTCCATTTGCTTCATTAACTCCAATAATTCTCTCAATTCTCTATTAGGTTTCTGTCTGATTGACCTGTCCATTGGAGAGAGAGGTGTGTTGAAGTCTCCTACTACTAGTGTGTGTGGTTTGATGTCTGCCTTGAGTTCTAGTAATATTTCTTTTACATAAGTGGGTGCTTTTATATTAGGGGCGTAGATATTCAGGATTGAGACGTCATCCTGATGAATTGTTCCTGTTATGAGTATAAAGTGTCCATCTCGGTCTCTTCTGATTGGTTTTAGTTTGAAGTCAGTTTTGTTAGAAATTAGTATGGCCACACCTGCTTTTTTCTTAGGACCATTTGCTTGAAAACCTTTTCCCAACCCTTTACTCTGAGTAGATGCCTGTCTTTGTGGTTGAGATGTGTTTCTTGCAAACAGCAGAATGTTGGATCCTGTTTTCGTATCCAGTCTCTTAGCTTGTGCCTTTTTATAGGTGAATTGAGACCATTAATATTAAGTGATATTAATGACCAGTGGTTGTTTACTTCGGTTATTCTTATTGTTTTTGTCAGTAGAGTTTGTGAGTCTCCCTTCTTTGAGTTGTGCTGGTGAAGGGTCGCCAGATGCCTGAGTTATTGTAGGCAGTATTGGCAATGTTGAATTCCTTGGGTTGCGATTTTCCTTCTATTACTTTCTGTAGGGATTTGTGGATTTGTGGCTACGTATTGTTTAAATTTGTTCTTATCCTGGAATGTCTTGTTTTCTCCATTGATAGTGAACAATAGCTTGGCTGGGTATAGTAGTTTGGGTTTGCATCCATGGTCTCTTAGTTTCTGCAGTACCTCTATCCAGGACGTTCTGGCTTTCATGGTGTCCATAGAGAAGTCAGGTGTAAGTCTGATCGGTTTACCTTTATAAGTTACCTGGCCTTTTTCCTTTGCAGCTCTTAATATTCTTTCTTTAACCTGTATATTTTGTGTTTTGATTATTATATGGCGAGGGGATGTTTTTCTTTGATCCAGTCTGTTTAGTGTTCTGTATGCTTCTTGAATATTCAAAGGAATATCTTTCTTTATGTTGGGAAAGTTTTCTTCCATAATTTTGTTAAAAATATATTCTGGGCCTTTGAGCTGTGACTCTTCTCCTTCTTCTATTCCTATTATTCTTAGGTTTGGTCTTTTTATTGTGTCCCATATTTCCTGAATGTTTTGTGATGAGAATTTGTTGGCTTTGCTGTTTTCTTTGATCAGTGCGTTTATTTTCTCTATGGTGTCCTCAGAATCTAAGATTCTTTCTTCTATCTCTTGTATTCTATTGATTATGCTTGTTTCTGTAGACTCTGCTCGTTGACCTAGATTTTCCATATCCAGCTGGTCCTCAGTTTGTGTTTTCTTCCTTGCTTCCATTTCAGTTTTCAATTCTTGAACTGTTTCCATTACCTGTTTGATCATTTTTTCTTGGTTTCCCAGGGTATCATGTACATATTTACTCATTTCTTCAAACTTTTTGTTATACTTCTCATCCATTTCTATAAGGGCGTTTTTTACATGTTGTTTAAGGGCCTCTATTGCTTTCATAAAGTCAATTTTTTCCACTTCTTCTGTGTTAGGGTGTTCAAGTCCTTCTGTTGTAAGATCATTGGGTTCTGGTGTTTTCATGTTGTTTTTCAGATTGTTGGGTGAATTCTTGCCTTGGCGCCTGCCCATCTCCTCCTATCGATGCTATCTAATGGGTCTTTTAAAACCAGATCAGGTTTCCCTGCTGGCCAGGGGCTCCGCTTACAAAATGCCCTCGCTCTGTTTCCTGGCTCCTGCCGCGGGCCAAGATCCCTCTCACCACTCAGAAGGGTCTTCAGGAACAGGACCAGGCTCCCTGTTTGCCAGGGACCTCACCAACAAAAGGCCTACCTCTTTGATTTAATTCTAGTGGGGTGATCTGCTCTTGGTGTTGCGCGCCGGTCCCCGCCGCTTGCCTAACTAAGACTTTTTAATCTTTAACTCCAATGAAGGCCTGAGAAGGAAGATAATATTACTTGAGGGGGCAGGAAGTGCAATCAAACAGCTTCCAAAGAGAGTAGTACATGACAGAGACAATTGGCTACCTGAGCATACACCCAAAGTCTCATTTGTAATATTGAATCAACCAATTTAGGTAAGGTCTAGTGTAACTGACAGACCATTTTAAAAGCCAGCAATATTTTTAGAACGGTCTTACCCTGTCTTGGCAAGGTTTGGCAGTCTTTGTGTGTGTCTTACTTATCCAGTCCAGACAGCATGTATTTGTCAGTGATCGAGGCATGACAGTTCCTTGCCCAAAGGCCAATTGTCCCAAGAAGAAAACAAACTCCTAGTGGAATGTCTTCGTTGCTCAACAGTCTCTTGGGAATAGATTGGTGCTGTCAGGAGCAACTATGTCTCGCATCAACAAAATCCCAAGCTCTTTAAATGCCGTGTTCTACAGATCCTTGAAGTAGTTGAAGATTACCTATTAAGGTAGAAAACAATCTCTATATATCTAAAGAACCTATTTAATCTGACTCTATGTATAGCAAATATGAATAACTATAATATAATACTTAGTACCTATATAACTAAAAGACTGTGACTTTATATCAGAATACTAAATAATCTGTAAACATCTGTGCAGTAAATGTAAACGATGTATAAGTATCTTGATCAGAGGTAGGACTATGTATTGTAATATGAAAATATACCTTAAAATTGTACCAATATACAAAATGTCTTAAAAAGAGGTAGAAACATGCATGAGTACAATCTCACAAAATAACTTTGCATAGGTGTACAAATATTATAAACAGAAATAACAAATATTGTTGTAATAGGGGTGGCTGGCTACGTTCTGCCACCCAGCCGCCCGCACAGCTAGCTTTGTACCTGAAATAATTACACAGAAACTGTATTCATTTAAATACTGCTTGTCCCATTAGCTCTAGTCTCTTATTGGCTAGCTCTCACATCTAGATTAACCCATTTCTAATATTCTGTGTAGCCCACGAGGTGGCTTACCAGAGAAGATCTTAACCTGTGTCTGTCTGGAGTGGGAGAATCATGGCGACTCCTAGACTCAGCTTCTTTCTCCCAGCATTCTATTCTGTTTACTCCGCCTATTAAATTCTACCCTATCAGAGGCCAAGCAGTTTCTTTATTACTTAACCAATGAAATCAACAGATTGATATATGACACTCCCACATCATTTCCCCTTTTTCTGTTTAAACAAAAAAGAAGGCTTTCATTTTAACATAGTAAAATTACATATAGCAAAACAGTTATCAAGCAAGAATTACAGTTACAATATTTATATCTATTTTATCTTTTATCATAACTAAGGAAAACTATAACTATCTATCCATTCTTCAACTCCATCAAAGACTCCAGAAGGATATAACATTACCTAAGTAAACAAGAACTAAGAAACTTCAAACTCTAGAAATGACAGAGACATCTCGCTGCCTGGACAGTCACCCAAAGTTCCTCTGTACCGTTGGGGCATCCATCTTTGGCCAACAGGCCCATAGTATCTAGCAGACATTTCCATGAAGCAGGAAATTTTTTTTTCAAATTTTTTTTTTATTGAGAAAAAGAAAAGAAAAAAAAGTTTCTGCCTCCTCCCGGCCTCCCATTTCCCTCCCCCTTGTCCCACCCTTCTCCCCCCCCCCCGCTCCTCTCCCCCTCCCTCTCCAGTCCAAAGAGCAGTCAGGGTTCCCTGTCCTGTGGAAAGTCCAAGGCCCTCCCCCCTCTGTCCATGTGTAGGAAGGTGAACATCCAAGGTGGCTAGGCTCCCACAAAGCCCGAACTTGAAGTAGGATCAAAACCCTGGGCCATTGTCCTTGGCTTCTCATCAGCCCCCATTGTTCGCCATGTTCAGAGAGTCTGGTTTTATCCCATGCTTCTTCCGTCACAGTCCAGCTGGCCTTGGTGAGCTCCCAATAGATCAGCCACACTGTCTCAGTGGTTGGGTGCACCCCTCGTGGTCCTGACTTCCTTGTTCATGTTCTCCCTCCTTCCGCTCCTCATTGGGAACTTGGGAGCTCAGTCCGGTGCTCCAGTGTGGGTCTCTGTGACTATCTCCATCCATCACCAGCTGAAGGTTCTATGGTGATATGCAAGATATTCGTCAGCATTGCTGTAGGATAGGGTCATTTCAGGTTCCCTATCCTCAGCTGCCCAAGGAACTAA
>JABTXL010021416.1:4620212-4636939 GCA_025134845.1 Neodon shergylaensis | reverse complement strand
GGAAGTTCTGGTAGAATTCCGCATTGAAGCCATCTGGACCTGGGCTCTTTTTGGTAGGGAGGTTTTTGATAACAAATTCTAATTCTTCACGACTAACAGGTCTATTTAGATTGTTCAGCTGGTCCTGGTTTAACTTTGGTAAATGGTATTTATCTAAAAAAGTGTCCATTTCTTTTACATTTTCCAGTTTTGTGGCATACAGGCTTTTGTAGTAAGATCTAATGATTCTCTGAATTTCCTCTGTGTCTGTGGTTATGTCCCCCTTTTCATTTCTGATCTTATTAATTTGCATATTTTCTCTCTGCCGTTTAATTAGTTTGGATAGAGGTTTATCAATCTTGTTGATTTTCTCCAGGAACCAGCTTTTTGTTTCATTGATTCTTTGGATTGTTTTCTGCGTTTCTATTTTGTTGATTTCAGCCCTCAGTTTGATTATTTCCAGTCTTCTACTCCTCCTAGGTGAGTCTGCTTCTTTTTTTTTCTAGAGCTTTCAGGTGGGCTGTTAAGTCTCCAATGTGTGCTTTCTCTGTTTTCTTTAAGTGGGCACTTAGTGCTATGAACTTTCCTCTTAGGACTGCTTTCATTGTGTCCCATAAGTTTGAATATGTTGTTTCTTTATTTTCATTGAATTCCAGGAAGACTTTAATTTCTTTCTTTATTTCTTCCTTAATCCAGGTGTGGTTCAGTAGTTGACTGTTCAGTTTCCATGCATTTGTAGGCTTTCTGGAAGTAGCCTTGTTGTTGAATTCTAACTTTAGTCCATGGTGATCTGAGAAGACACAGGTGGTTACTAATATTTTTTTGTAATTGTGGATGTTTGCTTTGTTACCAACTATGTGGTCAATTTTCGAGAAGGTTCC
The DNA here is from genome assembly GCA_025134845.1 of Neodon shergylaensis. Taxonomy (NCBI): domain Eukaryota; kingdom Metazoa; phylum Chordata; class Mammalia; order Rodentia; family Cricetidae; genus Neodon; species Neodon shergylaensis. The sequence goes on along the minus strand of JABTXL010021416.1, from coordinate 4,636,079 downwards.
ATGAGCTGCAGAGAAGAAGGTATATTCTTTCCTATTTGGGTGGAATGTTCTATAGATGTCTGTTAAGTCCATTTGCTTCATTACCTCCATTAATTCTCTTGTTTCTCTATTAGGTTTCTGTCTGATTGACCTGTCCATTGGTGAGAGAGGAGTGTTGAAGTCTCCTACTATTAGTGTGTGTGGTTTGATGGCTGCCTTGAGTTTTAGCAATGTCTCTTTTATGTATGTGGGTGCTTTTATATTAGGGGCATAGATATTCAGGATTGAGACTTCATCCTGATGAACTGTCCCTGTTATGAGTATAAAATGCCCCTCTCCATCTCTTTTGATTGATTTAAGTTTGAAGTCCACTTTGTTAGAGATTAGTATGGCCACACCTGCTTGTTTCTTAGGTCCATTTGCTTGATAAGCCTTTTCCCAGCCCTTTACTCTGAGTAGGTGCCTGTCTTTGTGGTTGAGGTGTGTTTCTTGTAAACAGCAGAATGTTGGATCCTGTTTTCTTATCCAATCTTTCAGCCTGTGCCTTTTTATAGGTGAGTTGAGTCCATTGATATTAAGTGATATTAATGACCAGTGGTTGTTAACTCCAGTCATTTTTTCAGTCGTAGAGTTTGTGTGTTTCCCTACCTTGAGTTGTGTTGGTGAAAGGTCTCTAGATGTCTGAGTTATTGTGGTCATTGCTGGACTCCTTGGTTAGTGCTTTTCCTTCTATTACTTTCTGTAAGGCTGGATTTGTGGCTACGTATTGTTTAAATTTGTTTTTATCCTGGAAAGTTTTATTTTCTCTATTTATAGTGAACGAAAGCTTGGCTGGGTATAGTAGTCTGGGCTTGCATCCGTAATTTCTTAGTTTCTGCAATACATCTATCCAGGACCTTCTGGCTTTCATGGTTTCCATGGAGAAGTCAGGTGTAAGTCTGATAGGTTTACCTTTATAAGTAACTTGGCCTTTTTCCTTTGCAGCTCTTAATATTCTTTCTTTATTCTGTATGCTTAGTGTTTTGATTATTATATGGCGAGGGGATGTTTTTTTTTGATCCAGCCTATTTGGTGTTCTGTATGCTTCTTGAACCTTCATAGGTATATCTTTCTTTAGGTTGGGAAAGTTTTCTTCTATAATTTTATTAAATATATTTTCTGGACCGTTGAGCTGCACTTCTTCCCCTTCTTCTACACCTATTATTCTTAGGTTTGGTCTTTTTATTGTGTCCCAGATTTCCTGAATGTTTTGTGATGAAAGTTTGTTGGACTTGCTGTTTTCTTTGATCAGTGTGTTTATTTTCTCTATGGTATCTTCAGAATCTGAGATTCTTTCTTCTATCTCTTGTATTCTGTTGGTTATGCTTGTTTCTGTAGTCTCTGTTTGTTTACTTAAATTTTCCATGCCCAGCCGAACCTCTGTTTGTGTTTTCTTCTTTGCCTCCAATTCAGTTTTCAAGTCTTGAACTGTTTCCATTATCTGTCTGATTGTTTTTCCTTGGTTTTCTAGGGTGTCATTCACTGATTTATTCAATTCTTCAAACTTTCTGTTATATTTCTCATCCATTTCTATAAGGGTGTTGTTTACATGCTGTTTAAGGGCATCAATCACTTTCATAAAGTCGATTTTTTCTACTTCTTCTTGGTTAAGGTGTTCATGTCCTCCTGTTGTGAGGTCGCTGGTTTCTGGTGGATTCATGTTGCTTTTCAGATTGTTGGGTGAATTCTTGCATTGGCACCTGCCCATCTCTTCCTCCGAATGCTCCCCTATCGATCTTCTTTTACAGGATCAGGTCTTCTTGCCTACTGATGTATCTTCCCAGTGATGGCTCTCCCCAGTGATAGCTCTCCTGGTGCCGAGATCAGATCTCCGTGCCCAATGCTGGCTCTCCCTAATGCTGGCTCTCCTGGCGCCAAGATCAGGTCTCTGTGCCCAGTGTTTGCTGTCCTGTCGCTGAGATCAGGTCTCTGTGCTGGTTGGGTAGCTCGAAAACAGAGCGCCTACCTTCTTTGGTGCAGGCAGGCTATTGAAACAAAGGAACTCCCGCCCACCTGGGTGCCCTGAGGTTTCGGTCCCAGCGCCCAGACAGGTTCAGCTGGGAGATGTTGTGTGTTCACAGAGGGCAGAGGGGTCGAAGAAGGGAGGGTTCTGGATGCAAGCTGGGTGTGATAGGAAGAAAGAGGCAGTATGCAGGGAGTAGAGGCCCTGCAGAGAGCCCAGGAAGGATAGGGGGTTGAGGAACTTCTGAGTTCCCAGTCCCGGGCTGAAGCCACGGGATCAGCAACTCACCCCTCGCTGGCTCTCCTAGCGCTGAGATCAGGTCTCTGTGCTGGTTGGGTAGCTGGAAAACAGAGCGCCTACCTTCTTTGGTGCAGGCAGGCTATTGAAACAAAGGAACTCCCGCCCACCTGGGTGCCCTGAGGTTGCGGTCCCAGCGTCCAGACAGACTCAGCTGGGAGATGTTGTGTGTTCACAGAGGGCAGAGGGGCTGAAGAAGGGAGGGTTCTGGATGCAAGCTGGGTGGGATAGGAAGAAAGAGGCAGTATGCAGGGAGTAGAGGCCCTGCAGAGAGCCCAGGAAGGATAGGGGGTTGAGGAACTTCCGAGTTCCCAGTCCCGGGCTGAAGCCACCGAAGCAGGAAAATTTAAAGACAGTTCAGTCACTTTCTGCTGTATCCTGCAGAATGTCTTACAGACTCTTTCATGAATCAGGAACCCCGAAAGACCATCTCACCTTTAGGCAAGTTCAGAAGTCCTCTTTCTGTGGGTTCTTTGTGTCCAGTTCATGCATCAGTCCAGGCAAGAGCAGTTTCTTGCCAAAATGGCTATCAAACTCCATAACGAGCCTCTTTGATGCCCATCTTCCTCTTGAAGTAAATTGGTGCTGCCAGGAGCAGACATGTCTCATTGTCATGAAAAGTCCTAAGTTATTAAAATATTTTAAATGCCATATTCTGCAGTCTTTGAAAGATATGAAGAATGCCTATCTAACTGAAATATATCTCTATATATCTAGAAAATCTAACTAACATGACTACAAGCTTGACTTTATTGATAATTATCCATTAACAACCTATATTTCCTAATTATACATTACATTTTAAAATGAACTACACAATCAAAATGCCTTAATCAGTATCAAAAATTCATATATGTGTAACAAAATTGACCTTAAAGTCCATACCGATGCAAATTATTCGTATCTATATCATATCCCCTTTAAATGTAAAAGAACATTTATAAAGAATATCTGGGAATATGGATGTAGTTATTTTTCTCCAAACTTCTTCTTGCTGTATAGGGGGACTGTTAATCAGTTCTTTTATGGTATAACTTCTGTGCTATTTTTTTTTTCAGTCAGCAGTTGAGTGAAGTAATTTTATGGGTGTTCATAGCAACCTTTCAGGAGGGCGTGGTCTATCATACCATATTGGGATAGAAGCAATCCACAGGGTCTCATCCTCTGTGAAAACAAAAGAAGAACTTTTCCAAAGCATCATAACCTTAGATCCAAATTCGGAAGTCAAGATACCTTAAGAACATATATGCAGGTATATCAGCTTAGCAGCCCATATAATGAAATGTCTCTCTGTACTTAGCTCCTTCACAGTTGAAAATTATAAAGAAAACACAATAATACACAGAATCCAGGCTCTCTAAAAATTTTCCATTTTTACGTGGCTTATTTTTCTTTATTTCTTTTAATCTATAACTGTCTGTACTCTGTCTCTTTAAAGACTTTACCCTTTTTTTAAAGACATTAACTTTATTTTATCTATTCTTTTTATTCTCTCTCCCAAGCCTATGTACACTCATCCAACATTGTGACCCATTTAGAGGTCTTTTATATCTGAATCTGACCTATTGTGAATCTGTAATTTTTTACTGTCCAGGAGCACTTTTGATTTGCACCTTAAAATCGCTAAGTGCTTAAGAATCTAAGTTGTGACATTCCTAGGTCAAAAACAGGTACTGTGGTCTTGCTCCACCCAATCCAACATTGCGGAGCTGCTTATGACTGAATCAGTTTTGCCTCTGAGCTGTAGAGCAGATGGCTGTTCTGGATGTTGGCTCCACCTCTCTCCAATTTCAAAATGGAGGATTTACCATTTTCTACTAGCTCTGGGGCCACCATGTAGGAGCCACACTCAGCACTTTAACTCTGAGACTGAGCGTGCAGCACAGAAACTCTTTTCATCCAAGTTACCGCCAAATCTGACAGGCAGAGCACTGCGTAGCCTGGAAACATCTCTCTGTATGGAGGCAGAAATCTGCCATGCTCACCCACCTGCCTAAGCCTGATCCTGCCATTTGCCCAGGTGCAGACATTGGCAGGGTCTCAGAGTACTTTTTGTTCTGACCCTAAGCAGGAACACAAACATCCAGTTCCATAAAACCATTGAAATGCTTTAAATCCAGAGTTTGCACTGGCATCACAGCCCCAGGAAGCTGCGTTTTAAAATGATGAGGCTTTTTTTCTGCCACTATTGCTGAAACAGGAAATCTCTCTACAGCACATCTAGCAAACAGCAGAACGCTGTGTTAAACTCTCTCTCCCCTTTTTTAAGCCCACTCAGGTTTTTAAGTGGATTTAGTCCTTCACGTTGGAGTGCCAATTGTAGACCACGTTGGGCGCCATCTGTAGTGATGAGATGAGCAGGCCTGCTTTTCATCCCGCCTAGCTCCCGCAGGGCTAGCTTTACACCCGAAATAACAATACACAAATTGTATTCATTTAAACACTTCCTGGCCATTAGCTCTAGCTTCTAACTGGCTAACTCTCTTATCTTGATTAACCCATTACTATTAATGTGTGTAGCACCACGAGATTTTGGATTCCCGAGAAAGATCCTAACCTACGTCTGTATCGGGTCGGAGGATCATGGCATCTTCCTGACTCTGCTTTCTTCCTCCCAGAATTCTGTTCTGTCTACTCCACCCACCTAAGGGCTGGCCTATCAAAGGCCAAGGCAGTTTCTTCATTAACCAATGAAAATAACACATAGACAGATGACCCTCCTACATCACATGGGAAGAAAAAGACAATATCTCCTGAGTGAATTGGGAGCATGGGGACCATGGGAGAGGGCTGAAGGAAAGGAGAGAGGAAGCGAGGGGAACAGAGAGAAATGCATAGCTCTATATAATCAATTTTAAAAAGTTTTAAAAAATGCACTGGATGTGCTGTCATTATGTCCTGACTCATTTTTCAGCCCCAGGACCAAGCCCAATATCAACCCCTCCTAGTTCTGTGGGAATCACTCCTCTAGAGACAGGGAAGTTTGGAGGTAGGAGGGCTTGTTCCATAAAGTGACAGTGTACACAGGTGACAGACCAGGCCAGCAGATCATAACAACAGTACCATGTAGAGCTTGCCTTATGCACGTCAACAGTGAACACCACAGTTTCCTTCTGGGAAAGCTGCCTTAATCCCAGATGTACAGGGAGAAGACTTGAAACCAATTCCTATGAGAAAAAAACCCGCATGAGGTGTGGGGGGGCAGCAGCATTGTCTGTAAACACAAGGGAGAAGCAAACCATCAGATGCAGCAGTGACATGGGAGACAAATGCATGCTCTGTGGAGAAGGTCCCTGGGTAGCTGACTAGAAGACTCCCAGGCTCTCTATAGAATATGAGCTGTCTACAGCATTGGATGCATCCAGGGGGACAGTATAACAGGAATGGTGGACAGCTTGCTTTTAGTCCCTGGAGTGGTCTGTGCAGAAGAAAGTCACCATTATGTCAGCAATTCAGAGAACACAGTGTTGGGAAGTGGAACAAGAATTGAATTCTACTGCACATGCGCCAGGACAGCAGCATTGCTCAATTGGCAGAGTTGTTTCTAACCACTGTCTGTGAGAAAGGCCAGGCTAAGTATCCTCCCCCTAGACTTTGGCCTAGTGGCAGGCAGCAAATCTCTTGGGAACACAGTCTGCTTTTGCTTTGAGAACTACTCTAGAAATTCAAGATTGTTTGAAAGTTGTTTGTTTAGGTGAATATTTTTGGACTCCTTAGGATCAGCATATTTCTTTGTAACTATTTCTAAACTCAAATTGCCTGACTCTGCCCAAGAAAAATCTTATCTGGAATACAAGTAAGTGTGTTTCATAATATTTGATCACTGAATGGTGTTCTCCAAGTAAATCATTGTCAGGGATTGTTGTTTCTTAATAGTGCAAGTACATGCCCTCCTGAGGGAGCAGATTTAACTCAGTCACACTTCCTCCTTTGTCAGAAGAGCTCAGATTCTCAGCAGTTGGATTGCTTTGAGCTGAGCTTCTCAATGACTCCTGCCGGTTTCCCACCCTCCTTTTCAATGTGCATGTATCTGCTGCTGGCCTCTGGCTTTGCCCAGGCAGGCAGGCTGCTGGTGGTGCCCATGGATGGGAGCCACTGGTTCACCATGCAGTCGGTTGTGGAGAAGCTCATCCACAATGGACATGAGGTGGTGGTAATCGTGCCAGAGGTGAGTTGGCAACTGGGAAAATCCCTGAATATTACTCTGAAGACATACACAATTTCTCATACTCTGGAAGATCTAGACCGAGTATTCAAGTATTTTTCTGATACTCAATGGAAAGCTCCAGAACAAAGTATGCTTTCAGCAATGTTCGGCTCAGCCAAAGGTTTTTTTGAATTATTATTTTCTAACTGTAGGAGTTTGTTTAACGACAAGAAGTTAGTGGAGTACTTGAAGCAGAGTTCTTTTGATGCTGTTTTTCTGGATCCTTTCGATGTGTGCGGCTTGACTGTTGCCAAGTACTTGTGACTCCCGTCCGTCATCTTTGCGTCTTTGGAAGAATTATGCCACTATCTTGAAGAGGGCACTCAGTGCCCCAAATCCCTCTCTTATGTTCCCAGACTTCTCTCGAAATTCTCAGACACCATGACTTTTATGGAGAGAATGTGGAACCACATCACCTATATGGAGGGGCGTGTAATTTGCCCCCATTTTTTCTAAACTGCTACAGATATTGCCTCTGAAGTTCTCCAGACCTCAGTGACTATGGAAGACCTCTTCAGTCAAGTGTCCATTTGGCTGTTACGCACTGACTTTGTGTTTGAGTTCCCTGCACCTGTGATGCCCAACATAGTCTATATTGGTGGGATCAACTGCCACCAGGGAAAGTCACTTTCTAAGGTATGCTATTTCTCCTTAAGCACATGAAGAGAGCCTTTGGTTTGGCCAAGAAAAGATAAATTTTTTACTGAGCTGTGATTTATCGTTTACCTCACTTCATATGGAATTTCTTCCCGGGTTAGAGAATTATTTTGTGCCAAGTCACTAATTAGGAAACAAATCTATATTGGTGCCCTATTGATATGGCTGTGTAAACCTTTGAGGATATCGCATATACATTCAAAGTTACAAAGTAAGTTTAACTCTTTATGTATGCCGTTCTCTGTGTGCATAGCAAGGTCATGAAATTAGAAAGGAAAAAGACAAAGAAAATTTCCTTAGGAGAAACAAAATCAGTAAGTAATGATAGACATACCACATGAAGACAGAAAGGGGGATGTGCAGGGGTAGGAAGAGGACATACAGAGGGCAAGGCAGGGTAGCGGAAGAGCAGAATAAACAGAAAAGAAAACGTGTGAAAAATGCCAGAATACCACTGAATACTCTGCATGACAACTTTACAAAATTGTTTAAAGAAACAAAAAAAAAACTTCAATGTACATTTCACTGAATTTGGTGATGTTTTAAAAAAATGCATCAAGCATTGAAGCCGTCATCATTTCCTGTCGGCTGCACCCTATAGGAGCACACACGCAGCTTTTCTGCATTTCAAGAATCACTGATATGATAACAAGGATGCAAAGTCGGTGCATTTTCTCAAACAAAATAAAATGTAATGAGAAAAGAACACCACCATATAAAATTGGACAATACAAGGCAACAGAAAAGTAAGAGTGCCAAGGGAAAAGACAAGAATCAGAGACTCACTTGTTAGCACTTTTAGGAGTCCCACAGAGGTACTACATGCGAGCCAGGTGGTGGTGGTGCAGCCTTTAATCCCAGCACTGGGGAGGCCGTGGATTTCAGTGGATTTGAGGCAGGTGGATCTCTGTGGGTTCGAGGCCAGTCAGGCCTTCCAAAACTAGTTCTAGCACATCTAGGACTGTTACACAAAGAAACTCTACATGAAAAACAAAATAAATAAATAAATAAACAAACAAACAAACAAACAAATGACTAGACTATAAGATATGGTGCCTGTTCAGAGGGATTGGGGCAGGTCCATGCAGGCCCTGTGCAGACTGCTTCAGCCTCGTCAGTTCATAGAGTTTTGCTGAGTCATTTAGCAGACCTTGTTCTTTGGGGTTCCTCCATTCCTTCTTTCTCCCCAACTCCTTCTGCCTCCCTTCCATGAGGTTCCCTGAGCTCTGACTGGAGGGATTGGATGGAGACATCTCACTGAGAGCTGTGTGATCCAAGGTCTCTCTATGTAGTGTCGTGCTGTGGGTCTCTGTTTTCGCTCACATCTGTTACATGGGGAATCTTCTCTGATGGTGGGTGACTAAGCTACTGATCCATGAGTACAGCAGAATGTCATTATGAGTCATTTCATTGTTACTTCCCCCCAACTAAGAACAGGAATACTTGGGTTTATCCTAACTGTCTGGACTTCTGGACACCTAAGCAGTGTGAGGAATGGGTTCCATCTCATGGAAATGAATGAAAAATGAATTTTATGCTCTGGCAATGCTGAAGCATGCGTGGGCAGCCTACGTATGGAGGTTCTGTTGAACTTGTCTGTGTTCACGATCTACGTTAATGGGGAAGACTGACCAGGCAGTATCTATCTCATGGAGTGGGCCTTCATTCAAATCAGACATCGGTTGGTTACTCCAACAAGGTTTGTGTCTCCATTATCCTAGCCTATTTTGTAGGCAAGACAGATTATTGGTGTGATTCTGCGTAAACTGAGTTTTTATCTCATTCCTTCCCATCCTCCCAAAATATATCAAGACTAGCTCTTTCTCTAAAATATGCAGAGTTGGAAATTTAACTCCCAGGGTAGAGCTGTTGTATAACCTTTCAAGTTAAGAGGAATTTTTTTCTTCCCCATACAAGTGTTTCTAACTTCCCCAGTTCTGGAACCTGAGAAGGAGGGAGACCCTATACCTAGATTGAGTTACTGGCCAGCTCTTTTCTAGATCATCATAGCTGTTGCTTGGTTTCTCTGACAGGAGCAATAGAGGTGGTAGTCTCTTAGTATGACAGCCAGGGTTGTTGCGGGAAGTCCTTCCGCTCCTCCAACCAATAGCTGCTGAGATACCAGCCCATTGGGGCGTGGTCTCTTTCCCTTTAAAAAAGTGGCTACTTCCCTCTGCTCTCTCTCTTCACTTCCTGCTCTGCCGGCGACTAGACTCCTTTCCTGGTTGCACAGAGGGCTGTTGTCTGGGACGGTGATTTGTAAGTTTTTTCCTCTTTGAATAAATACCACCCTATTAATCATAATTACAAACTGGTGTGGCATTGTTCGTGACTTATGCCTTCATCTGGCGCCCGAACGTTTGACTCTTGGGACCTCTCCTGCCCCCGCTCGGCTGCTGGCTGCGAGTTCGGCTTGGCGCAAGCCGCGGCCTGTGCCTTGCTGTGGCCTTGTGGCCTGTGCCTTGTGCGTGGAGCCAGCAGTTTAATATAAATTATCACGCACTGGCTTTTCTTGCTGCAGTTCTTTATATTTTCCCTTTAGATACCTCAGATTGACTTCAAGTCCCCACGCACCTTATCATCTGCCTCCCCACGTGGATTTAAACTCCTCAGGCCCGTGTAGTCTCTGCCTGTGTGGTTTGCTCTTTTCTGAGTCGTTTTAAATCTCCCTTGCAAGTACAGCTCTTAAGCGGTGCGAACCAGAGCACGCGGTTGCCGAAAGCTGCAACTACTCAGGGTGACTCTGTCACGTGGAGGCATACACGGCTTCCGGATTACTCTTCTCTACCCCTGGATTCTGGGTTTATGGTTCCGTGTACAGAATTGATTTAATTACATTTACTTTGTTGAGCAACTTGCATTTCCCAGTTTTTAACAAATACTAGGCGGACCCCGTTTTCGTCGTGACTTGGCAACAGCGCCACCTGCTGGATAACAGGTAATATGGCAGATTTTGTTTCCAACATGAATTTCACTGTTTTGGCTGCCAATACAATGGGATATATCATGCAAGGTTTATATGACTATGGGGATAACTTAATTTACTGGTTACTAGGTTTCAGTATTCTGTTGCATATTCTATCATTTAGGAAGAATATGGCACTCCTGAGAACCATACTACCTTTACTAGAAACTCATGCAGGTCAGGAGATTCAGGATTCAAAAGAGACAATAATAAAGACAATAATAAAAAGACTTGAAATGATTGAAGAAATTATTGGAGCTGGTGAACAGAGTAATAAGGCACAAGGACAGGATACAATGCCAACAACAGCTATTAGAACTGGCTTACCCAGGGTTTTAGCGGCATACCCTATACTTAATTCTGACAAAGCGTCAACTTCTAAAGGCTCAAAGGGAGTCAGAGAAGCTAGATGGACGCCAATAGCAATGAATGATCTAAAAGAAATTAAGCAGGCTATTGTTAATTTTGGCTTGCATAATGCATATGTAAAGGAAATGATAAGGACTTGGGCTTCTAATGCTAGAGCTACCCCCTATGATTTCCATCAGTTAGTGTCTGCAGTTTTAGATAAGGGACCTTCCTTGATGTTTGGAATTTATTTCAGAGAAGAATCCAAACATATGGAACAGCAAGGAAGAGCAAAAGGTGTGGAGATTTCCCAAGATCAAATTCTTGGTGCAGGAGAATATGCTGATCCACAGGTCCAAGCTCTTTATGACGATGAAGTACTGTGTCTATGTCACCAAGCAGCTTTAAATGCTTGGAATAGGATACAAGATCCAACAAAAAGGGTTGAATCATATACCAGAATTAGGCAGGGACAGAGAGAACCCTTTATTGACTTTTTGCAAAGATTAATTAAGGCTCTGGACATAGGGGTAACAGACCCAGAATCTAGACGAATACTTCTTGAATCTCTAGCTTTTGAGAATGCAAACATTGAATGCAAAAAGATAATTGGGCCTTTAAAGTCTAGATCAGCACCTATGGATGAATGGATTCAGCATACAATGAATGGATTCAGCATACGATGAATGTTGAGACGTTTAGCTATAATGATGAACCTTGGGTAGGAGAAGTGATTTCCACAGCAATGAGGAGACATCAAACTGCCTGGTGTTTTAATTGTGGTAAATTAGGACATCTGAAAAGGGATTGCAGGCACAGAATTTCTAGGAATAATATCTCCTCTGGGAATGACAAAAATAGGAGACCTAGGCCTTCAGGTATATGTAGGAGATGCGGTAAAGGCCGTCATTGGTCCAACGAATGCAGGTCAACAACAGACAAGCAAGGCAACCCGATACCATCGGGAAACTCCTTGAGGGGCCTCTCGCAGGCCCCCAAGCCAACAGTGGCCCAGTCATTCCCAGTCACAGTGGAGAACGTGCCTCACCAAGAAAATTAAAAGCTGCAATTTCTGCTGTAAAAAGTAATACTGGTCTAAATGATGAATTATGCATGGCGAATGAGTCAAAAAACCCAGTAGGACAGAGTAAACGTATATTTTGGCAGATTTCTATTAACGATCAAAGACCAAAGCTAAGAGTCTGTATAAATGGCACTTTTATTGAAGGCTTATTAGACACAGGTGCAGATGTAAGTATCATTACCCCAGAATCTTGGCATCCGAATTGGCCTCTTCAAGAGGTAGATGTTCAGTTTCTGGGAATTGGAACCCTATCTCATGTAAAACAAAGCACAAGATGGGTTGAATGCATAGGGCCCGAAGGGCAAATAGGAAGACTAAGGCCATATATAGCCAATATTGCAATAAATTTATGGGGCCGTGACCTGCTACAGCAATGAAATACCCAGATTAACATTCCTGTAGTTCCAGGAACTCATAATTCTGGGAAAGATATGATGAGGTATTATAGAAAAAGGTCACCAGCCATTCAGGCTGTACAAGAACATACAGCAAATACCAAACCTTTAGAGGTACCAACAGCCCTACCTTTAAAATGGCTAACTGAGAAGCCAATATGGATCAAACAGTGGCCTCTAGCTGAAGATAAATTGCAGGCATTGGAACAGCTGGTGCAAGAGCAACTAGATGCTCACCATATTGAAGAATCAACCAGCCCTTGGAATTCTCCTGTGTTTGTTGTAAAAAAGAAATCTGGTAAATGGAGAATGGTGACAGATCTAAGAGCTGTCAACAAAGTAATTCAACCTATGGGCCCACTACAATCTGGAATTCCTTTGCCTTCTCTATTACCAAAAGGATGGCCTCTTATAGCTATTGATTTGAAAGATTGTTTTTTCACTATACCGATAGAGAAAAATTTGCCTTCACAGTGCCGACTTATAATAATTCTCAGCCTAATAGGAGATATCAATGGACTGTCCTCCTACAGGGTATGCTCAATAGTCCTACATTGTGCCAATATTTTGTAAGTAAGCCATTGGAAATAATTCATAAACAATTCCCCAAGTCCATAATTTATCATTACATGGATGACATCTTGTTATCTGATTCAAATAAAGATACTTTAGAAAGAATGTTTGAAGAAGTAAAGAAAGTCTTGCCTAGGTGGGGATTACAAATTGCCCCTGAAAAGATTCAAAGAGGAAATTCTATTAATTACCTAGGTTACAGAATAGGGTTAGAGAAAATTAAAACGCAAAAGGCACAAATTAGGAGAGACCGGTTAAAGACTCTTAATGACTTCCAAAGATTGTTAGGAGACATTTTCAGTCTACAACCAGCTGTTGGGATAACACCTGATCTAATAGTTCACTTAAACAAAACCTTAGATGGTGATAAAGATTTGAATAGTCCAAGAAAACTAACAGCTGAAGCAGAAAAGGAACTGACAATGATTGAGGAAAAATTACAGGAGGCACATGTGGATAGGGTGAACCCAAATCTTAGCTGCATTCTAGTCATATTGCCTTCCAGAATTTCTCCTACAGGGATTCTAATGCAGAGGGAAGATATTATTTTAGAGCGGATATTTATACCTAATAAACCAAGTAAAAAATTAAAAACTTATGTGGAAAAAGTCTCTGAATTAATTATAAAAGGTAAGCTGAGACTTCGTCAACTAGCAGGTATAGACCCAGCAGAAATTATAGTGCCTTTTACTACTGAAGAAATAAAAAAGTTATGGGAAGACAATGAACCATGGCAAAGAGCTTGTGCCAATTTTTTGGGAGAAATTAATAGCAACTATCCCAAAAGTGGTAGACTTAACTTCATAAAAAGAACTTCTTGGATTCTTCCTAGAATTGTACGTGATGCTCCAATAACTGGAGCTCGTACGTTCTATACTGATGCAAATAAATCAGGGAAAGCAGGTTACAAGTCAGATGAATTGAGTAAGGTGGAACAAAGCCCTTATAATTCTGTCCAGAAGGCAGAATTATATGCCATTCTTATGGTGCTAAGGGATTTTAAAGAACCTCTTAATATAGTTACAGCTTCACAATATGCAGAAAGAGTTATCTTGCATATTGAAACTGCTGAATTTATACCAGATGACACAGAGTTGACTTCATTGTTTATCCAGGTACAAGACATAATCAGGAACAGGCTCTGTCCGATGTACATAACACACATCTGGTCCCATACAGGTCTGCCTTGTCCTCTAGCACAAGGTAATGCTGAGATTGATCAATTATTAATTGGAAGCGTGTTGCAGGCCTCAGAATTTCATAAAATGCATCATGTCAATAGTAAAGGCCTAAAGAAAGAATTTTCCATTACTTGGCAACAAGCTAAGGACATTATAAAGAGATGTCCTACTTGTTCTTTCTATAATCAAACACCGTTGCCTGCAGGGAGTAACCCAAAGGGTACTAAGAGAAATGAAATCTGGCAGATGGATGTGTTCCACTTTATGGAATTTGGTAAATTAAAATATGTACACCACACCATAGACACGTATTCAGGTTTTCAATGGGCTACTGCCCTGAGCTCAGAAAAGGCTGATTCAGTAATCACACATTTATTGGAAGTTATGGCCATCATGGGCATACCTGCACAAATAAAGACAGATAATGGTCCAGCATATTTATCTAAGAAAATGAAACGCTTCTTTGATTATTATAATATAAAACACATTACAGGTATACCAAATAATCCTACAGGTCAGGCAGTTATAGAAAGATCAAATAGTACTATAATGGATATGCTGAACAAACAGAAAGGGACCGAAAATACCCCCAGAAATAGATTACATAATGCTTTATTAACCTTGAATTTTCTTAACGCTAATGAGAAAGGAACGACAGCAGCAGAAAGACATTGGATAATGGAAAAGTCTGCTGAACTAAATCAACTGATTTATTTCAAAGATGTGCTGACCTCTCAATGGAAGCCAGGAGATGTGCTACGTTGGGGAAGGGGTTTTGCTCTTGTTTCCACAGGAGAAGAAAAATTGTGGATACCATCAAAATTAATAAAGTTTTGATTTGAAGAGGAGAAACCTCTTGGAAAGGAGAAATGACAACTCATCCACAATGATGATATTTATACAGGTGGTAAGAAAAACATCTAGAATGGGGGCAGGGTTCTGTTCTTATCTCCACAGGAAAACACTCATCTTTGAAAAATTCAAGGGACCCTGGATGTTTGGATACTGACAGATGGAAAAATACCTGCCCATAGGAAATATCAAGAAAACTGAATGGGTTGTGTAAGTAAAATATATTAAACCATATTTCTGAATTTAAAGAGCTGGTTTTGAAGTTGGACTCTGGCTCAGTCCCTCTCCAATTCCAAGCCTGTTAGTAAGAGAAAAACCCAGAGTTTCTGGAGTTTCTGTCTCATGTCAAGAGCCATGATATGGGACAGAAAGAAATATGAGTTTAGAAAACATCTTTGCTTTTCTTCATATCTATCATACCTTTCATTGAATATATCTATCATGCCTTTCATTGAATATATATATATATATGTCTATATGATTAATGTTTTAAGTTTTTTACAATGAACAATGAGTCTTTCCTAAAGTGACATTTGAAGTTTCCAGGAAGAAGATGGGGCCCCACAACAACAACTCTACCTGGTTGATATAATGTCATGATACTGATAGCGCTACTTACTATAAGACCTGTTTTGGGTACCAGCTGCACAAGACGATCCCAACTTGGTTAGCTGAAATGGTGCACATCTTGTACAACATTCTGGCCAGACCTCCACAAAATACTCAGAGACTACTTGCAATTTTAAAAGACATTGATCTTGAAATTTAACCATCATTTTACTTTCACAGGATCCCCCAGAAAGAATGTCGCCCCCATGACAGCTGGAAGTAATTCTAGAGGACGACGTCCCCTCTCCCAGTAAAGTTTGCCCCTGGGTTTAGGGACATCATTTAGGGGTTGGGAGGTTGGGGGAGGAATTTTATAAGCTCAGGGATCATATTGAAAAAAAAAGGATGATGGGATAATAGATTTATAATTGTGAGTTACCGTTTTTAGACAAATATATTGGTATCGATTCTTGTATATTGATACAAAGTTAAATTATATTGACTATTGTATGCATGCATGTTTCTACCTCTGTTTAAAATATTTTTTATGTATTGACATATATTGTATTGATATATTATTGTATGTATTTACCATATTGCAATGTACATTTCTACCTCTGATTAAGATACTTATATATTGTTTGTGTATTGATATATATTTACCACATTGCAATGTGTATTTGTACATTGTTTATATTTGGAGGTCATTGTCCTCATTTGTTTCACAGTCATTTATTGTCTTAGTCTTTAAGTTAGATAGATATTGAGAATTATATAG
>JABTXL010021416.1:4605454-4619812 GCA_025134845.1 Neodon shergylaensis | reverse complement strand
GCGTGCATCAATGGATAAAACAGGACTGTCATATCCTGCCAAGACAGCATAAGATAGTTTTGAAAAGTTGCTTGCCTTTGAAAATGGTATGTCAGTTATGTTAGGCCTTAGCCAAAGTTGGTTGCTTCAACGCTGCAAACGTGACTTTGGGTGATTGCCCAGGTAGCTAGTTGTCTCTGTGATTTGTTGCATGTTCTGGAAGTTGTTTTACTGAACTTCCTAATTACCCAGGTAACATTATTTCCCTTCTCAGATCTTCGATGGGGTTGAAGACTATATAAATGTAGTTACTTTTCTCTCATGACTTGGCCAAGTTATTTGTTATACAAGATCTAAGCTAGTTAGAATAGGATATTTGTACTTATTGTATATAATTTCATAGTAGGTTTAGAACTCTCTTACTTAAACAAAAGGGGGAGGTGTTGCGGGAGGTCCTTCCGCTCCTCCAACCAATAGCTGCTGAGATACCAGCCCATTGGGGCGTGGTCTCTTTCCCTTTAAAAAAGTGGCTACTTCCCTCCGCTCTCTCTCTTCACTTTCTGCTCCGCCGGCGACTAGACTCCCTTCCTGGTTGCGCAGAGGGCTGTTGTCTGAGACGGTGATTTGTAAGTTTTTTCCTCTTTAAATACCACCCTATTAATCATAATTACAAGCTGGTGTGGCATTGTTTGTGACTTATGCCTTCACAGGGTGTAGTATATTTTTAATTATTTATTTTTATTTTATCCTCATTGGTGTTTTGCCTGCATGTATATCTATATGAGTGCATGAGAAGCCCTAGAATGGGAGTTACAGACAGGTGTGAGCTACCACATGGATGCTGAGAATTAAACCCCGGGCAGCCAGTGCTTACAACTACGAGTCATCATTCTAGCCCACATCCTACTGTTTTAATATTTTTCCTGAGTTCAACTTCTATTTTCCTTATTAAAGGACAAAACTTTGCTCATCTGATGTCCACACCTACCTGCCCAGACCAGGCTGCTGGGTCACCTTGCATGGAGAAATGAAGATATTTAGACTTCTCAAGCCATGCATTCCTAGCCCCAACATTTTTCTAGAATTGGCTGAGGTGGCATTTTTTCTCTTTGGGAGAGCTTAGTGGGGTGCTCTCAGAAGTAGGACTGCAAGCAACAGTCTAAGGACTCGAGGTAGCTTTGAACCTCCTCTCCTGACAGAGAAGCCAAGTGAATCAACATTAGGGATAACCTATGGAGTTGGCATATGTGGCAGGCATACTGAGGTACCACTGAGACATATAGGCTGTTCTCTATGGTCTCTGCCTTTTTGTTTGTGTCCTGTTCCAGGTGGAACAGACAAGCAATTCCCACTCTGCTTCCTAAAGTCAGCTTTCTGGAAAGGGTCTTGGAAGATTAGGGAATCTTCATGAGTTCCTCTGGTTTCTTATTTTCTTACTGACATCATAGGCCTGGGACAGTCACTCCTACGTGCTGTGCTGTGTGAATGGTGGATGCAGTGAGGGAGAGGCACATTTGCAGTAAATGATCTTTTTTTTTTGTTGTTGTAGTTCACTTTTTTTCTTTTCTTTTTTTTTATTGAGAAAAAGAAAAAAGTTTCCACCTCTCCCTAGCCTCCCATTTCCCTCCCCCTCCTCCCACCCTTCTCCCCCTCCCCCCACTCCTCTCACCCTCCCTCTCCAGTCCAAAGAATAGTCAGGGTTCCCTTCCCTGTGGAAAGTCCAAGGTCCTCCCCCCTCCGTCCATGTCTAGGAAGGTGAACATCCAAACTGGCTAGGCTCCCACAAAGCCAGAACTTGAAGTAGGATCAAAACCCAGGGCCATTGTCCTTGGCTTCTCATCAGCCCCCATTGTTCGCCATGTTCAGAGAGTCCTGTTTTATCCCATGCTTCTTCCGTCACAGTCCAGCTGGCCTTGGTGAGCTCCCAATAGATCAGCCACACTGACTCAGTGGTTGGGTGCACCCCTCGTGGTCCTGACTTCCTTGCTCATGTTCTCCCTCCTTCCGCTCCTCATTGGGAACTTGGGAGCTCAGTCCGGTGCTTCTATGTCGGTCTCTGTGACTATCTCCATCCATCACCTGATGAAGGTTCTATGGTGATATGGAGTATATAATTGGTGAACCTAAAGAAGCTAAATTAGAAGGTGAACCCAAGGAAAAACATATAATTATTCTCTTGACTAAGGGAAGTAGACAAAATTGCCGGGGAGAAATTTTGGGATCTTGGGGGGGGATGGGAGTATCGGGGGAAGGGGAGAGAAAAGTGAGAAGGGGAGGATGAGGGAAACTTGGGGAAACAGGAGGATTGGGATAAAGGAAGGTTGGATAGGGGAGCACGGAAGCACAATTTTTAGTTAAGGGAGTCACCTTAGGGTTGGCAAGAGACTTGAACCTAGAGTGGCTCCCAGGAGCCCAAGGCGAGGTCCCCAGTTAGTTCCTTGGGCAGCTGAGGATAGGGAACCTGAAATGACTCTATCCTATAGCCATACTGATGATTATCTTGCAGTAAATGATCTTATGCTTGTAATTTGGACTATGTTCAGATCTACAAACCATGCAGAAATGTCAGGCCTGTGTTTACCCAGGGGAAGACAAGAAATTATACCATTGAAGGAGATCTTCTGCCTCCACTCAACCAGCTCTATTAGAAGAGCAGAGAGTCTCAGCAGCTGGATTGCCTCAGGCTTAGCTTCTCCCAAGGCTCCTGCAGGTTTCCCAGCCTCCCTCCCTCCCTCCCTCTGTGTGTGTGTGTGTGTGTGTGTGTGTCTGTTGCTGGCCTCTCGCTTTGCCCAGGCAGGCAGTCTGCAGGCGGTGCCCATGGATGGGAGCCACTGGTGAGATAGTCCTTCAAAGTTCCTGCTTCCTGAAAGAGTCTGCCAAACATTCTGTAAAACACAGAAGAAATTGACTGATAAACTGTCAATATAGGTGGAACTGTCTTTGAAATTTCCTGCTTCATATAAAAGTCTGTCAGATAGTATATGCCTGTAGGCTGAAGATGGGTGCCCAAATGGTGTGGGAGGTCCTTTTGTGTATGTGTTGCTTTTATTGGTTAATGAATAAAGAAACTGCCTTGGCCTGTTGATAGGGAAGAACTTAGGTAGGTGGGAAAACTAAATGACATGCTGGGAGGAAGGAGACAGAGTTAGGAAGAAGCCATGGAGCTGCATGAGACAGATGTTCAGATTTTTACCCAGTAAGCCACAGCCATGTGGTGATACACAGATTAATAAAAATGGGTTAAATTAATATAAGAGTTAGCCAATAAGAAGGTAGAGCTAATGGGCCAAGCAGTGTTTTAATAAATACAATTTCTGTGTGGTTATTTTGGGGCTAATCTAGTTGGGTGGCCAGGACAAACAAGCAGCCTGCTGCTACCAATTGGTGTCCAACGTGGGGCTTGAACCCACAACCCTGAGATTAAGAGTCTCATGCTCTACCAACTAAGCTATCCAGGCAGTGGTGGTACATTTCTTTAATCCCAGCACTTAGGAAGCAGAGGTAGGTGGTTCTCTGTGAGTTCAAGGCCAGCCTGGTCTATGAGAGCTAGTTCCAGGACAGGCTCCAAAGCTACAAAGAAACCCTGTCCCGAACCCACGATCTAATCATTTTTTCATTGACCCAGTGAGGTGGAGAGGTGAGCTCTGAGGGGCTCTTACTTCTGGTGCCAAGCACCTGTCCTTGTGTAGGCAGGCATGACCTGTTCTGGGGACAGTGCCAGGTGGGGAGTTTGACTGGGGCAGTACATCTTTCAAATGGTAATGCAGGTGTCCTAAGGTGAGCTCAGGGAGGACAGAAACCTCCCGTGGAGCAGAAGGGCAAAAGCTCACTTGATCTTGATTTTCAGTACAAATACAAACTGTGAAAGTGGGCCCTCCTCCTACAGATTGGCTCCCAAAGCCGATTTGGCTGTTACTCAGATAAAAAGTGTTTATGTGCTGCACACTCATTCTCGGGGTTGGAGTGCTGAGCAAGGTTCCTACCTGGTGGCCCCAGAGTTGGCACTGGTGGTGCTTCCACCATTTTAAAAGTGGTGAGAGGTGGAACCAGCATCCAGAGCCACTGCAACCAAGCTGGTTACCATTTTAGAGCTCTTCAAGACTTTGGGTGACTTTT
Organism: Neodon shergylaensis; assembly: GCA_025134845.1. NCBI lineage: Eukaryota > Metazoa > Chordata > Mammalia > Rodentia > Cricetidae > Neodon > Neodon shergylaensis. The sequence goes on along the minus strand of JABTXL010021416.1, from coordinate 4,615,717 downwards.
CCAGGCAATGAGATGCCTCTGCCAATTCTAGAGTTTTAAAAGTTGTTTACAATGCACTTCCTGTTTACTTAGGTAATATTATATCCTTCTGGAGTCTTTGATGGAATTAAAGAATAGCTATAGTTTTCCTTAGTTATAATAAAAGATAAATGTATATAAATATTGTAACTATAATTCTTTCTTGATACCTGTTTTATTATATGTAATTTTATTATGTAAAAATTAAAATCTTTTTTATTTAGACAGAAAAGGGGAGGTGATGTGGGGTTCCCCTCTGTATGCTGTGAATACCATTGGCTAATTTAAAAAAGCCACTTTGGGCCTATTGCAGTGCAGAATATGGCAAGGTGGAAATTCCAAGCAGATAGAGGAGGAGAGAGTAGGTGAGTCGAGACAGCATGTAGCCGCCTGAGGAGAAAGATGCCCACGCACCTGTACCAGTAAACCATGATCCTCAAGGTAAAATACAAATGAATAGAAATGGATTATTTTAAGATGTAAGAACTAGCTAGAAGTATGCTTAAGCTATTGACCAAACAGTATTGCAATTAAAACAGTTTCTGTGGGATTATTTTGGGTCTGGGTAGCTAGGAAAGTGTAGGCCTCTGTCTACACTTCCTATCGTTTGTTTGTCACCTTCTGGTTCTTGCCTACTGTCATTAAATTTTGTTTCTTATATTCTGATAGTTTATTGAACATTTTTATGACTTTTATTCTAAATTCTTTATCAGTCATTTTATGGCTCTCTAGTTCTCTGGTGCCCCCATTGCAGTTTTCTGAGTTTCTCTCAACATGTCACAGGTCCTTGTTCTTTATAATGTTAATATCCTTGTCCTGAAACAAAAAAACCCTTCTGGTGTGAACTTGTCTTGACATGTGTCCTTTGGTAGCAACAGGTCTTTGCTATGCATTCTAGCCCGTAACTCTGGAAGGACCAGTGTACTCCCTGAGCAAGAAGGACTTTTATGAGCTTTCTAGTTGACTAAGATGCATGCTGCCTCCATGCTGATGTTGGGTGGGGTGGTTGGCAGGCTTTGCTGCTGGATGAGATGCTGGCTGGGAGGGGGCGCTACCGTGCAGAACTGCTGCCTGGGCATTGTGACAGCTCTGTTCAATCTGTTCTGAAGATCTACTCCCTGGCCGGTTGAGTCCATTCTTTAAGATACTGGGGAGGGCTGAAGGCTCAGTTCAAGAGTTTAGCAGAGTTGCTACTCAATAATGTGAGGTCAGAGGCTACCTTCTTATAAATATATAATGGGGGAAAAACTGTCTCTGCCAAGTGGGAGATGTGGCATAGACTTTTGCCTGAATTGAGTGCCTCTGAGTTCCTGAGATCTATCTACTATGCTCCCGTAAAGTATGCAGAGGTGTGAGTCTCTCTGCCTGTGCAGGTCCAACTGGTAGGTCTTTTTGACTGAAGAGAGCTCCTGATTGACTTCCACTAGAAGGTGCCACAACCTTCAAGGTGCATCTTCTCATTCCAAATAACCCTTTGAAGAAAAACTCTTACTAGTGTTGCCAGCAGCTTTGTTCTTGGATGGTTTGAGATCTGATCAAGTTGATAGCCAGGAAGAATGATCACAGCCATCCCCCACACTCTTCTAAACTAGACCGTGAGCCATCCCCTTGTCTATGTAGGGAAGTTAGACTACACTCTGAGAAGGGGTAGAAACACAGAAATATAATAAGTGACGCTGACTCAAACGTCTTCCTGTGCCTAGGGAGGTGACTAGGCTGGTTTTGTAGATGAGCTAGGATTTGGCTGTTTTCTCTGGACAAGTTCAATAGCTGGCTGGGAGAAGGTGCCGTGGTAACCTGTGCACAGGCCACTAAGACTTTGACTTCCTTTCTTTCATTCTATTTCACTCCATGTGGCATGACCATGTCCTTTCTCCTAGTGACCCCCCTGTCCCCAGTGATGTCATTGAGGCAATCGTCCTAGGAACTCTGGGAACACTAAGGACTTTGTATTACGAGTGCCAGCTCACTTCTCTGCCAGCAGGTCCTTGCTCAGGGTAAATGATCTCTTTATCAGCATTGCCCCGATTTGGGAACAGGGATTGAGTGACATGACCTGAGTAAGACAATTGTCCTTTTCTTTCTTGTTTGAATTTTGTTGGATTCCTAAGGACAGGCCTTCGCACCCCCACTTGATCTGTTTTGCCCTCTTGTGGTTGGTTGTTCTGAAAACAAGAGTAAAAACAAGAACAAAACAATCTTGTTTTCAGCAATGTTTCTAGAGATGTTTACCCCTACAGTGATGAGCTTCTTGTTTTTGCTAGCTTGGCCTCCCCTGCTGAGGCTATATATACCCTGTGAGAAAGTGAAATAAAGCCTTCTCTGCAGAACCTGAAGTTGTGCTGTGTGTTAATACCTACGTCCCTCTCTCAGAACTACAGTTGCTGTGGCGTGGCAAATTTCATTAAGTTCTGTAAACCACTCATGCTTCTTGGGCTTGTCTTCAATTGTTAAGGTTGATTTTTCTAAAGGGGGGCAGGGCCTAAGTCTTCCCATAGCAATAACCATACAGATATCACCCTAGCCATTTCGCTTTGTTTTGATATAGGGGCTATTATGTAGCTTCAGCTGTCCTGGGACTCACTATGTCCACCGTGCTAGACTTGAAATCACAGAGATCCACCTGCCTCTGCCCCTCCCCAGTACAATGCCTAAAGGTGTGGCATCCTAGCTATTTTTAATCTTCAAAGATGTTCACTTGAGTGTTCCTCAGTCACCAAGAATTGAGCCACTACTTCAAGTTTTTTGCTCACAATCAATGGAAAACTCAAGAAGTAGGAATGTTTTCTCTGCTAAAGAATCCAGGCACATATTTCTTTGAATTACTGTTTTCACATTGTAGGAGTTTGTTTAACGACAAGAAGTTAGTGGAGTACTTGAAGCAGAGTTCTTTTGATGCTGTGTTTCTGGATGCTTTCGATGTGTGCGGCTTGACTGTTGCCAAGTACTTGTCGCTCCCGCCTGTGGTCTTCGGCAGGGGAATATTTTGTTATTATCTTGATGATGGTGCTCAGTGCCCCAGCTCTCCTTCTTATGTTCCCAGAGGTCTCTTGAAACTCACAGGCAGCATGAATTTTATGTAGAGAGTGCAGAACCAACTCTACTACATGGGGGAACATGCATTTTGTCCCCATTTTTTTTTCAAAACTGCTACGGAAATTGCCTCTGAAGTTCTCCGGACTCCAGTGACCATGAATGCCCTTTTCAACCCAGTGTCCGTTTGATTGTTCCACAGAGATTTTGTGTTGGATTTCCCGAGACCTATGATGCCCAACATGGTCTTGGTTGGTGGGATCAACTGCCACCAGGGAAAGCCACTTTTTAAGGCATGTTGTGACTCTCTGGTTTTCTTTTAGTTCTACATTTTCATCTCAGTTCTATACTTGTCACCTCAGTTCTACACTTGTCATTTTGGTTTGTTCAACACAGTCTTTGATGGGTCACACGAACTGTGCAGTAGTGCGGCTTGTAAATCTTGCTTGCTGATAGGTGTGTGGCCCACGGACATTCTCAGCATCACCAGGCTGCATTTAATATTGTTTTTGGAAATAGAGGGAGAAGCACAGTAAGAAATGAAGCTTCCTTTCATTCATTCTCATCCTCTACCGTTTTCTTGAAAATGCTGCCAGGAAATTCGTGTCCTCAGTTTTTCAGGGTTACTACATAAATAGCATAAACACTAAGAACTATTTTTTTAAAATAAGACCCAGTGCCAGCCAACACGCATGGGTTCACTGTCCCTTTTCACCTTCCAGCCAGTAGTTAGCATCACAACACTAGATGTATCCTATTCTCTAGAAAGTTCTTTCTGCAGTTTCTATTTGAGACTCTCAGACATGTGTAAAATGTGTTTTGACCAAATCCACCCACACTCCACACTCTATACTCTCCAACTTCTTCCCTACCCTCAGATAACACGTATGTTGATTTAAATGTCCTTCTAACACACAAATACTGATGGATATTTAATTCCAGATAGGGCCGATCATCCTAAGTCCTTTCTGGCTTTTTTTTTTTAAATACAGGGTTTCTCTGTGTAGCCCTGGAACTCACTCTGTAAGCCAAGCTGCCCTTGCCTGCCTCTGCCTTCCAAATGCTGGGACTAAAGGCTTGTGCTAGCATGGCCTGGTTCCTTAGTCTGTTCTTAAGCACAGAGCATTTCCTAACCCCGCTATTATCTCAGCAGCACAGAGACCCAGGAGCAGAGTGGCTGGGTCTAGCTGTGCACTCACTACATTTTAGTGCATTTAGATAATTGCTTTCAAAGCTCAGAGCAAACTTCAGGATTTGGTCAGCTGTATGTGAGAGTTCTCATTTTTCCATACCCTCTTCTACTCTGGACATTGTCCAAATGTTAAAATCTTCTTAATTTTGGTGATGAAAAATTCTGTGTAGCTGTTCTAGTAGGCTGAGCAAGTCTGAGGGACAAGGCAGTAAATAGCATTCATACAGGGCTTCTGGTTCAGTTCCTGCCCCTAGGTTCCTGCCTGGAGTATAAGAACTTTTTATTTATTTGCAAGTACATTTAAATAATAAGGTTCATTTATTTTTAAAATATTGCTTTAAAAATAAGCAACATCTTTTGAAACTCTGAATAAGACAATTAGGAAATAAAACACACAGGACTACATTATAAAATACACACAGAAAAAGAAACAGAGCACTTGACCATAATTCATTTGAGTTCTATTTTATTTTATTTTTAAAAATTTTATTTAATCTGCATTGATGTTTTGCCGTGGGTGTTGGCTGTCCTGGAATTGGAGTTACAGACAGTTGTGAGCTGCCATGTGGGTGCTGGGAATTGAACCGGGTCCTCTGGAAGAGCAGGTAGTGCTCTTAACCCCTGAGCCATCTCTTTTCAGCCCTTGAATCCTATTTTAAGCAGCTTACGGCAGCAGCACATTCAAGGCTTGTGTTATAGGCTGTTTTAGGGTTTATGCTACTGTGATGAAAGACCATGAAAGATCATTTTGCTATGGGAAGCAATGAGCCATAAAAAATAGTCAAGAGGCCCAGGCCCCAAAAATGAATGCATGGCTCAGTGAGTGCAGTGCTAAGGGAGAACTTGAGAAAGGACATTCATGTGAGAGGCACTAGCTCAAAAAGGGAGCAGTATCTGAGGGGCCCCAGACCCCATAAGCGAATGTAGCACTCAGTGAGTGCAATGCTGGGGAGAACACAAGAAAGGATGGTTGTATGAGAGGCACTAGGCCAAAAACGGAACAGTCTCCCCACTTGTCCCAATGGACTGATGGAAAGTCGGGAAGTAGGCTGCTAGAAGGCCCAGATTTAGGATTTTTGCCCACAGCGCAGCATTGGTAGAAAGAAGGCTCCGTGAATGGAAGAGACAGATTCTGCTGCTGCAGTGGGAGACAGCACAGGGAGAGGGAGAGGGGAGCTCCAGCGAGCAGAATGCCCTTTAGGCTGCCAAGCAGGGAACTGAAGTCCAGCTCACAAGGCAGAGCAGGAAACGACAGCGATGAAGGGGGGGAAGAAACGTAAAGGGGGAGAAGGCAGAGAGGCAGAAGTTGCCTCTCCAGAAGAAGGGCAGAGAGACAGAGAGGAGGGAGAAGAGTAAGAGGAATTTAGAGACAAAAACATAAGTACACCTCAAGACTAGGCAAGGAATACCCCAGTAAAGATGGTGGGACTTGGTCAATTGACCTGCCTTTATTTATTTATTTGTTTGTTTGTTTGTTTATTTATTTATTTATTTATTTATTTTTTGGTTTTTCGAGACAGGGTTTCTCTGTGGCTTTGGAGCCTGTCCTGGAACTAGCTCTGTAGACCAGGCCGGTCTCGAACTCACAGAGATCCGCCTGCCTCTGCCTCCCGAGTGCTGGGATTAAAGGCGTGCGCCACCATTGCCCAGCTACCTGCCCTTATTTAATATGACGGTGAGATCAACTGACCTTAGTTAAGATGGTGGTGAGATCACCTGACCTTTAGTGACAATGGCGGTGAGGTCACCTGACCTTAGTCAAAATGGCAGCAGTCACATGTTGTATGGAAAAACCATGTTTTTAGAGCCACAGGAGTTTTAAATATAATAAAAAAGAGAGACATAGAGAGCATGTAGAACATACATTTGAATTATATCCATGTGGCCACACCATTTACATATTCTTTCATACATGAAGTAGAGAGGAAAATCGCTCAGCACCTGAGGCAGCAATGCTGAGCAGCAGCGCCACCAGCCTTGGTAGGGAGCAAGGGCTAGAACTGGAAAAACCTGCCTTACGGATCCGACTAAAACTGCCAATTTGAGGGACCAGCTGCAGCAGTGGCAGGGAAAGAATACAAGGAATAGGAGCAAGAGAAAAAGCGTTTCCAGGTGTGTGGAGAAGGGGCTGCCCAGGGAAAGGAAAAGCAAACGGGCTGGATGTGCTGGAGGCAGGACACCGGCAGTCGTGTTTGCTGGTAGAAATTGGAAAGAAGCTAATGGGAACCTTACCATTTGCAGCATTGGAAAGTGGTCAAAGTCCAGGGTCCCCACATGTCCTCAGCCAGCCTGATCGTGGGCGGGAGGGAAGGTGGAGACAGCCTGGCTAAGTCAGACACCAATCTTATTCTTTTTTAAAGATATAAAGATGGGGGGAAGGCCGGTCCCATGAGGGGTAGCTTGGTCCCATGAGGGGCAGCAATGGGTCACCTGAACTGGGTGAGTCAACTGAGGCCTTGGTGTGTCATCTTGGCAGGTGGGAGACTGCCATAGGTGAGAAACAGACAGATACATCATGCAGAGAGAGTTTGGGTATAGAGTTTATTTGATGGGTTATGGAGGGAAAAAAGGGGGGGGAGAAGGAAAGAAAAGAGGGAGAGGCAGAGAGATAGAAGTGACGGGAGAGAGAGAAAGAGAGAGAGAGAGAGAGAGAGAGAGAGAGAGAGAGAGAGAAAGCGCAGAAGTTACCTCTTCAGGAGAGAGACAAAATGAGAAGCACAGTTTGGAACAGGTGGGAGAAACACTTGTCTCAGTAGAGGGAAGGATGAAGGTGGGCAGGGCTTGTCTCTTAAAGGGACAAGATATCCAGGTGACAGACCAGGTCAGCAGATCATAACAACAGCCCCATGTAGAGCTGCTTGATGCTTCTCAACAGTGAACACCACAATTTCCTTATAGCGAGCTGTGTCAATCCCAGATGTACAGGGAAAGAACTTGAAACCAATTCCTACGAAAAAAAAAAACCGCATGAGATGTGGGTGACAGCAGCATTTCTGTAACCACAAGAGGGAAGCAAACCCCCAGATGCAGCAGTGACATAGGAGACAAATGCATGGATCTGTGGAGAAGGTCCCTGGGTAACTGACTAGAGGCTCGCCCTAGCTCTCAGCCTCTCCATAGAATATGGGCAGTCTATAGCATCGGATGCATCAAGGGGGACATTGTAACAGGAATGGTGCTCACCTTCCTTTAATCCCTGGAGTGGTCTGTGCAGATGCTGGTCACCTTTATGTCATATTTAGAGAACACAGTATTGGGAAGTTGAACAAAAATTCTACTGCAAATGCGCCAAGACAGCAGCATTGCTCATTTGGCAAAGTTGTTTCTAACCACTGTCTGTGAAGAGGGACCAGGCTAAGGAACCAGCGGCAGGCAGAAAATCCCTTGAAAACACAGTTTGTTTTTGCTTTGAGACCTGTTCTAGAAATACAAGATTCTTCGAAACTTGCTTCCTTTGGTGAAAACATTTGAACTCCTTAGGGTCAGGTATATTTCTTCGTAAATATTTCTAAACTCACATTACCTGACTCTGCCCAAGAAAAAGATCTCATCTGTAACACAAGCGAGAGTGCCTTGTAATATTTTATCATTTATTACTGTTGTCCAAGTAAATCATTGTCAGGGATTGTTGTTTCTTCATGGTGCAAGCACACACCCAACTGAGGGAGCAGATTTAACTCAGTCACACTTCCTCCTTTCTCCAAAGAGCTCAGATTCTCAGCAGCTGGATTGTCTTAGGCTGAGCTTCTTCCATGGTTTCTGCAGGTTTTCCAGCCTCCCTTCCTCTGTGTGTGTGTCTTCTGCTGACCTCTGGCTTTGCCCAGGCAGGCAGGCTGCTGGTGGTACCCATGGACGGGAGCCACTGGTTCACCATGCAGTCGGTTGTGGAGAAGCTCATCCACAATGGACATGAGGTGGTGGTAGTCGTGCCAGAGGTGAGTTGGCAACTGGGAAAATCCCTGAATATTACTGTGAAGACGTACGCAATTTCTCACACTCTGGAAGATTTAAACCGGGAGTTCAAGGTTTTTCTTGATGCTCAAATGAAAGATCAGCCAGAGGGAATGACTCTTCTACTATCGGGTCCATCCAAAGGTTTCTTTGATTTAATGTTTTCACACTGTAGGGATTTGTTTAACGACAAGAAGTTAGTGGAGTACTTGAAGCAGAGTTCTTTTGATGCTGTGTTTCTGGATCCTTTTGATGTGTGTGGCTTGACTGTTGCCAAGTACTTGTCGCTCCCATCCGTGGTTTTTGGCAGAGGAATATTTTGTCACTATCTTGACGATGGTGCCCAGTGCCCCAGTCCTCCTTCTTATGTTCCCAGAGGTCTCTTGAAACTCACAGGCAACATGAATTTCATGGAGAGAGTCCGGAACCACCTCGTCTACATGGGGGAGCGTGTATTTTGCCCCAGCTTGTTCAAAACTGCTACAGATATTGCTTCTGAAGTTCTGCAGACCCCAGTGACTGCGACCGACCTCTTCAGTCAAGTGTCCATTTGGCTGTTACGCACAGACTTTATGTTGGAGGTCCCTAGACCTCTGATGCCCAACATTTTCTTCATTGGTGGGATCAACTGCCACCAGGGAAAGCCACTCTCTAAGGTATGTTGTCTCTCCTTTCCTTCAGCATTTGAAGAGAGACTTGGCTTTGGACGCTAAAGTTATCCCTTATTGAGTGGTGGGCTGTCACTCACACGGGTCATTTTCAGTTTTCTTTCAGTACAATTGTCACTAGAGTTCTACACGTGTCATCTCAGTTTATTCAACACAGGCTTTGACTGGTCTTTGCAGTAGTGTGGCTTGTAAACCTTGTTTGCTGTTCGGCGTGTGGCAACAGACATTCTCAGCGTCACCAGGCTGCCTTTATTAATTGTTTTTGGAAATAGAGTGAGAAGCGTAGTAAGAAATGAGGCTTCATCTTATTCATTCTTGTCCTCTACCTCATTCCTGAAAATGCTGCGAGGATACTTCGTGTTCGGTTTCACGGGGTTACGGCAGAAATAGCATGTGTAGATATGAACACTCATCACGATTTTCTTAAAATAAGATCCAGCTCCATCCTGCATGCAGGTTCTTCATTATCCCTTTTCACCTTCCAGCAAGTAATTAGCATCACAACACTAGATGTATCCTACTCTCTCAGAAGTTCTCTCTGCAGTTTCTATTAGAGACTCTCAGACAATTGTAAAATGTGTTTTGACCAAATCCACCCACACTCTTTCCTCTCCACCTTCTTCCCTACCCTCAGATGACAAGTGTGTTGTTTTAAATTTCCTTCTAACACACAAATACTGATGGATATTTAATTCCAGATGGGGCCAATCATCCTTAGTGCTTCCTTTCTTTCTGTTTTCTTCTTCTTTTTCTTTTTTTTTTTGATACAGGGTTTCTCTGTGTAGCCTTGGAACTCACTCTGTAAGCCAGGCTGCCCTTGTACTCAGAAATCTGCCTGCCTCTGTCTCCTCGGTGCTGGGACTAAAGGCTTGTGCTACCATGGCCTGGTTCCTTAGTCCGTTCTTAAGCACAGAGCATTTCCTAACCCTGCTATTATCTCAGCAGCACAGAGACCCAGGAGCAGAGTGGCTGGGTCTAGCTGTGCACTCGCTACATTTTAGTGCATTTAGATAATTGCTTTCAAAACTCAGAGCAAACTTCACCATTTGATCAGCTGTATTTGATTTAATTTTCCATGCTTTCTTCTTCTCCGGATCTTGTCCAAATGTTAACGTTTTCTTAATTATAGTGATTAAAAGTTCTGTGTAGCTGTTTCAATGTTCACTATCTGTTCTGATAGTCACTTGGGCCATTTGCATTTTCTCTATGTTAAATTATACATTGCCATCCTTTTACACTTTTTCTATATTCTACCAGCCTCTATAGTTCAGATATATTAACACTTGATCATTCAAATATGTGCTGCACTTTTTTACTTAGCTGTTTATTTTCAAGTTTTTTTAAACTTTATGTGTAAAGTGTTTTGCCTTTATGTTTGGGCTTCCCATTCATGCAGTACCC
>JABTXL010021416.1:4593552-4605444 GCA_025134845.1 Neodon shergylaensis | reverse complement strand
AAAAAAACAAAACAAAACAAAACCCAAACCAAAGCAGCAAGAAGGAAAAATATCTTGAGAGTCTATGTGGAGACCAGACACTAATAGAGGCCTGGTGAGAAGATAAAGTGATACAGCCCCGTGTAGGGCTGCCTGATGCTTCTCCACAGTGAACACCACAGTTTCCTTATGCCTGAGCTCTCTTAATCCAGGATATACAGGGAAAGGACTTTAAACCAATTGGCTAGGAGAAAAACCCACATGAGGTGTGGGTGACAGCAGCATTCTCAGTAACCACAAGGGGGAAACAAGCCCCCAGATTCAGCAGTGACACCATAGACAAATGCATGGACCCGTGGAGAAGGTCCCAGGTAACTGACAAGGAACACGACATAGCTCCCAGCTTCTCCAGAGAACATGGGGCTGTCTACAGCATCGGATGCATCCAGAGGGACATTATAACAGGAATGGTGGTCAGCTTCCTTTTAATCCCTGAGTGGTCCTTGCAGATGCTGGTCACACTTATGTCAGCAATTCAGAGAACACACAGTGCTGGGAAGTGGAACAAAAATTCTATTGCACAATCGCCAAAACTCATCTGGCAGAGTTGTTTCTAACCACTGTCTGTGAGCAGAACCAGGCTAAGGACCCTCCCCCTAGGCTTTGATCCAGCAGCAGGCAGCCAATCCCTCGGGAACACAGTCTGCTTTTACTTTGAGAAGTAGTCTAGAAATGCAAGATTCTTTGAAACTTTCTTCCTTTGGTGAAAACTTTTCGTCTCCTTGGGGTCAGGTTTATTTCTTTGTAACTCTTTCTAAACTCACATTGCCTGATTCTGCCCAAGAAAAAGATCTTATCTGGAAAGCAATAAAGTGTGCCTCATAATATCTGACCACTTAATACTGTTCTCCAAGTAAATTATTGTCAGGGATTGCTGTTTCTTAATGGTGCAAGTACACGCCCTCCTGAGGGAGCAGATTTAACTCAGTCACACTTCCTCCTTTGTCAGAAGAGCTCAGATTCTCAGCAGTTGGATTGCCTTAGGCTGAGCTTCTCCCATGGCTCCTGCAGGTTTCCCAGCCTCCCTTCCTCTGTGTGTGTGTCTTCTGCTGACCTCTGGCTTTGCCCAGGCAGGCAAGCTGCTGGTGGTACCCATGGACGGGAGCCACTGGTTCACCATGCAGTCGGTTGTGGAGAAGCTCATCCACAATGGACATGAGGTAGTGGTAGTCATGCCAGAGGTGAGTTGGCAACTGGGAAAATCCGTGAATTTTACTGTGAAGACGTACTCAATTTCTCACACTCTGGAGGATTTTAACCGCGAGTTCGAGGTTTTTCTTAAGGCTCAGTGGAAAGATCAGCCAGAGGGAGTTACTCTCCTACTAAAGAGTCCAGCCGAAGGTTTTTTTAATTTAGTGTTTTCACACTGTAGGGATTTGTTTAACGACAAGAAGTTAGTGGAGTACTTGAAGCAGAGTTCTTTTGATGCTGTTCTTCTGGATCCTTTCGATGTGTGTGGCTTGACTGTTGCCAAGTACTTGTCGCTCCCATCTGTGGTCTTCGGCAGGTCGATATTTTGTCACTATCTTGAAGAGGGTGCCCAGTGCCCAAGTCCTCCTTCTTATGTTCCCAGAAGTCTCTTGAAACTCACAGGCAACATGAATTTCATGGAGAGAGTGCGGAACCATCTCTCCTACTTGGGGGAGCATATATTTTGTCCTGCTTTTTTCAAAACTGCTACAGATATTGCTTCTGAAGTTCTGCAGACCCCAGTGACTGCGACCGATCTCTTCAGTCAAGTGTCCATTTGGCTGTTACGCACTGACTTTATGTTGGAGGTCCCCAGACCTTTGATGCCCAATATTGTCTTCGTGGGTGGGATCAACTGCCACCAGGGAAAGCCAATTCCCAAGGTATGCTATCTCTCCTTTAGCCCATGAAGAGAGGTGTTGTGGAATATTTGTTTTTGCTGCAGGATATTATTTTAACTGTGTGAAGCTTTGTTACCTTTGTTTCTGCTGCCTTTGTTAACAATGTAAGGATGTGTTGCATTTGTTTCTGCTGCATTTGTTTAATTATGTAAAGATATGTTACATTTCTTTCACCTTGCTTGCCTAAGGCACCGGTCTAATAAAATGCTGGGTAGCCAATATTTAGGCAGTAGAGGATAGGATAGGGAGGGTTTGTAGGCAGAGAGGATAAATAAGAGGAGAAATCTAGGCGAGAGAAGAGAGAAGGGAAAAGAACAAGAGGAGAAAGACAGGTATATGCCTGGGGCTAGAAGTCAGGTACCTACCAGTCAGCAGTGGAGATAGTAGAAAAGTAAGATATACAGAAAGGAAAAAGGCAAAAAAAATGTGAGACAAAATGTAGATAAAGAAACAGATTAAAATACGAGTTATAATAAGACTAAACATTCATAGCAAAAAGTTTCCATGCCATGATTTGGGAGCTGGTTGTTGGCCTAAGGAAGCCTGCTACAGAGAGGCCAGGTCTGTGGACAATGATGTTATTTCTTGCTGAGCTGCGGGCTGTTATTTTTATTCGTCATTTTCTTTTCTGTTGTGCCAATGGACTCTTTTGACCACTCACAATTGTGCGACTTGTAAATATTGCTTCTTGATTTGCGTGTGCACCACTGACATACTTGTACATAATCACCAACCTGCATTGTTTTTGGAAACAGACTGAGAAACACAGTAAGAAACTAAGTTTCATTTTGCTCATTCTTGTACTCCACCTCGTTTTTTTTTTTAATGCTCCTAAGAGTTTTGTATGTTTCTTATTACTTCACAAATAGTACATGTAGTTACAAACCTTCAGAATTATTTTTTTTAAAATAAGATCCAGAATCATTCTGGACATAAGATTCTTCACCTTGCGTTTTCACCTTCCAGTAAGTGATAGCCATCATCTAACACTTGTAGATTTTAATGCTATTTTTGATTTTATATATATATAATATCATAAATGCATACAATATGATTTGATCAAATACACCTCCCACTCTATGTTCTCCAACATAGGCTAACCCTCCCTCCCCCAGCAGTCATTTCTCCGGCTCTTTGTTTAGGGGTGGGACCCTGTGAAATCGCCCCCCTTCCACATCCGTATGTCCATTGATATTGCAGTTGTTCCGGTTTCGTTTTTGCAGAAGAGACTATTTCACAGCAGACTTTCTGGCGGTCAGACTCTTCTTGCCGTCTTTGTGGCCCCTCTTTCACAATGCTCTCTGAGCCGTAAATGAAGGAGCCGTGTTGCAGATATATCCACTGGGGAAAGAGTTAGTTCACTCTGTGTGTGTCTGTGTGTGTATGTGCACATGCATGCACACTCACTAAGGATCCTCCCCTCAGGAGCGGAGCAGCATGTCCTTCTTGAGGAGAGTCTGAGAGTCTGCAGAAATTGCACCCATTTTGCTCTGAGACTGGTTCCAGAAACACAAGCTTTTTTTGAAACTCTTTTTCCTACTTTTGGGGTCCTTGGGGTCATGCCCATTTCTTCATAGCTGTTTGTAAATTGCCCAATGAAACATCGCACGACTCTGTCCAGGGTTAAAGATTTTAAGCTTCCTCTAGCTTGATGGCCGCCTAGTGCTTTTTGCTCCCGTCTATGGTCTTCAATGGGAATATTTGCCACCACCGCAAAGAGGGTGCTCAATGATCCACTCCCGTTTCTTATGTTCCCAGGGCTCTTTTGAGATTCACAGACACTATGACTTTCAAAGAATGAGTGGAGAACCTCTCTACTACATGGGGAAGTGTGTATTTTGCCCTTGGTTTTTCAAAAGTGCCCTAGAAATGGCCTCTGAAGTCTCAGATACCTGTCACAGTGCAGGATCTCTCCAGCCAAGCATCCGTTTGGTTGTTAATACACTGTTTTAGCGATGGAGTTCCCCAGACTTGTAATGCCCAGCATAGTCTTCATTGGTGGATGCAGCTGCCATCAGGGAAAGCCACTGCCTGAGGTATATTATCTCTCCTTCATGAAGAATGAGCTGGATTACTGGGCTACAGCTTCCTCATGAGTACTTGCTTAGTATGTATGAGGTCCTGAGCTTTATCTCCAGAAACCCTGCTGTGCTTGCTAGTTTTATATCCACTTGACATAAGCTAGGATCAGTTGGGAAAAGGAACTCTCAATTGAGAACATGCCTTCTTAAGATGCACTTGTAGGCAAGTCTTCAGTGCATTTTCTGAATTAGTGATTGATTTCGGAGGGCTCAGTTCATTTTGAGTGCTGGTCCTGGAGTGTACGTACAAGAAACACGCTGAGCAAGCCATGAGGAGCAGGACAGTAAGCAGCGCTCCTCCATGGTGTCTGCTTTAGTTCCCGTCTTCAGGCTTCTACCCTGTCTTCCCTTAGTGATGGACTCATAGGTGCAAGGCAAAATAAACTCTTTCTTCCCCAAGTTGCTTTTCATCATGGCATTTTAACACAGCAATAGAAACCCTACCTATTTAGGCTCTGGACACCGAGAAAAAGAAATTCTCTATTCAGCTGAATCTTCTCATTTACAGTCACTGAAAATTAGAATTTCTGGTTCACTGAATCACTTCATCGGTTCTTTTATGTGGATCTGAAGATTCTATAAATCTGTCCTTACTGATGAACATACATAGTCTCTATCATTTCTTAGTTGCCTTTCTTATTACTGTTCTGAAAAAAATAATAGCGAAAACCACAATGAGACGAAGATTTCCTTGCTGCGAATCCTGAGTCATTCCATATAGGGACAATCTTAGCAGTGATGCTCAAGTCTTCTACATGTCTACTGTCGATCACTGCACCTGAAATTAGCATAGAACCCAGCGTCAGGACTAGTGTCATGCTCCTTACTTTTCCTTTTTTATCTTCCAGGAAGTCCTAGACATTATTCCAGGCACCTCCTGACATTTCCCGATTAAATCATTGCTTAAAAGCTTTTATTTTGGTGACATTACAATTCTGTTTAATCAGTCGTGTGGATAGAGATTTCCTAACTTGCGCTTTTTAAGAACGAGACTGTGCTAAGTACTCTTTAAGTGCTTTCCTGACATTTGTGTTCCCACACACTGGGCTTCTCCCCAGAGGCCAGTGTTCTAGGGACTAAGATGTGTGGCCCTCGCGGTATATATGCCTCTTCATTTTTAACGTGTTTGAGACACTAATTTCAAATCTTCACACTAGCGTAAATAGGTCATGGGAGTTTGGGTTTTCTCCTATCGTCTCCAAGTCTTGATGTTGTCTAGTTTTAAAGTCTGTTGCTTTTCTGGGCAGAACATCTCCCACAGTGCTTGCTTCCGTTTTCACTGGTTTTCGTGGGTGTATTATCATTTGCATATCTTCTTTAGTGAGTTAGATATTCATATTCTATACCAAGACAGGGATATTCAATGAGATCTGTTGTAGTAGGTGTGGCGGGGCTGTGTCCCCAGCACCCCGGCCGCCTGGCTAGCTTATGCCCTGAAATAACAACACACAAATTGTATTCTTTTAAATACTGCTTGGCCCATTATATCTAGCCTCTTCTCGGCTAACTCTCGCACCTGAACTAGCCCATTTCTAATAAGGTATGTAGCACCCCTAGGTGCACTTACCAGGAAGATTCTAGCCTACGTCCATCCTGGGTCGGAGCTTCATCGACCGTGTCTGCTCTGAGAGAGCTGCGTGATGTCTCTGAGAGGAGCTATGGAGTCTGTCTGAGGCGTCTTACCTCACTTCCTCTTCCTCCCAGCATTCTGTTATGTTTACTCCTCCCACCTATGTTTTAACCTATGAGGCCAAGCAGTTTCTTTATTATAATTAACCAATGACCTTCCTCCATCATTTCCCCTTTTTCTGTTTAAACAAAAAAAGGAAGGCTTTAACTTAACATAGCAAAATTACATATAACAAAACAGTTATCAAGTAAAAATTACAATAATCTTTATCATAACTAAGGAAAACTATAACTATAACTATTCTTTAACTTTGTCAAAGACTCCAGAAAGATACAATATTACCTAAGCAAACAAGAAATAAGTAACTTTCAAACTCTAGAAATGACAAAGACATCTTGCTGCCTGGACAGTCACCCAAAGTTCCTCTGTACCGTTGGGGCATCCATCTTCGGCCTACAGGCCCATAGTATCCAGAGACATTTCCATGAAGCAGGAAATTTCAAAGTCAGTTCAGTCACTATCTGCTGTGTCCTGCAGAATGTCTCGCAGACTCCTTCATGAATCAGGAACCCCAAAAGATCATCTCACCTTTAGGCAAGTTCAGTAGTCCTCTCTCTGAGGGTTCTCTGTGTCCAGTTTATGCAATAGTCCAGGCAAGAGCAGTTTCTTGCCCAAATGGCTATCAAACTCCATAAGGATCCTCTTCGATGCCCATCTTCTTCTTGAAGTAGATTGGTGCTGCCAGGAGCAGAGTGTCTCATTGTCATGAAAAGTCCTAAGTTATTAAAACATTTAAAATGCCATATTCTATAATCTTTGAAAAATATAAAGAATGTCTATCTAAAATATATCTATGTACATCTAAAAAATCTTAACTAACATGACTACAAACTTGACTATTATGATTATCTATTAACAACCTATATACATTACATTTTTAAGTGAACTACACAATCACAATACCTTAATAAAGATCAGAAATACATATACATATAACAAAATTAACCTTAAATCTCTATCAATAAAGCAAACTCTATACTAATGCAAATTATTCATATCTATATCATATCCCCCTTTAAATGTAAAAGAACGTTTATAAACCATATTTGGGAACATGGGCGCAGTTTTTTCTCTCCAAACTGCTTCCTGCTGAATGGGGGTGTCGTTAATTAGGTCTTTCATGGTATAACCTGTGTGTTAGTTTCATCTCAGTTGGCAGTTGAGCGAAGCAATTTTCTGAAGGTGTTCACAGCAATTCTTCAGGAGGGTGTGGTCCATCATACCATATTCGGATAGAAGAAATCCACAGACTCTCATCCTCTGTGAAAATAAAATAAGAAACTCCTTTCCAAAGCATCATGTCCTTAGATACAAATTTCAAAGTCAAATCATTTTCAAAATATCTATGTTGAATTAGTTCAGCAGCATTTATAAACAAATATCTTTTAGCAGCTGTTGCTCCTTCCTCAGCATTCAAACAATTCAAAGAGAGCATAATAGCGTACAGTATCAATATTCTCTGTGTATTTTCCATCTTTGTGTGCTTTATTTTAACCTCTATTTTGTTTATTTTTACTTTTAACTTTTTGCTTTTTGGTCCGTATATCTTTGACCTGGAATAACTCTGTAGACCAGGCTGTCCTTGAACTCTCAGAGTTCCGCCTGTCTCTGCCTCCAAGGCATTGGGATTAAAGGTGTTCGCTACTACACCTTGAACTCACAGAGATCTGTTTGTCTCTGCCTTCTAGGCACTGGGATTAAAGGTGTGTGCTACCACACCTTGAAGTCACAGAGGTCAATCTCCCTCTGCCTCCGAGGTGTTGGGATTAAAGGTGTGTACTACCACACCCAACTACTTTCTTTCTTCCTTTTTTTTGTTTTTTACTTTAAGAACTTTAACTTTTAGTCTGCATATATTTTTAACACACTGTAAACCATTTAGAAATTTTCTTTGTCTTTGAATCTCTCTTTACTGTATATCTCTCTTTTTCTGACCACACGAGCCTTTAAATTACTGAGCAATATGGGTAGGATTAAAGCCGTGGCTTTGCCAGCTAGATCCAGTCCATTCCTTAGCTTTCCAGCCTCATGGTGGATATACAGGCTGTAGCCATGTTTATAGCCACAACTCTATGGCGTTTCAAGGTCCCTGCCAGCAAGGGAGCTTCAGCAGCATGTGCTTGCAAACCGCACGAACCGCCTGTGTAAAAGAGTCAGAGTTTGCCTTGGCAGGACAGCCCAGAAAGCCGGCATTTTTAAACGGCGCAGCTTTTTTCCTGCTACGGCTGAAAACCGAAAAGCATGCGTTCAGCTTTTCATCAACACCGTTTAAGTGTTTCGTGGCAGGACCTCTTAAGAGCTGCAGGATTTTGCAGCTAAAGCTAAGTCAGAAAGCTTCTCTAAGATGAGAGCGCTTGCTTGTCTCTAGCAAGCAGAGCAGAACCGAGAAATTGTTGCTACCAAGAAACCAGGCACAATGCTTTCATTTTGTTCTAGAATTACTTCCCAAGCTGTCTCAGGCTTTATGTCCACACGTCTGGGCGCCAATCTGTTGTAGTAGGAGTGGCGGGGCTGTGTCCCCAGCACCCCGGCCGCCTGGCTAGCTTATGCCCCGAAATAACAACACACAAATTGTATTCTTTTAAATACTGCTTGGCCCATTATATCTAGCCTCTTTTCGGCTAACTCTCACACCTGGACTAGCCCATTTCGTTTTTTTTTTTAATTGAGAAAAAGAAAAGAAAAAAAGTTTCCGCCTCCTCCCGGCTTCCCATTTCCCTCCCCCTCGTCCCACCCTTCTCCCCCTCCCCCCGCTCCTCTCCCCCTCCCTCTCCAGTCCAAAGAGCAGTCAGGGTTCCCTGTCCTGTGGAAAGTCCAAGGCCCTCCCCCCTCTGTCCATGTCTAGGAAGGTGAACATCCAAGGTGGCTAGGCTCCCACAAAGCCCGAACTTGGAGTAGGATCAAAACCCCGGGCCATTGTCCCCGGCTTCTCATCAGCCCCCATTGTTCGCCATGTTCAGAGTCTGGTTTTATCCCCTGCTTCTTCTGTCACAGTCCAGCTGGCCTTGGTGAGCTCCCAATAGATCAGTCACACTGTCTCAGTGGTTGGGTGCACCCCTCGTGATCGTGATTTCCTTGCTCATGTTCTCCCTCCTTCCGCTCCTCATTGGAAACTTGGGAGCTCAGTCCGGTGCTCCAGTGTGGGTCTCGGTGACTATCTCCATCCATCACCAGCTGAAGGTTCTATGGTGATATGCAAGATATTCGTCAGCATTGCTGTAGGATAGGGTCATTTCAGGTTCCCTATCCTCAGCTGCCCAAGGAACTAACTGGGGACCTCGCCTTGGGCTCCTGGGAGCCACTCTAGGTTCAAGTCTCTTGCCAACCCTAAGGTGGCTCCCTTAACTAAGAATTGAGCTTCCGTGCTCCCCTATCCAACCTTCCTTTATCCCAATCATCCTGTTTCCCCAAGTTTCCCTCATCCTCCCCTTCTCACTTTTCTCTTCCCATCCCCCGATACTCCCATCCCACCCCACCCCCAAGGTCCCGAATTTTCTCCCCTCAATTTTGTCTACTTCC
The DNA here is from genome assembly GCA_025134845.1 of Neodon shergylaensis. Taxonomy (NCBI): domain Eukaryota; kingdom Metazoa; phylum Chordata; class Mammalia; order Rodentia; family Cricetidae; genus Neodon; species Neodon shergylaensis. The sequence goes on along the minus strand of JABTXL010021416.1, from coordinate 4,596,244 downwards.
CGTATCCAAGAGGATAATTATATGTTTTTCTTTGGGTTCACCTTCTTATTTAGCTTCTTTAGGTTCACCACTATATACTCCGTGACCGTTATTTATGGCTAGAAACCAATTATGAGTGAGTACATCCCATGTTCCTCTCTTTGGGTCTGGGATACCTCACTCAGGATAGTGTTTTCTATTTCCATCCATTTGCATGCAAAATTCGAGAAGTCATTGCTTTTTACCGCAGCGTAGTACTCTAATGTGTATATATTCCACACTTTCTTCATCCATTCTTCCATTGAAGGGCATCTAGGTTGTTTCCAGGTTCTGGCTATTACAAATAATACTGCTATGAACATAGTTGAACAAATGCTTTTGTCATGTGATAGGGCATCTCTTGGGTATATTCCCAATAGTGGTATTGCTGGGTCCAGGGGTAGGTTGATCCCGAATTTCCTGAGAAACCGAAACACTGATTTCCAAAGTGGTTGCACGAGATTGCATTCCCACCAGCAATGGATGAGGGTACCCCTTCCACCACAGCCTCTCCAGCAAAGGCTATCATTGGTGTTTTTGATTTTAGCCATTCTGACAGGTGTAAGATGATATCTCAAAGTTGATTTGATTTGCATCTCCCTAATCGCTAAGGAGGTTGAGCATGACCTTAAGTGTCTTTTGGCCATTTGAACTTCTTCTGTTGAGAATTCTCTGTTCAGTTCAGTGCCCCATTTTTTAATTGGGTTAATTAGCATTTTGAAGTCTAGTTTCTTGAGTTCTCTATAAATTTTGGAGATCAGACCTTTGTCTGTTGCGGGGTTGGTGAAGATCTTCTCCCAGTCAGTGGGTTGCCTTTTTGTCTTAGTGACAGTGTCCTTTGCTTTACAGAAGCTTCTCAGTTTTAGTAGGTCCCATTTATTCAATGTTGCCCTTAATGTCTGTGCTGCTGGGGTTATGCTTAGAAAGCGATCTCCTGTGCCCATTTGTTGTAGGGTGCTTCCCACTTTTTCTTCTATCAGGTTCAGTGTGCTCGGACTAATATTGAGGTCCTTGATCCATTTGGACTTGAGTTTTGCGCAAGGTGATAGATATGGGTCTATTTTCATTCTTCTACAGGTTGATATCCAGTTGTGCCAGCACCATTTGTTGAAGATGCTTTCTTTCCTCCATTGTATACTTTTAGCTCCTTTATCGAAAATGAGGTGATCATAGGTTTGTGGGTTAAAATTTGGGTCTTCTATTCGATTCCATTGATCGACTTCTCTGTTTTTATGCCAGTACCACACTGTTTTCATTACTGTAGCTCTGTAATAGAGTTTGAAGTCGGGGATGGTAATGCCACCAGAAGATCCTTTATTGTATAGGATTGTTTTGGCTATCCTGGGATTTTTGTTTTTCCATATAAAGTTGATTATTGTCCTTTCAAGATCTGTGAAGAATTTTGCTGGGATCTTGATGGGGATTGCATTGAATCTATAAATTGCCTTTGGTAGGATTGCCATTTTTACTATGTTGATCCTCCCAATCCAAGAGCAAGGGACGTCCTTCCATTTTCTGGTATTCTCTTCAATTTCTTTCTTCAATGCCTTAAAGTTCTTGTCAAATAGGTCTTTTACTTCCTTGGTTAGAGTTACCCCAAGATAGTTTATGCTGTTTGTGGCTATCGTGAAAGGTGAAGTTTCTCTGATTTCCCTCTCTGCTTCCATATCCTTTGTGTATAAGAGGGCAACTGATTTTTTGGAGTTGATCTTGTATCCTGCCACATTACTAAAGGTGTTTATCAGCTGTAGGAGTTCTTTGGTGGAGTTTTGGGGGTCGCTTATGTACACTATCATATCATCTGCAAATAACGAAAGTTTAACTTCTTCCTTTCCAATTCGAATCCCCTTGATCCCCTTATGTTGTCTTATTGCTATTGCTAGAACTTCAAGCACTATATTGAAGAGATATGGCGAGAGTGGACAGCCTTGTCGTGTTCCTGAGTTTAGTGGGATGGCTTTGAGTTTCTCTCCGTTTAATTTGATGTTAGCTGTCGGCTTGCTGTATATAGCTTTTATTATATTTAGGTATGACCCTTGTATCCCTAATCTCTCCAAGACTTTTATCATAAAGGGATGTTGAATTTTGTCAAATGCTTTTTCAGCATCTAATGAAATGATCATATGGTTTTTTTCTTTCAGTTTATTTATATGATGAATTACATTGATAGATTTTCGTATGTTGAACCAGCCCTGCATCTCTGGGATAAAGCCTACTTGATCATAATGGATAATTTTTCTAATGTGTTCTTGGATTCGGTTTGCCAGTATTTTGTTGAGGATTTTTGCGTCAATGTTCATGAGTGAGATTGGCCTGTAATTCTCTTTCCTGGTAGAGTCCTTGTGTGGTTTTGGTATCAGAGTAACTGTAGCTTCATAAAAGGAATTTGGTAATGACTCTTCTGTTTCTATATTGTGAAATACATTAAGGAGTATAGGTATTAGGTCTTCCTGGAAGTTCTGGTAGAATTCCGCATTGAAGCCATCTGGTCCTGGGCTCTTTTTGGTAGGGAGGTTTTTGATAACAAATTCTAATTCTTCACGACTAACAGGTCTATTTAGATTGTTCAGCTGGTCCTGGTTTAACTTTGGTAAATGGTATTTATCTAAAAAAGTGTCCATTTCTTCTACATTTTCCAGTTTTGTGGCATACAGGCTTTTGTAGTAAGATCTAA
>JABTXL010021416.1:4515956-4588552 GCA_025134845.1 Neodon shergylaensis | reverse complement strand
TACACACATTTTCTCCATGCTACCGTTAAGCGTTTAATTCCTCCACTGTTAACAACTTAATTTTAATTTCTGGCAAGAGATTTTTAAAGGATATAGTATAAAGTATGTATGTGTCTCCTCAGAGGGCAGGATCTACGTCATTTGCTGTTAGCTCCATTATTTGGCCTCTAAACTGAAATGCTCATCTGTCGTATTTAATTCTCTGAATTCCTGGCATCTGCTGCTCAATTCTCATTCTTGTCCCACTGGCTGGCTTATCCACCCGTGGTCAGATCCTCTCCTGATTATATTAAGCAGCTTCATTGTGAGTTAGTGTTCAGATCTCAAAGATAGCCCTTTAACTAAGACCAAGCGCATGGTATCGGTAAAAGGGAAGTTTTCACTGAGTGACAGCTAGGTGTATGGATTTCTTTATCCCTGTTTCAGGTGAGAAGGTTATCTCTTGGAAAGCCACGCAGGTTTCATGTTGCTGGAGAACAGGATTTCTAGCCTGGGTCTTGTGTCTGATAAGGAGGAAACACTACCTGGAGGAAAAAAGTATGTGTGTAGTTGTGTGTGTGTGTGTGTGTGCGCGGTGCACCGCGTGCGTGTGTATATGTCTCTGTAATGATGGACTTGTGAGCTGACGTGAGCCCTTCTCCATAACTTCTTTTTGCTAGTGTATTTTATCATGGCAGCAGAGATAAAACCAGGGCAATGAATCAATTTGATTCTACCATTTTTGCATTCTGGATTCAGATTTTTCAAGTCTCAAATTGTTCTTTTGTCCTCTGGCATCCCGGAGGTCCCTGGTATTTTATCCATGGCCTATAGGTATCTGAAGGATCTGGAAGAATGAGCACCTGAGAAGGGATTTCCTCTCCATGCCAACCTTTCCAGACACACACAGGACCTGGCAGGAAACTGCCCCATTCGGATCTTTGCCCTACTCCAAATGCCAGGTGTCCTTCATTCTCCTTGTGGGGGGGGAAGCAATCTGCTCACTATCCACAGAAACGGGTTCCCTCCTAGGGTCCATCCCTTCATTCCACTGGTGAGTGCCCCACGTCTGAGTTGGTTGTTCTTCAGAAATCCCTACATGAAAGCTGACATTTCCCTGTACACTCAGAAGAAGTGTGAGGAGTCTTGTAACACCTCCCTCCCACGGTGGGCCTGTGTGTGCCTCCTGGGCACCAATTCTTTAGTGTTCAAACTTATGAGTAACAGACCTGCCAGACTCCCTCTTCTAGTGCCTAGAACAGAAACACCTGCACATTTCTGTGTCTGTGGGCACACATGTACACACACACATGCACACATCCACTCACATGCATGCACATGCGCAGACCAGTCTTAGAAACAGTAGAGTCAAGTCTCTGAGGTGAGCAGAGCTTGCACGGCAACCCTTCTGGTGATGCTTTGTTGTGGCAGCTCCTAGTTGTCTTCCTCTCTTATCCTCCTCCTGCCTTCAACCTTTGTCCCTTTGGGCCTGTCTGGAATAGGAACAGGACTCTGCTCTGAAGGGCCCAGGCCATGGGTCTCACAGTAGAATGTGTGTCCGGCATGAAGACTCTGAGTTTACTGTTCCCTTTGCTTCTCCCAGTCCACACCAGCTTACGTAAAAGCCTTTGTTTCTCCAGAGCTTTTCTGTTGTGAAAAGAACCTCATTAGGCTTCTTGGGAAGCACAGAACTGCACTGTGCATCCTTGGGAGTGAGTCTCTGGGGATGGAGTCTCACTGCTATGCAGACAGAGCTAGGATGCAGGCACCCTCCCTTAGTCTCTCTTCATTCTGGGTAAAAATAATAACAATAAAACCCGGAGGATGAATGCCTCTCCCCAGCCTGGACTGAGTGGATTCTTTGTATGCCTTGGACAACTAACTTTCATCTTGGCTAGATTCCTGGGACCAGGCTTGCCCTTGGGATGGCCCCTTAATCTGCCTTCCTGAGCCCCATGGCATTAGGGTGCCAAAGTTAAGGCAAGCTTTGGCAAGCCAAAGTATGCATGTGCGTGACAAGGTCTGGGCGAGCCGGATCTGGGATGCAAAGAGCACCCTCTCCCTGGGCTGCCTGCTTTTCACAGCCAGCACTCCCAGGTCCACCCTCAGCAGAGCAAACATGCCCCTCCCTCCTTGGTGGTGGTTGGGAAACCCTGCGTTCAGGGGCTGAATTGCTTCATTAGCCGATGGTGGTTAACTGAAAGCAGACTCCTGGATCTCTGATTCTTCCCCAGGCCCTCATCACGTGCTACCTAGAAGCACACTTCTCTAACCTTAATATCCTAAGGCAAGTAACAGATTATGTGTTGTAAGAGTATAATACAGAATTTGAAATATATGTGTCTTTGTCTTCACTTTCTGTCCAGAGCTTTACAAATGCCTGTAATTTCCAGAGGGATGGATGGGAGGACAAAACTGTAAGGGTTCCTTATTTGTAACAAGCTGTTTGACTTTTTTTTCTTTTCTTTTCTTTCTTTCTTTCTTTCTTTCTTTCTTTCTTTTTTTTTGTAGCTTATGCTAAAAGGGGTAACTTTTGCAAAGTTTCTAAGGAGGGGAACTGGGACCAACTTTGAGATTAGAGGACAGGGCAGAGAAAGGGGCTGAAGGATTGGGTGGATTACTGATCAACAATAATGTAATCAATCCCGTGTATTGCACAATGAAGCCTGTGCGGAAAACGCAGAGGGAGCAGGTTTGGAGAGCTGCCAGGTTGCTGAAGATGTGCGTGTTGCCCCAGAGCGCAGGGAATTTTCCTGTCCCTGCCCCCACACCCTTTGCACTTCTCCATCTGTGTCTTGTTGCACTGCTGCCGAGATCCACGGCAATAGCCATTAACCGAGTAACGCTAGTTCTAGGAGCCGTTCTAGAGAGCACGCAAAACCAAATGGACCAGCCTCTGGTCTGTAGCCAAGCAGTCCAGGAGCTGAGGGTGTCTGTAGTAGAGACAGTCTTGTGGGACTAAGCCCTTGACTTGAGGGATTTGTCAACTCTGCTAAGTGCTGCTGAGTGCTGGCGTTGAATCATACTTACCAGCTGGGTAGGAGGACAGCCCCCTCCCTCCACGCCCGCCCAAGCAGTCTGGTAACGCAAGTGCTGTGTGGATGGATGCCTTAAGGAAAAAGTTGGTTTTTCCTTTGTACGTATGTTGAAGAGTCGGGTACGAGCTCCTCAAAAGGGAGCTGGTTCTGTGTTTGTTGTTCCTTGAATGAACCTTCACTACGTGAATGGAAATAAAGCACATGGATAAAATGGATAGCAAAGCTAGCCTATTCTCCCGCGGATGCATACTGAGAGCCTCCGTTATACCAGACACGATCTGGGTGCTGCAGAGACAGCAGAGAGTAAGAACAGCATTGACTGACACTGCCCTGCGCATGCTCCTGGGAGTCGGGGAGAGAGTAGTCGGGAGAAACAATAATGTACATCATTGATCCTGCCCTGCGCATGCTCCTGGCAGTCCAGGGAGATAGAGTAAATGCACAATAGGTGAGATAATGATAGCAAAGAAGGGAAGCAGCTCCAGAGTGACAGCTGGGCTGTTTGACTGTGGGCTTACCAGGGAGGATATCACAGATGGGACATTAGCAGAAAGGAAAGGGGATGCGACATCCTGGTTATTATGCATATTGTCTAGGGGGGGGTGTCTTAGGGCTTTATTGTTGTCTAGATGCATGATGACCATGACAACTCTTATAAAGGAAAACCTTTAATTGGGGCTGGCTTACACAGACATGATGCTGGAGAAGGAGCTGAGAGTTCTATATCTGAATTAGCAGGTGTCAGGGGAAGAGAGAGACACTGTGCCAGGCTTGAGCATCTGAAACCTCAAAGCCCACCCCCAGTGAGACGCTTTCCCTGACAAGGCCACTCGTTTGAATCCTTTTAAATAATAGTGCCGCTCTCTATGAGCCTACAGGGACCATTTTCATTTAAACCACCTCAAGGAGGGTAGAAAGCTGCAGACCCCTGGTCACATCTGACCTGAGCTGGGCTGTCACGGGAACATGCTCATCATGTTTGTTCACTATAGATTTCACTCTTCAGGGCTCTGTCACGTCATGGAAATCAGTGACATGCATCAATAAGAAAGGCTTGGGCCATTAGCCAGAATGTTTATCTACCCTTAATAGCAAACAAAGGGTTTCAAAATACATTCTAGGTGCCCTGTGGCTTTTTGAGCCCATTTTAGGACACGTGAAAGGCTATGCTGTTCTCATATAGTGGTGCTGAAACGGTTATTTACTTTTCCCAGGTGCATCTTCTCCTAAAGGGTACTGTAGAATTTTCTGGAAGCTGCAAGGGTATGTGATTTTGCATTAGAACAAATGAAGAAGGAGATTAGATTTTTCAGCTGTTACCTAGGAGGTCAGACACTAAATGAACATGAGAAAACATCAAACAAAACCACTCTTTGACAAATTTCTAGCCCCCAGTTGATGCATGTTAGCAAGATGGGTTTATTCTTGCTTGTATAGCTTAACTAGGAGATGTTTGTGTGTGTCTGAGTATGCCAACTTTAATTTCTCTTTTCTTTTTCCTTTTTTTTGTTTGAGACAGGGTTTCTCTGTAGCTTTGGAGCCTGTCCTGGAACTAGCTCTTGTAGACCAGGCTGGCCTCAAACTCACAGAGATCCGCCTGCCTCTGCCTCCCGAGTGCTGGGATTAAAGGCATGCGCCACCACTGCTCGGCTGTCCACTTTAATTTCTGAAGTGGTCCCTTTGACTACATGAACCCACACAAACACTGTGAAGGCTGCAGTGGAAAGGTTCTGAAGGCCTTTGGCTTAGCGTCTTCCAGGTCGGCTCCCTGAAACACTCACTCTATCTGAGGCGCTATCCTGATTCTAGAATTGCGAATAAAATAATCTACTTAAGTTCTTTTTAAAAAATTGGTTTTGAGATTTTTATTTATTTTAATTTTATGTGTATGAGCATTTGCTTATATGTAAATCTGTGCACCATGAGCTTGCACTGTCCACAGAGATCAAAAGAAGGTATCAGAGCCCTGGAGCTGGAGTTATAGTTTTCAGCTGCCCAAGGGAGCTGGGAATCAAACTTGGGTCCCCTAGAAGAGCAGTCAGTGCTCTTAACCGCTGAGACTTGTCTTCTGGCTTGATCCTGTTTTTGAGGCAAACACTCGCGTACTCCAGGCTGTCCTCAAACTTACCACTAGCTGAGGCTGACCTTGAACTTCTGATCCTTCTGTCTCCACCTGCCTGATGCAAGGATTATTGACTAGGCAAGTGTTTTACCATCTGAACTTCATCCCTGGCCTTTAATTAGTTTTTTTAAAAAGATTTATTTATTCTTATGTGTGTTGGTGTTTTGTCTGCATGTCTGTGTGAGGGTGCCGGTTCCTCTGGAACTGGAGTTAGAGACAGTTATGAACTACCATGACAGTGCTGGGAATTGAACTCAGGTCCTCTAGAAGAGCAGTGAGTGCTCCTAACCACTGAGACATCTCTCCAGCCCCTCAATTAAGTTTTTAAATTACATTTGTCATCATTTCCCACCGTTTAATGATCGTGAAGAGATTCTAAGTCCAATAGTTTGTGAGCAGCTGAGCTGCTAATTTTGGTTTTCTTTCAAAAGCTACAAGGGTAACAAGAAATATCCTTTGCTTAGGCAGTATTCTCAGTGTCTTGCACATATGCTGGTCATAACTGTGTTTTGAGTTTGTACCGTGTGAGAAGATGGGTGGGGGTTAAGGCCTAACTTGCATACCCCCCCCAAAAAAAAAACCATTGAAGTCGATGCTCAGGTCAACCTCTGAAGTGGACCTTAGATACAGTCATTGCAGATGGGGGTAGTGAAGGGGAGATCCTTAGGATGGGTCCTAGCATAGTAAGACTGACATCCTTATAAAGGTAGGGTTGTATGGATCCAAAGACGCACAGGAGAAGGTGAAGATTAAGAATTTGGGGGACAGGGCTCTGTGTTGCTCTGAACATTATGTCCTCTTTTAAGTTAATGCTTTCTTCCTGTTGTGAACAAAGTTGGCAAGAAAGTGTCAAAGCATAGAGAGAGAGAGAGAGAGAGAGAGAGAGAGAGAGAGAGAGCACCATTCCTCCGCTGACCTCATGCGGCACAGGTGTGTGGGGCTGACCCCACTCCAGGTTGTCCTTTAACAGTTAGTAGCAACAATCCCCTGGAGAGGGAGAGGTCCATTAGTGGAGATAGAGCTAAGAAACCTAGACTCTCCAAGAAAGGTTGATAAGCTATGAAAAATGAGTTATGTGCTTAAAATTGGTTAAATATTAATTTTTCTTCCTTTGTAATCGAGGGCATGATTCAGAGCAAGAGAGAGGAAGGCGTGGAGTATTAAAATCACTGGGTGTGTTAGAGGGAGTAGCTCAGAGTGCTGTGGCTTCAGGAGTGTTCACTGTTGTTGCTTTAACTTCCTCTAGGATGGCTTGCCTCCCTGCTGCTGCTCAGAGAGTTCCTGCAGGGTTTCTCTTCTTAGTGCTTTGGGGCTCGGTTCTAGGTGACAAGCTGCTGGTGGTCCCCCAGGATGGAAGCCACTGGCTTAGCATGAAGGAGATAGTGGAGCATCTCAGTCAAAGGGGGCATGACATCACGGTGCTAGTACCAGAAATCAGTTTGCTTTTGGGAGAATCCAAATACTACAAGAGGAAAATCTTCCCGGTGTCCTATGACCTTGAAGAGCTACAGACCCGTTACCGCACCTTTGGGAACAACCACTTTGCTCCCCGTTCCCAGCTGATGGCTCCTTTCAGAGAGTACGGCAACAACATGGTTATCATCGACCTATGCTATTTCAACTGCCAGAGCCTTCTGAAGGACTCCGCCACCCTCAGCTTCCTCAGGGAGAGCAAGTTTGATGCTCTGTTTACAGACCCGGCCATGCCCTGTGGTGTGATCCTGGCTGAGTATCTGAAGCTGCCCTCCGTCTACCTCTTCAGAGGTTTCCCATGCTCTCTGGAGCACATGCATGGACAAAGTCCAAGCCCCGTGTCCTACGTTCCCAGATTCTATACCAAATTCTCCGATCACATGACATTCCCCCAACGGGTGGCCAACTTCATTGTTAACCTCGCGGAGAACTACGTATTTTATTGTCTGTATTCAAAGTATGAAGCTCTTGCCTCAGATCTCCTCGAGAGAGATGTGTCCCTACCGGCCTTACACCAGAACTCTCTGTGGCTGTTACGGTATGACTTTGTGTTCGAATTCCCCAGGCCAGTCATGCCCAACATGATCTTCATTGGAGGCACCAACTGCAAGAAGAAGGAAAAACTCTCTCAGGTGGGTGGACTCCTGTTTCCTGGTGGCATCATCTCTTTACAGACAGGTGTGACTCTCGTCAGCTGGGGCCCTCTCTTCTGTATTTGGCATCGTCGCTGGGAAGTTGATCACGTGACACAGTAGTAGGCAAGGGAATGCTGGGCTCAGAGCAGCAAAGATGTGTGTTCTTGAGGCTGGATGAAGACAGGATTCTTGCTTGGGTCAGTGATCTGGTGACAGTCTCAGAACCTTTGAATGAGCCTTAGAAACCTTTAGTCCACAGAGGTGGAAATTTGACTCAGAGCACCGATCCAGACCAAAACGCTTTCAACTAGCTTATTCCACGGTCAGAAGTCGGCCAACAAAAGTCCGAGGTTATAGCTCCCAAAGTCTTGCTTTCACAGGAACCTACTAAGCATGGTCAGTATACTATTAAAGGGATATTGACAACTATGGAGGTATGTGTGACAGGATGTAAGTGACTTCTCAAATCTGATCATTTGCCCTCTGGCCTTTATCAGAAAGATGTGGTGGTCTGAACAAGCATTTCTTTATGGCTTAGGATATGCAACTACTTTGGAAATCATAATGTGCATTTTTAATTCAGCTGAAGGGCATCAGGCTACTCCTGTCTTTTATCTAGGATTTCCGTCTGAGGAGGAAACCTTCCAGCAGACCCAGAGAGCCTTTCTCATTCCCACCTGCTGCGATGGGCATGCTTAGAGCCAGGGGGACTGGTGGAGGCACAGTGCTGCAATCATTGTGAAGATTGGATTTGGGTCTTGGGATGTAGCTAAATGGGAGCAACCTCGTGTTTACCTAGCATGTACGTGGCCCTGGGTTCAAGTCCCATCTCAGTAAAAAGAAAAGCAAAGGAAAGAAGGATGTAGGGACAGAAGAAGGAAGGAAGGAAAGGAAAGGGAAGGGAAGGGAAGGAGGGAGGGAGAGAGGGAGGAAGAAAGGAGGGAAGAAAGGAAGGAGGGAGGGAGGAAGGAAAAAAGGAAGGTGTAGACCGCCTTGGCGGGTCACTCAGTCTAGGGTTGTAACCCGCCTGGTTGGTCAGTAATTCCAGGGTCCCGGAGAGGCACTATCTGAAAGATATGGGTGGGCAAGCATAGAGTTCTTGTCAAAGCCTCCGTTTATTAGAGTCATGGTTACAGCTTATATAGGATGAGGAATTTGGGGGGGGCAGGGCATGACCAGAGCAGGAAGGGATCTTGTAACGTGGTCCAAGCCGGTCACGAGGTCGCCGTCCAGGAGGTTACAATCACGATTCCTCGGTCAGGAAGTTGCAAGTTGACACTCCTAGTTCTCTAGATAATTGGAGTGTGGGGTGGGTTCCACTAACAGATAGCTCTCTATTAACAGATAATTGGGTGTGGGGTAGGCCCTGCCAATAAAACAATTGTTAAGGTGTGGAGCTCTTTGCAAACTCCTCAGGGTGATGGTTCCCGTAATGATTTTGGAGGAACTGGCTTCTAACAGGAAGGAAGGAAGAAAGGAAGGAAGGAAGGAAGGAAGAAAGAAGGAAGGGAGGAAGGAAGGGAGGAAGGGAGGAAGGAAAAAAGGAAGAAGGAAGGAGGCAAGGAAGGGAAGAGAAGGAAGGAGGGAAGGAAGGGAAGGAAGGAAGAAGGAAGGAGAGAAGGGAGGAGGGAAGGAAGGAGGAAGGAAGGAAGGAAGGAAGGAAGGAAGGAAGGAAGGAAGGAAGGAAGAAAGGAAGGAAGGAAGGAAGGAAGGAAGATTTCATTTGTTTAAAAGAAGATACTGCTCTGGTCTACCACGGGGTCACAAACCTGTGCTCTGAGCACTCAGGACACTCAGAGAAGCTGAAGTGGGTGGGGTGGCTGATATAATCGGGGACAGCCTGGAAATGGGAGAATGAGGGAGAGGGTGAAGGACAAAAGGGAGGCAGGAGAGGGAAGGGGGAAAGAGAAGAAAGAAGAGAGAGGGAGATAGAGAACCGGGGAAGAGGTGGGGAAGGACCGAGAGGGCAGAGGGCACACTGGAGAGAATAACTCTAGGTCTGCAGCTCCCAGAGCACTCTCCCCGGGGTGCACCCCCCACCGAAGTGCTGATTCATCCCTACGGTGCACTTTTTAAAGCCCTCATTTAACCTAGTGTCTACCATGCCGGTGATGTGTGGTTACTTTCTTTGGAGATTGCAAAACGTTTTGGCTTTGAATTTCTGTTAATCAGTTATAAATGCTGGAGTGAGTCCAGGTTCCCACTCGGTGTCCAACATCAGTGTCCAAATAGCTAGACATTTAGCAATAATTTAGGTAATACTGGCTCAGATGTATGCCTTCAAGCTTTTAAAAAATGTTTTACATATCTTTTTTATCTTTCTGCTTTAAGTGAGTTACCAAAAAAAAAAAAAACCCAAATATAATTTGTATACCATATAGACTCACTCATTGAATGTTTACAATTTAATGATTTTTGTCCTGGTTTTCTCTCTGTTGTGTAATAAGACACACTGACCAGTAGCAGCTTAGGGGAGGAAAGGGTCTCTCTGGCTTACATTTCTAAGCCACAGTCCATCATGGAGGGCAGTCAGGACAAGAACTCAAGCAGGAACCCTCAGGGGAAGTTGCTTGCCAGCTCACTCAGGCCCAGGATTTCTCTGGGCAGGCGAGCCTCAGCTGTCTAAGAAAGGCACTGCCCGGGCACAGTGAGCTGGCCACCCCTACATCAGCCAACATCAAGAAACCCTCCCACAGCCATGCCCACAGACCAACCTGGTCTTCTCAGGTGACTTTAGGTTGAGTCAAATTGATAGAGTGAAGGAAGACAGTTTGTGTGTAGTTTTATGTCCACAGACTTGTCAACAATCACCAGTGTCATTTAACAGCATCTCCAGGCAATCCCAAAGACCCCCTTAACCCTAACCTTAGCCTTTCAACCTTTGGCATATCTTGGAAATTTCAAAAAGAATTTGTGGGGTTGTTTGTTTGTTTTTGTTTCTCAAGACATGATTTCTCTGTAGCTTTGGAGCCTGTCCTGGAACTCGCTCTTGTAGACCAGGGTAGCCTCAAACTCACAGAGATCCACCTGCCTCTGCCTCCCAAGTACTGAGATTAAAGGCATGTGCAGCCACTGCCCAGAGAATTTGTAGTCTTTTTTTATCAGCTTTCTTTGTATGTTTTTGAAGTCCATCCCATGTTGTAGCATGTATCAGTACTTCACTTTTCTGAATGAATAATATTATGGGTATGAATATCTCATATTTTATCAGTTTATCAGCATTTGAGTTTCTACAATTTGAATAGTTTCCATTATTAAGAAAAGTGCTGTTATGAACATTTTGGTACAAATCTTTGATTACATTATTGTTCTTTTGGATATATATTCAGGAGTGGAGTTGCTGGGCCATCTAACAATTTCATGTTTAAGTTATTGATTTTTTTCACAGTTGTTTCACCATTTTACATTCTCACTAGTAATGAATGGAAGGTTCTAGTTTCTCAGCATCTTTGCCAACACTTGTTATTTTCCACTTAAAATTTGTGGCCATCCTAGTAGGTAAGAATGCTATAGAGTTTTTATTTTCCTTTCCATAATGGCTCAATAGTCGCCATCTTTTCGACTGCTCATTGGCCATTTTCATGTCTTTTTTTTGGGGGGGGGGAGGTGTCAAGGCCATTGCATATCTCTAAACTATTTCTATACTTGTGGCTAAGTTGTAATGTATGTAGAATGTATCCATCCTACATAGATCTCTCTTACCGGGTTATTTTTCTTTGTAGTTTCCCTTTTTATGTGTACGTGTATGAGATGTGCATGTGTGTGCATGTGTGCACGCATGTATGTTTGTGTATATGAGTGTAGGTATGAGGGTGCCCATGCGGAGGTCAAAGGACAACCTTTCTACTTTGCGTGAGACAGGATTGACGATTGCTCACTGCTGTAGATGACAGGCTAGACGACCCATGAACTCTTTGGACGCATTTGTCCTTACCTCCCATCTCTCTGTAGATGTGCTGGGGTTACAGATGCACGCATCCACATCTGGTTTCACATGGCTTCTGGGGATCTGAGCTCCAGTTCTCAGGCTTGTTCCTGTAAACACTCTGCCTAGTGAGCCATCCTCCCTAGCTTTCCTTTACATCCCTGATACCATCTTTACGGGGCATTAAAGGGTCTGTTTCGAGAATGTGGGGCAGGCTTCTGCGCGTTTGGGTCCTCTTGAACAGCCTTCAACACTGTCTTGTACTTTCCATTTAAGACTCGCACTTTAATCTATTACTGAAATATTTTATTTATGAGCATTTGTGCATGTGTCTGTGTGGAGGTGTAGTGTGTGTGTTTGTGTGTGTGTGTGTGTGGAGGGTGCCAGCAGAAGCCAGAAGAGGGAGTAGGAGCCCCTGCAGCTGAAGGAACAGGTAATTTTTGAGCCACCGGAAATAGTTGCCAGGTACCAAACTCTGGTCATCTGAAAGAGCAGCAAGTGCATTTTAGTTTTAGGTGTCATTTTAAGTGGGATTGTTCCATTTTAATTTTGAATTATATATTACCAGCATATAGAAATATAATCAGTTTTTGGATAATGGTCTTGCACCCTGTAACCTTGCTGGATTTATTTGATGTTTGTAGTGGATTTCTTAGGATTTTCTAAATAGAAGATCATGTGTGCTGCAGAGATGTATTTCTTCCTTTCCAGCCTGAGAGGATTCTTATTTGTTTGTTTGTTTGCTTTTGCTGCTGTATTGCCTAGTTAGAGTGTATGAGGAAGGAAGACATATTTTCTTTGCTCCCAATCTTAGAGGGAAAATATTTAGCATTTCACCATTACATGCTATACCTAGAGATATCTGGGTAGATCCTCGGATTAAAACATTGAGATAATTTCCAACTGTCACTAATTTGTTTTGTATTCTTACGATACAGGGGCTGCTGGATTTTGTCAAATGCAATTCTTGTGTCTGTTAAGTTCACCCCGTGGTTTTCTTTGCTCTACAAAGTGTAGCACAGCAGTTGATCTTAGGCCAACTTTGTCTTTCGGGGACAATACTATTGTAACTATTATTCTATTATTATCCTATTCTGACCCTTCTTATGTGTTGCTAGATTTGGTCAGACATTATTTCGCTGAGGATTTCTGTGTCCATATTCAGGAAAGGCATTGGAAGGTTTATACATTTTAAACATGAATTTTACAATGATTTATTTAGTGTAGGGTGAGGGTGCACACACTATGGGTGTGCATGTGGACATTAAGGGGACAGCTTGCGGGAATTAATTCTGTTACCATGTGTGTTCTGGGGTTGAACTCCAGCAGTCGGGCTTGATGGCCGGCACCTATGTGCTGAGTTCTATCTCAATGAAACAATTTAATCTTCGCGGGATGGCCTTGTAGGATGAGCTGGAAATGTTCTTTCCTCCCCCACTGCTGTGAAGAATTAGAGCTGATTGTGTGCTTTGTTCCTGTTTTCTTCTACCAGGTTAATAGTTGACCAAAGTGGCACTGAGGTAATTTAGTGGCGAAGCACCCGTAATGGAATAAATAGGTACCCTCTTGCAGGCCTGTTCCCATCCCTCTACATGTCCATCTGAAAGGTGCTTACTGGACATAGTTTTGGGGCCTGGGATGCTTCACCCACAGTGGAGAAGTACTTTCTAGAGTGCTGTGTCTTTAAGGCTTCCAGGGTTTGGTGCTCCCTCCCACCAGCAACTCTGGATGACCCTGTAGACAGGCCTTCTCTCTGCGGCTCTTGCACGCCCCCTGGTGGATATCCCCCTTTCCTGCTTTCACATGGGACTGTGCTACTTTTAATTCACTCTGCAGTCTGCACAAGGGTCATCAGGCTGCCCCCCCCCCTCATACGCCTCCACTTCTTTGAAGAGCACAGCATGGCTGTGCCACACTTCCTTCTGTAATTTTCTCTATGCTGGGGATGAAACTCAAGGCCCCTGGTGTGGCACACGAGGCTTTGTTACAGGTTGGATTGGGATTGCAATTGCAAGGTGAGGGAAAGAAGGAAGGGAGGGAGGGAGGGAGGAAGGAAGGAGTTGAGGACTGTGCCCCAGGACCTTCAAATGTTGCTCTTTTAGACAAATTATCTCAGTTGCATTTGGTCATGTATTACTCAGGTAGAAGAAAGCAGGAACACAGTTTTACACCTTTGAATACCTCCCAGGACACAGAAGGTTAAAAATACAGTTAAGAGTGAGTTGGGGTCCAAGACCCTTGGCCCTGAAGACTTGGACATTCTCTGAGTGCTTCCGGTAGCCAGCTAGCCAGCTCCTGCACTTCCTTTCCTCCGACCCTCATGACTTTTCGTTCTTCTCCGGCCTCAGGTATAACCTATCCATCTTGCTGTCTTCATTCACCACCCCATTCTTTTCCCTTCCTTCTGGAGGCTCCTGAACTGTTTAGCTTCGTTGTTTTTAGCTGTCGACAGGCTGGCAGGACCTTTCTGCGGCCTGGCCTGCAGGCACTCAACTACAGCTGCCTCTGTTGCCTCTTCCCTGTTGCTCACTCAGCCATCTCTACTGAGAGTTGGCCCGGCCCCTAAGGCCACACAAGAAAAGGCATTCCACAGGAGGGTGTCCATGAGACAGCTCCCCAAGGGAGCCTGAGCCGCCCAAGGCGTTTAAGCCAATCCTATCCTGCCTTGCCTCTTTAGCCATTTGAACGGACCAATCACAACCTTGCCTCCTTAGCACCAATCACAGCAGCTCCTCTGCCAGGCCAAGGGGCGTGCTAGCCAGGCGGCTTGGGTTGAACCCAGGCTGGGTGATCAAGAGTTCACTAGAGTTCGTGGTTATGAAAGCAAATCCTCTGGCAAAAACAACCCTGCATGGACCTGGTTGAAGCTTTGTCTCCAGGAGCTAAGGCAGCCAGCTGCAGTCTTTGTACTGCGGTGTCTTGAGGCTTTCACGGAGTGTTGATCAGCCTGCTGCTGTTTTGGGGCTAGTCTGTCTGGCTGTTAGACCGTAGTCCCGTTGCTCAAGGTGGGCAGGCCAGCGTGAAGAGTCAGTCCATCAGTTGCTAATGAGGGCGTAGGTTTGCCTTACCTCCCCCCCCTTCCAGCACTTGCTTTATTTTCTGAAACCTAAATATCAGAGAGCATTTTAGAATTTGTTTATCATTAAAACTACAGTGATTCTGTCTCTGCCTCCCCAGTGCTGGGATTAAAGGTGTGCGCTACCACACCTTGAACTCATAGAGATCTGTCTGTCTCTGCCTCCCAGGCATCGGGATTAAAGGCGTGTACCACCACACCCAACTACTCTCTTTCTCTCTTTTTTGTTTTAAGGACTTTAACCTTTTTTTTTCAAGCCTGCATATATTTTTAACACACTGTAAAACATTTAGAGGCTTTCTTCCTCTTTGGATATCTCTTTACTGTATATCTCTCTTTTTCTGACCATGTGAGTCTTTAATTTGCTAAGCAACATGGGTAGGACTAGAGCCGTGGCTTTGACGGCTAGATCCAGCCATTCCTTAGCTTTCCAGCCTCATGGCTGAGGTACCGGCCAGAGCCATGTTTATTGCCACAACTCTACGGCATTTCTAGGTCTTTGCCAGCAAGCAAGCTGCAACAGTGTGTCCACAAACAACACTCAAATGCTCTCTCTGTGGCCAGACCTCCTGTCTCAAAGAGTCAGAGTTTGCACTGGCAGGATGGCCCAGAAAGCCGGCATTTTAAAATGGCACAGCTTTTTTTTCCTGCTATCGCTGAAAACCAAAAAGCATGCGGTCAGCTTTTATGAACACCATTTAAGAGTTTTGTGACAAGACCTCTTAAAGAGCTGCAGGGTTTTGCAGCTAAAGCTGAGTCAAGAAGCCTCTCTTAAATGAGAGCACTTGCCTCTAGCAAGTCGAGCAGACCCAAGAAATTGCTGCTACCAAGAAGCCATGCTTTACTCTATTCTTTTCTGTCTAGAATTATTTCCCAAGCTCTCTCAGGTTTTATGTTGATTCAGTTGTCCACATGGGTGCCATTTTGTAGCATGAGGGCCTGCTAGTTGGGATTTCTATCCTGCCCAGACCATGGAAGAAACAGGATGTGACTTGCCCTGCTGAAAAAGGTACTGAGCCATGTGGCTAACATAGATAAGAAAAATGGGCTAATGTAAGTTTTATAAGAGCTAATAGGAAGCCTGAGCTAATGGGCCAATCAGTTTATAATTAATATAGATCTCTGTGTAATTTCTTTGGGGGTTACTGCCTGTGGGAACTGGGTAGGACAGAAACCCCAACTAGCAGGTCCTCATGCTTCAGAGTCCTGATCACAAACCCCAGCGGAGGCCCAGATTAATGTCTACACACTGCTAAACAGAATGCAGAAGGCTGCAGCCCTCAGCATTCAGAGTAGAGCTTCTCATTTGGTGAGATCCTAGGCGCTTGTTTGTCTCCCTTTGGTCCCAAGGTGAGCAGTCCATGGGAACAGAATGTTGTGTCAACTCACTGTGTGTAACTGCCTGAGCTGGACTTGTCCGAGTGTGCTTTAGATAGCAATAGCTCTCATTCCACTGTGTGGATATAAAATTCTGAATAGTCCTCTCTGTAGATTCATGTCACTAGATCTTGAGTTTGGGTTCCTTCCTGCTAATCCCATAAGTGACAGCAGCCAGCACCTGCTAATAGTGTTCCCGGTCATTGCGCATCAATCTCTTGGTGCAGTATATGAACCAAGCCAGAAGGACAACGGTACCTCTTTGTTTTGTTCAAGTTGTTTTTAGCCATCGTCTCTGTTTTATAATGTACCAGGTGCCTCTTGAGAATGGGAAAAGAGACTTACAAGTCACCAAATAGACCTTTCGCAGCTGTGACAAGGGCTGAAGAGAAGTAGGTTAACATAAGAAAGGTTAGCTTTGATGCGTGGGTAGAGAAGCATCTGTTCATAGTAGGCTGGTTCCCTGCATTCTCTGGCCTTTGGCCTTTGGCAAGGCAGAAACATGGCAGGGAGACTCTCAATCACGATAGCTGGGAGGCAGAGTGAGAGGAGACGTTCTGAGAGAGGAGACAACATTTAAGGGCACATATCCAGCGACCTACACCCATGTCTAGTCCCCACTTCCTTAAAGGACAGTCAAGTATAAATATGCCCATGGATTAATCCATGGAGATTAGCATCCATTAATCCATGGATGATAAATTAGCATCCTCATCATCCACTGACTCAATAGTGCCACCAGGTGGGGCCCAAGCTTTCAACAATGATCCTTTTTATGGGGCATTTCAAATCAAAATCCTGAAATTACATCCAGTGCTTCTACTGGGGACCAAGACATCAGACACTGTTCAGAGCCCAACTGCAGCTCGCTAGATGTGGTTACCAAGGGTGGAAGTAGCGAAATGAGAGGGGTTTCCCACAGCCTTTCTCAGGAGTTGAGAGAAAAGAGGTGAACTGGGGCACCTTTGGTAAGAGCAGCAGGTCTTGGGACTTGTTCTAGAAAGGAACTGAAAAGGTCAGATCCTTTGAGGAGGAGGCTGTAAAATTTGAGGTGAAGGACAGGGATGGATTCATTCAGGGCAGTGCCATGCTGTCCAGTGTCAACCCACTCACTCTGTCAGGTGACCTGCTGGTAAGACGGTAAAGATGAAGAAACTAATGTAGGAGGCACACGACCTGGTGAGGAAGGCCCACCAGCGGGACTCTGTGTGCCCGTGTGAAGGCTCACAAGACCTCTGTTCTCACTGTGTGCCCTGATCTCAACTGAGAATGCAGGGGTGCTGATGTTTCCTATGGAAGGCAGCCATTGGCTGAGTATTGGGAGATGCAAGGGAGATACCAGACTATAGTCCTGGCTCCAGAGGTGAATTCACAATTCAGAGGAAAGGATTTTCCCACCCTGGAAGCCTATACCGTTCCTTACACCAAGGAGGAACACAAGTATAGTTGGTGGCTTTCAAAAATTCTTTGGTCTGAGACACCCGAGGACACTTTTGAAAGGTCTGGCGTATTTGAGAAAGTTATCTGCCTTCTGTGTGAAGTCATGCCTGGGTCTACTGTACACACCTCTGATTAGGCACTGAACTCCAGCTCCTTCAATGTGGTTTTAAGGGTTCCTCTTTATCCCTGTGATGAGGTACTGGTGATGTAGACATCCCAGCAAGAAGTTACTATGTCAGGTCTCTGTTGGTGCCTTTGCCAGCTTGTGGTTCTGGCAGCGCCCATTCTTTAAGAACTTGGTTCTAATTTCCTCCATGTCTAATCTTTCCAAAGATCTCTCCGTTCCTTCCCACAGTCTTTGGTGAGTTAATGTTGCACGAGGAGGGTGGTCCTTTGTTTGTCCTGACCACCCGGCTAGCTTACACCTGAAATAACCACACAGAAATTATATTAATTAAATCACTGCCTGGCCCATTATCTCTAGCCTCTTATTGGCTATCTCTCACATCTTGAGTCTACCCATTTTTAATAATCTGTATATCACCACGATGTCATGGCTTACTGGGAAAGATTCAGCATGTCTGACCTGGCAGCTCCATGGCGGCTCTCTGACTCTGCTTTCTTCCTCCCAGAATTCAGTTCTGTCTTCTCCACCTACCTAAGTTCTGCCCTATCAGGCCAAGCAGTTTCTTTATTGATTTACCAATGAAAGCAACACATAAACAGAAGGACCTCCTACACCAATTTAAAGTATTGAGGTGCCTGTGGTTGCAGTGTCCACTGGGAAGACTCAGAGGCCAGGGTGAACACCCCGCCCCCGGCATCCAGGAGGACAGCACTTTAGACAGAGCCATACCCTAGGCTAATGCAAAGTGAGGAACTCATGGGAAACAGCTCATTAAGCCCACTTTATGTCATTGCCTGGGTTGGAACTGGCCTAGATTTTGGTGACTCTTATCTCAGCAGACCTTGCTTTATAATCAAGCCATTTAATTTTGAGTTTGAAGTATCTTCCTTTATTCCCACACTTAGCAACAACCTTCAAAAACTATTCCCTGCTCATTACAGAGATAGCTAGGTAAATGAACCTCACCAGAGAGCCAGCCACACATCCTCTTTTTCTGGGGCAAGTTGACCTAATCATGATCCTTACCTTATAGTGTACTGAGTTCTTCTTGTGGAGGGGAAGCGAGGCTTTAGAGAGTTCTCCAATAAGGTTACAGATAAAGATGTTTCATTATAGATCAAAATGGTCAGGGCCAGCTGGTTAGAATATGCTAACAGAGGATGAGATGATGAAATAGGTATACACAGCCTTGTTTAATTTTAAATTGGAGGAAAACAAGATATGAATGAGGATGTCCCCTAAAGAGAGAGAGTGTCCTTTCACAGTTTTTCTAAGAAAGAAATAAGATCAATATTGTGTTGTTTAGAAGCAGGGTTGAGCAGGAGTCAAGGATAGATTTAGTCTTCAATGATTAACGTCTGGGAGCCTCTGCCACCCAATGGTGTGGCCAGGTTGGGCTGGATATAAAATGAAAAAACAAAAGCAAGAGGCAGAGCCCGGTGAGGAAGATCTGCTCCCGTGAGCTTCTACAGAGATGGCCACGGGGCTCCTTGTGCCCCCGCAAGGATTGATGGGGCTGCTCCTGCTCTGTGCCTTGCCCTGGGCTGAAGGTGGGACGGTGCTGGTGATTCCCGTGGATGGCAGCCACTGGCTGAGCATGAGGGATGTTGTGAGGGAGCTCCATGCCCAGGGTCATCAGACTGTGGTCCTGGCTCCAAATGTGACTCTGTACATCAAAGACGAGGACTTCTTCACCCTCCGGACCTATGCCATTCCATACACTAAGCAGAGATTTAAGCAGCAAATGGCAGGAGGCGTTAACCTGGTCTTTGAAACCGGAAACTATATGGAGACATTCTTTAAAATAGCCGAGGCTTTCAAAAATATATCAACACAATTGTTAAAGTCTTGTACAGATCTACTGCACAATGAGACCCTGATCCGGCATCTGAACTCCAGCTCATTTGATGTGGTCTTAACAGACCCAGTTGTTCCCTGTGGGGCAATGTTGGCCAAGTACCTACATATTCCTGCGGTGTTTTTTCTGCGTTACATCCCTTGTGACATTGAATATGAGGCCTCACAGTGTCCAAACCCTCCTTCATATATTCCAGCTCTACTCACAAGGCTGTCCGACCACATGAACTTCCTGCAAAGGACCAAAAACATGCTGTTCTCTCTCACCTTGAAATACTTATGTTATAAATCTTTCATTCCGTTTGAGAGTCTGGCCTCTGAGCTTTTCCAGAGAGAGGTGTCCTTGGCAGAGGTTCTCAGCCATGCATCCGTGTGGCTGTTCCGAAGGGACTTTGTGTTCGACTATCCCAGGCCCATCATGCCTAACATGGTCTCCATTGGGGGCATAAATTGTGCCATCAGGAAGCCACTCTCTCGGGTCTGTATTGAAGCCTTTAACCAATCAATATTCTACGCAGAATATATTTTCTAATGCTAACTTTCCTACTAGTCTTTTAAACGATTCTTCCCATGTTTCTGATAGCCTTTCCTGAATAGGTTATCAGAATTGGGTCCTTCTGCTTTTATTTTATGTGTGTGGGTTTTTGCCTGTGTGTATATTTGTGTATCACACACAGACAGTGACTGTGGAAACCAGAAGAGAGAATTGGATCTGCTGGTACTGGGATTACAGATGGTTGTGAGCCACCATGTGGGTGCTGAAAATTGAACTCAGTTCCCCTGGAAGAGAAACCATCTCTCCAGCCTTGGATCTTTCTATTATTCAGTGGTCACTGATAGGACTAGTGGCCGAGGTGAGGGTCCCGGACAGACTGAAGAGTGGTGGTGGGTCTCTACTGAGGCTGTCCATGTGTCTAGGTACCGTCTTCCTGAGGGTGAGATTTCCTGAATCTGGGGGAACAGAGACACTGAGCGGTGACATGCCCTATCAGGAGGAGTGCCACTTGCGTATGTCTAGCAGAGGGATAAAGGGATTTCAGATGGCAATTGTTGGTTCCACGAGCAACATGGAGGTCTACCCTTTCCCTAGTGTCATCTTCAGCGTTTTCAGGGTCTAAAAATCTTCATTGCAGAGTTCGTTTGCAGCCTTGGTTAGCTTTATTCTACGGTATTTCTCTTTTGAGGCAGAAGTTCAGGTGGAGTCTTCAGGAGTCTTCTGTGTACAGCCATATCGTATACAAACGAGGACACTTGGCTGTCTTCCTTTCCTCTTTGTGTCCTTCTGTTTTTCTCCCCTGTCTTGCTCTAGCAAGAATCCTGGCACTGGACTCAGTGCGTGGACAGAGTGGACACCTGGGTTAGTTCCTGATTTTAGTGGAAGTGCTTTGAATTTCTCCCCATTTCCTATAATGTTGGCTATAGTTTTCTGGCACACAGCGTATGCTATGTTGAGATAATGTTCTTTGCATTTGTAGAGTCTACAGGGCTTTTTGTATTAAGAGATCCTGGGTTTTGCCAAAAGTCTTTTCTGTATGCATTTGGTGACCTGTGATCTTAGTCCTTCTGATATTCTTTAGTTTTAACCTGCATTTATTGATTTACATGTCTTAAACCAACATTACACTTTGGGTATAAAGCCAACTTGATCATGACTGATCTTTTTGATGTGCTCGTAAATTTAGTTGGCAAGTATTTGATTGAGAAATTGTTCATCTATTCTCAAGAGAGTGATTGTTCTGTGGTTTGCTTTTTCTTATATGTTTATTTATATAGGCAGTATGAATTATTCAATTCAGCAGTGCTTCATGTGACCTTGGGAGGTATTGAATTCGGAGGTTTTAATTTACTGCTTTGATTTCCTATTTTGTACTTCAAAAGGCACCCAGATGCACTCTCTCGGAGTCCTAGTTTGTGCCAGTGGGTTCAGGTCCTTTTAGCCATGTGCAGAGGATTAAGATATGTTGTATTTTTACTTCAATTTTATTTTCTTGGGTTCAGTCTTTTCATGGTGTCCCAGATCTACTGGATATTTTGTGTTAAGAATTTTTGAGACTTAACATTTTCTTTGATCACCAAATCTATTTCCTCCAGCATATCTTCAATGCCTAAGATTTTCTCTTCCATCTTTTGTATTCTGTTGTTTATGCTTGCTTCTGTAGTTCCCAATCCTTTACCCAGATTTTCCATTTCCAGATTCCCCTCAGTTTGTGTTTTCCTTATTGCTTCCGTTTCAGTTTTCAAGTCTTGAACTGTTGCTTTCACCTGTTTGATTGCTTTTTCTTTGTTTTCTTTAAGGGATTTGTTGATTTCTTCCAACCTTTTGTTTGTTTTTTTCTTCCACTTCTTTAAGGGAATCTTTTATTCCTTCTTAAGGGTCTCATAATCTCCCTAAAGTTATTTTTAAGGATGTTTTCTTCTGCTTCATCTGCATTGGGATGTTCAGGTCTAGCTGTTGTAGAACCACTAGTTTCCGGTGGTACTGTCTAGCTCTTTAAGTTATCAAGTGTATTCTTACCCTGTTGTCTACCCATTTCTTCCTCCAATTGGAAAAGGTGGAGCCTGTGTTTCGGGGTGGGGGTCCCTTTTCCTCCAATTGGTGTAGTTGGGGGCTGTGGCTCCGTTGAATACTCCTTCAGATGTAAGCAGGGCAAAACCTTCTATGATCGTTCCTCTGGGTGCCTATGAGCCCGAGGCTCAGATGGTTGCTCCTTCTAGGTGTAGGCATGGCTACAGCTCCTATGCTCATTCTTCCTGGTGCAGGAGGGGTGAGGTTGAGGCTCCGGTATCAGATAATATCTGGAGGCCACTGCTGCGGCCCGCCCTCCGCGCTGCTGAGGCTTCTCCCAGCAGCCTCTTGATTTCATTTTCAATTCAATTTAATATCTCTTTTTGTTGTTGTTTTGTTTTGTTTTGTTTTGTTTTTGAGACATGGTTTCTCTGTAGCTTTGGAGCCTGTCCTGGAACCAGCTCTTGTAGACCAGGCTGGTCTCGAACTCAAACAGATCCTCCTGCCTCTGCCTCCCGAGTGCTGACCACCCCTGGCTCAATTTAATATCTTATGTATGCCCTTTGCTTAGACTATCTCAAGGTAAGCATGCCAAAAGAAAAAAATCTTAGCATGGGGACGCAGATAATGCTAACAGCTTGGACTTCTCAGATGAGTGTGGACTGACTGCCTCATCCAGTCAAGCTTCTCCAATCTGTGTCCCAGTGTGGCAATGGGAAAGCATGCACACCTAAATGGTTTCCCTCTTCAGCTGTCAGTGTTGTAGAACCAAGCTAGGGCTGAATGGCGTGCTAATATGCCACTAGCCGTGGAACCTCAAGACTCTCAATTAAGCTATGTTGCCCTCAGAAGCAGCATAGTCCTGGAACCAGTTTCTTGTTGACCGTGTCCTTGCCTTACAGAAGCTTCTCAGTTTAAATTGTTTTTATTGAGCTATATATTTTTTGTACTCCCCATGCTCCCAATTTACTCAGGAGATCTTGTCTTTTTCTACTTCCCGTGTACATTTTTTTTGCTTTATGTCTAAAAGCTACTTATGAGTGAGTATATGTTTTATAGATCCATCCATTTGCCGGCCAATTTCAAGATGTCATTATTTTTTCTACTGTGTAGTTGTCCATTTTGTAAATGTACCACATTGTTCTTAACCATTCTTCACTCAAGGGGCATTTAGGTTGTTTCCAGGTTCTGGCTATGACAAACAATGTTGCTATGAATATAGTTGAGCACATGTCCTTGTGGTATGATTGAGCATCCTTTGGGTATATACCCAAAAGTAGTAGGGTCTTGAGGTAGGTTGTTTCCTAATTTTCTGAGAAATTGCCATCCTGAAATCTAAAGCGGCTGTACCAGTTTGCACTCCCACCAACAATGCAAGAGCGTTCCATTTACCCCAATCCTCTCCAGCATAAGTTGGCATCAGTGCTTTTGATCTTGACCATTCTTACCATGTAAGATGGAATCTCAGAGTTGTTTTGATTTGCATTTCTCTGATGACTAAGGATGTTGAGCATTTCCTTAAGTGTCTTTCAGCCATTTTAGATTCCTCTGTTGAGAGTTCTCTGTTTAGGTCTGTGCCCCATTTTTTATTGGATTTTTTATTCTTTTGATGACTAATTTTTTGAGTTTTTTGTATATTTTGGAGATCAGACCTCTGTCTGATGTGGGGTTAGTAAAGATCTTTTCCCATTCTGTAGGCTGTCATTTTGTCTTGTTGACCATGTCCTTGACTTACAGAAGCTTTGTTTGGGTTGGGAAAGTTTTCTTCTATAATTTTATTGAATATATTTTCTGTGCTTTTGAGTTGGACTTCTCCTTCTTCTATCGGTATTATTCTTAGGTTTGGTCTTTTAATGGTGTTCCATATTTCTTGGGTATTTTGTGTTAAGCTTTTGTTAGATTTTATGTTTTCTTTGACCAATGAGCCTATTTTCTCTATTGTATCTTCAGCATTTCAGATTCTCTCTTCCATCTCTTGTATTCTGCTATTTATACTTGCATTTGTGGTTCCTGATCATTTTCTCATAATTTCCATTTCTATAATTCCCTCGATTTGTATTTTTATTGTCTCTATTTTGGTTTTCAAGTCTTAAATCATTTCTTTCATCCATTTGATTGCATTTTCTTTGTTTTCTTTAAGAGATTTGTTGATTTCTTCCAAGTTTTTTTGTCTTTTCCTCCATTTCTCTGAGGAATTTTTTCATTTTCTCTTTAAGAACCTCAAACATCTTCCTAAAGTTATCTGTTAATTTATTTTCTTCTGCTTCATCTATATTTGGGTATTCACATCTTGATGCTTTAGGGCCACTTAGTTTTTGTTGGTCTTGTGTTGCTCTTTGTGGTGTTGAGTGTGTTCTTACCTTGTCTACCCATCTTTTCCTCTGATTGGTGTAGTTGGGGCTATGTCTCTGGTGATCAATCTTCCAGGTGCCAGTAGATGCAAGGCTCAGATGGTTACTCCTTGTGGTGCAGTCAGGGCAACAGCTCCAGTCACCCCAGAGGTCACTCCATATTCCCAGAGATTGCTCAGTACTCCTGGGTGTTGTTCTACAATCCTGGAGGTCGTTCAGCCCTGCTTCTATAGAGGTTGCTAGTTCGGGCCTGCTCCCTCAGAGGTTTCAGATTCATGCCCAGTTTTACAGAAGTCTCTGGCTCGGGCCTGCTCCCTCAGTGGTGGCTCCCTTCAACCTGCTTCAAGGCGGTCATTGCCTTGAACCTGTTCCCACAGAGGTCCCTGGTTTGGCCCCAGTCACAGAGAGGTCTCTAACTTGGTCCTTCTCCATGGAGGTCCCTGACTTGTGCCTGGTCCTGCAGAGGTCTCTGGCTCAGGCTTGCTCCCTCAGCAGCCACTTCCTTGTACCTGCTCCTGTGGAGGTTGCTGCCTTGGGCCTGCTCTGGCTGAAGTCACTGGCTCAGGCCTGCCTTTCTGAAGGTCGCTGCTTTGGACCTGCTCAGATGGAAGTTGCTGGCTCAGGCCTGCTACCACAAAGGTTCCTGGCTGGGACCCAGTCCCACAGAGGTCTTTGGCTTGGATCTGCTCTCTTGGAGGTTGTGCCCTGTACCTGCTCTGAGGATGGTGCTGCCTCAGCTGAAATTGCAGACTCAGGCCTGCCCTTGTGGAGGTTGCTACCTAGGGCCTGCCCAAAGGAAGTTGATGACTCAAACCTGTTCCTGTGGAGGCCAGAGTGTTTGTGACCCTTTCTGGGAATCTCGTGATCAGAAAGCCTTGTGGGTAGCCTTAGGACAAATAAGGGGTGGAGTTGGACACTGCGGCCTCAAAGTCTACTTCACAGGGAATGGTGCAGAAAAACCAAGGAAAGAACACCCAGGTACATTGTAAACAGAAAAAAAGCAGGGTCTGTTAACATCATATCAAAAGAACTGGAGTTCAAGTGTGGGAGCAGAAGCCTCATTGGGCAGCAGACCCCTCCAGGTTACCACGTGGAATGTTGATGCAGCGTTTTCTACTTGCCGTTATTTTTAAAGGCATCCTCACAGAAAACTGCATTTCTCAGGAAATTAATTACCAGTTAGTTCAGAAAGTGATGTCTACATTATTCCCTGGTGTTTGGAATACCCTAGGGTTTCGGGGAGCAGATGGCCTCTGCTTTGATACACACAGAACATCTGGAGCCAGGACCACAGTCTCCTGTGAGATCCACGTTCACTTCAGGCTTACTGCCTGCTCTACGAAAAGGAATTGCCCTCCCTGGAGCCACGATCTGAATCCCCAAAACTGCTGCTGAGAGTTGGAGAACAAGCTCAGTTTCTCTGCTCTGGTGCTCCCAAGATCCTGGAAACAGCATGTTCGGGAGGCACTGTCCTGGCTAGCGGACATGCTCAGTGGACACCCACCACAGCTCCTTGGTTCCATTAGACACCCTCACTATTGCCTCCCGCTCTTCTTGCGGGACACTCGGATCCTGACTCATCGACTGAGGAGGCCTTAAGGATTTAACTCAGCAGAGCTGCTGGAAAGAGGAGCAGGCAAATGAGCAACTCAGAAAAAGGGACACAAGGAAACCAGACTTTGGAGCAGACTTTGGATAGAGGCTTAATATAGACCTGAGAGAGTGGCTCTCTGAAGACACAATTTATTCCCCCGGAGAAAGTAGCTTCTTTATTAACCAGTGGCAAAAGAACATATTCATAGCATACATCACTGAGGTTCATCAGAGAGCAGCAGAAGGTGTCAGGAGTCTTTCTAGAATGACTAACATCTAGAGATGTTAAGAGTGGTTTTTCTCTGTGCAGAGCCAGAAGGGTAGGACAGAAGTGAAGGCCAGGCATGGGTTAATAATGCAATGATTAACCGAAGGTAGGCCTTGTCCCACCTGTGACATGCCTCTGTACAACGTAACTTGATGGTTATATAAGATGAAGACACTCACGTTGAGGGCAGAGACGGGCAAGGAAGGACCTCTGCTGTGGGCTTCTCCGAAGATGGCCACGGGACTCCTGGTGTCTCTGCGAGCACTCTCAGGGCTGCTGCTGCTGCTCTGTGCCCTTCCCTGGACTGAGGGTGGGAAGGTCCTGGTGATTCCCTGGGAGGGCAGTCACTGGCTGGGCATGAAGACCATTGTGAGGGAGCTTCATGCCCGAGGCCACGAGACTGTGGTCCTGGCTCCAGACGTGTCCACGTTCATCAAAGGAGAGGATTTCGTCACTCTGCAAAGCTTTGCCGTCCCGTTCACTAAGGAAGACTATGAATATAACGCGCTGGGCTACTTTAAAATGTTCTTAGAGACAGAATATTCTGTCATGATGTTTTTAAGCAATATGGAGCGTATGAAAAACATAGCATTGTTCTACCTGAGGGCTTGCAGTAGTCTACTGCACAACAAGGACCTTATGCAGCACCTGAACTCCAGTTCCTATGAAGTTGTGTTAACAGACCCTGTGTATCCCTGTGGGGCTGTGCTGGCGAAATTTTTGAATATTCCTGCTGTGTTTCTTCTGCGCTTCATTCCTTCGAACATTGAATTTGAGACTGCCCAGGCTCCAAGCCCTCCCTCATATGTTCCAAGGTTATTCACCAGGAATTCTGACCACATGAGCTTCTTGGAGAGGGTAAAGAACATTCTCTACAATCTGCCATACAAGATTATTTTCCGCGTCTCTTATATACTCTACGAGAACCTGGCGTCGGAGCTTCTGCAGAGAGAGGTGTCCCTCATGGAGATTCTCAGCCACACATCCATATGGCTCTTCAGGCTGGACTTTGTGTTTGAGTACCCCCGGCCCATCATGCCCAATATGATTTTCGTTGGGGGAATAAACTGTGTCTTCAGAGAGCCACTCTCTCAGGTCTGTATTAAGCCTCTATCCAAAGTCTGCTCCAAAGTCTGGTTTCCTTGTGTCCCTTTTTCTGAGTTGCTCATTTGCCTGCTCCTCTTTCCAGCAGCTCTGCTGAGTTAAATCCTTAAGGCCTCCTCAGTCGATGAGTCAGGATCCGAGTGTCCCGCGAGAAGAGCGGGAGGCAATAGTGAGGGTGTCTAATGGAACCAAGGAGCTGTGGTGGGTGTCCACTGAGCATGTCCGCTAGCCAGGACAGTGCCTCCCGAACATGCTGTTTCCAGGATCTTGGGAGCACCAGAGCAGAGAAACTGAGCTTGTTCTCCAACTCTCAGCAGCAGTTTTGGGGATTCAGATCGTGGCTCCAGGGAGGGCAATTCCTTTTCGTAGAGCAGGCAGTAAGCCTGAAGT
The DNA here is from genome assembly GCA_025134845.1 of Neodon shergylaensis. Lineage (NCBI taxonomy): Eukaryota > Metazoa > Chordata > Mammalia > Rodentia > Cricetidae > Neodon > Neodon shergylaensis. Next base: position 4,561,291 of record JABTXL010021416.1, on the reverse strand, counting down.
GAACGTGGATCTCACAGGAGACTGTGGTCCTGGCTCCAGATGTTCTGTGTGTATCAAAGCAGAGGCCATCTGCTCCCCGAAACCCTAGGGTATTCCATACACCAGGGAATAATGTAGACATCACTTTCTGAACTAATTGGTAATTAATTTCTGAGAAATGCAGTTTTCTGTGAGGATGCCTTTAAAAATAATGGCAAGTAGAAAACACTGCATCAACATTCCATGTGGTAACCTGGAGGGGTCTGCTGCCCAATGAGGCTTCTGCTCCCACACTTGAACTCCAGTTCTTTTGATGTGGTGTTAACAGACCCTGTTTTTTTTTTTCTGTTTACAATGTACCTGGGTGATCTTTCCTTGGTTTTTCTGCACCATTCCCTGTGAAGTAGACTTTGAGGCTGCAGTCTCCAACTCCACCCCTTATTTGTCCTGAGGCTACCCACAAGGCTTTCTGACCACATGAGATTCCCGGAAATGGTCAAGAACACACTTATCTTATGACCTTGAAGTACATGTGTCCCGTGTGTTCCACTCCTTTGGAGCGCCGCACCTCTGAGATTTTCCAGAGAGATGTCCTTGGTAAATGTTCGCAGCCACGCATCTGTACGGCTGTTTTAGGGGGCTTTATATCCAACTACCTGAGGCCATTGTGTCCAGTATGGTCTTCATTGGGGACATAAACTCTGCCAGTAGGAAGACAGTCTCTCAGGTCTGCATTGGAGCCATAATTCATCTTTACAACAGTCTAGCTTTCTAAATATCTCATTTTGATGTGGTCATTAGCTTTCTGGGGAATTTTTTTTAACCTTGATCTCTCCAGTGTTGCCAGGAGCCAGCCTGGAGGTGGACAGATCCCGAGAGGATGTAAGGAGTCAGTGAGGAAAGGAGTGAGCCAGGCATCATGGTCAGGAGAACCTTGCAGCCTGACTGACTGGCAGCCAGAGCGCTCCTTTATTTATACAGAACTTAGTAAGCAGGGATAGATTAATGCTGTTCCAAAACATAGCTCATAACGTTTTGATTCTGGACATGTGTTTTATTTCTTTCTTGCATATTTTAGTCATCATTGACAAGCTGTGACAGAGCAGAGTTATCTTTTATAACCATTTTTACTCATTGACTCCACAAGCCAGTTTCTAAGAATCTAGAGGCATATGACAGCCTGTTCTCAGGCTGGTATCCTTTGTGACTACAAAGTCCCTAGACCAAAACCAAGTCTCCAAGCTACTCCAGGCACATTGCTGTCCTGAGTAGTGTATTATTAACTCTTAATGGTCAGAGTTCCCAAGAAATGTCCTCAGACGAAAGTTACTGCAGTTATTATCCAGATTCTGGCATAATACAATGTTTCCATTTTATCTTTATAGAATTGGTTTATGTCTCATCCTGGCGCTCTGTTGTTCCTTGGTCACAGGACACCATGGTGGCTCTGTGTCCTGACATTCTCATTCTGTCTGCCATCTCTCTACATCATTCCTTAGCCAACAGTTAAAGTCTCTGCATAGGGCAGAGGCAGCTTCAGCTAACCTAACTGTGTTGCTGTCTGTGCCATGTAATTGTCTGAGTGCACAGTGGGAAGAGGCTTGCAATCTGGCCGATGGCCAACTCTTCCAGCCCACTGAATCTTGTTAACCTTTTTAAGTTTGCTTTGTTTTGATTATCTTGTTCCTAAGTATAGGAACAGATGTTTTAAGAATATATCAAAGCCTCATGAAGAAACCTCTGGCTTCTTTATATGTGTCATATCCTTCAAGGCATAAGGAAGACCTTAAGGTAGATAGGGATATTTCCCTAAAAGCAGGAGGGGTAGTATGTTCAGGGTTTTCCTGGGGAAGCTTAGAAGCAGTGCTACCGGGAGAAGGCATAAATGATTCATAAGAAAATTTCCGTCAATACAATATCCCCAAACTGTGCAAATATTAAGAGTCTCCCATGAAGCGTGATCCTAATTAATGTTAATCAATGAAGACCAGGAGTCAGGTATCGGGGTCAAAGCTGACAGATCAGAGAAGCAAACCATCAGACTTCTTACCCCTCCGAATCCTCAGACCGAAAGATTCTGTCTCTGCTCTGTGTGCTGGGATTAAAGGTGTGAGCCACCACTGTCCAGCTTCTATGATTTACTAGTGGCTATTTCTTCCCTCTCATCTCCAGGAAAGCTTTATTTGTCAGAACACAAATAAGATATCACACAACACCTCCAAATATGCAACAGGTAGAGACGAAAACCAAAAGTGGCGTGACAGCCGTCACGTGACTCAGCTTTGCAGCTGTATTGGCCTTATTTTGTCATTCTCATCAGATAGGGCTGTGCCACAATTCATCTCTGATATTCTCAGTTTTCAAAATATCTGTAACTAGGGGGCTGGAGGGATGGCTCAGTGGTTAAGAGCATTGCCTGCTCTTCCAAAGGTCCTGAGTTCAATTCCCAGCAACCACATGGTGGCTCACAACCATCTGTAAAGAGGTCTGGCGCCCTCTTCTGGCCGTCAGACATACACACAGACAGAATATTGTATACATAATAAATAAATAAATATAAAAAAAATCTGTAACTGACATTTCAGGTTTACAGTGGTCACTGAGGGAACTGCACTGCCATACCGAGGGTCTGTCTGTCCGTCCTGGGACTGACTCACAGCAATGGAATCCAGCAATACTGCTCACTTGTGTGGGCACTGTCTTTCCAGATGTGAGGGTTCTTCTGAAGCTGGGCAGATACAGAGGACCTGAGGGCTGACTTGACTCTAGGAGACATTTATTGCTTTCAGGCTTTCAGTAGCAAGATGAAGGGACTTTTTACCCATGAATCCTTAATGATTCTCTCTAGGAAGGCCTGGGTGTGTGCCCACATGTTACTTGAGAATGGAAATAGAAGCAGTCAGCATGTGTGGTTTCATTTACATTTGTCTGCATGGTTACTAGCTATCTTTCAGGTGCTCCAGAGTCACAGGACCAATGTTTTAAAATATTCTGTGGGTGCATCCAAATTGTCACGTTTTATGTTTTGTATGTCTATGTTCCTGAGATTCCCCAGTTCCCAAGGAGGTGTCTTCTACCTTCTATTTTCAACCTCATAGACACCAATATTTGCAGAGGTTTTATTAGCATTTTTGATAGTTGTCACTGGTAGGCATGGAAGCTGGCTTGGTACATGGAGGCGCTTGTGTTTTGGTGATGTACTTTGTTCTGATCACTAAGTGACATCTCAGATATCCTACTTATCTGTCCCCAACATTACCATCTTGTGTTATTTTTCACATTACTCTTACCTTTACATCTAATGAAATAGTTTAGAATTTTGGTTCCATGTTTAAGCAATGTTTTAAAAACTCACTCCTTGCTGCGGGAGCTGCTTCTGCTGCTTCAGCCAATAGCTTTAAGATACCAGCCCACTTGGGTGTGGTCTCATTTGCTTTAAAAAGCAGTGGTAGCCATGTGCTTGCTCTCTTGCTTCCGGCTACTAGACTCCTTTCTTGATCGTGCAGAGGGCTGTTGTCTGGGACAGTGATCTGTAAGTTTTTCCCTTTAAATAAATAACCATTCTATTAATCATAATTCCAAACTGGTGTGGGATTGTTTGTGACTTATGTCTTCAACTCCTGTTGATTTCTCTTGATGTGAGAATTCTGGCTATTCAGATAGGATAGACTTGATTTTATCTCTCACAAGTGGCATAAATCCATTCCTTTTACATTGTTGGTTTTCTTGAAAATTTCCATCTTGGTTTTACTCTTGTAATTCAATGGCACTCACTGTCTCCATGGAGATGTGGTGGAGCTTGCCCACATCTCTAAGTCATATGTTTCCCTCATTTACTAACGAGATCTTTTGTAATGATGTCGGACCACTCATGTGTGTTCGGACAGTCTCTCCACTTCAAGATCCTCAATGACAGCTATACTCTCTTTGTCATATGATGTAACATTGTCTCAGTTCAGTCTGGTGTCATCACTTTGCCTTCAGCAGACAACCAATCCATTCGAGTGAGCCCCTGGATCTCATTCAAAGCTGGAAGATTTTCTCTGCTGATGCCCCAAGAACTTTAGTCTGCTCTCTTCCTTCTGCCTCTCCTAAGGCAGTAATGGACTGGTGTTGTAGGAGGCCGCTTGTTTGTTCCTGGCTGCTCAGAACCCAAATGATCACACAGAAACTGTATTAATTACAACACTGCTTGGCCTATTAGCTTATCACTCTATCTCACTCTTATCTCTTAAATTAACCCATTTTTATTATTTTATATTTTACCACAAGGGTCATGGCCCACCAGCAAGGTTCCACCTAACAAGTACATCTTTCCCCTCTGGCGGCTACATGGTGTCTCGCTAACTCCACCTTCTTTCTCCCAGCATTCAGTTTAGTTTACCCCTGCCTAGCTCCATTCTGCCAAGCCACTGGCCAAAAACAGTTTCTTTATTCATTAACCAATAAAGGCAACACATACACAGAAGGACTTACCACACCAGCCTGGACCCTGATCTTTACTGATAGCATGGACTTTACTGATGTGTTCAAGGTGCCTCATCTAGTCAGTCACTCAAGTGAAGGCTAGCTTTTTTGTCAAGTTGCTCTGGTCTCTGTCCCCTAGGTGCCATGACAAGTTTGATGTACCTTAGAAATTCTTTTGATATTTCCAGTACCTGTGGTAATTGTGAAACCAAGTTAAAGCTGAGTGTAGACCTAACATGGGACTAGCCAATACTGGAATTTTGAGGCGTTCACTTATATTTTGGCCCTAAGCTTTCAGGTAGAGAATAATCTTGGAAACAGTGATATTCTTCCATTGGAGAGGATAAATGTGAACTGACTTTCTGGGGCCTTAATGACTTGTTACAGGAATGATAGGAATAGCATTATACCCAGTCCACTAGGTTACTCGCTTATTTGTTTAAGACAGGATCTCATCATAGTTTAGCTTGACTTGGACCATGCTGTGTAACTGATGACAACTTTGAACTCCTGCTCTGCCTGCTTCCACACCCTGGAATTACAAGCATGTATCACCATGTCCAACAAAATTAAACTATTTTTTTTAAAAAAGCCAAGTTAAGAGTGGGCAATTATTGTGAAATAATAGAAATTTTAAAAATATATTTAGCAATTATGTACTAAATGATCTGAAAGCCACTTATTTGTTTACCCCAGAGAGTCATAAAAATTGCTGAGATTATAGCCTATTTCAATTCCCTTTTCATTTTTAGCTGCACTTTTGGAGAACAAACTGTAGCTTTTTCAGAAGAAGATCCCTGGCGCAGGTTTCCCCCCAAATGGGGGGAGGGAATTAAGTCTTAAGGTGTTGGGCAATCAATCTTCCAGGAAATAAAATGATTTGACTCAGCAATAGTTTAATACTAAAAGATCTGCAGGTATTCACAAAAATTTAAAAAGGCAAAGTCAAACCTGTTAGAAAAACTTTGCTACAGTCTCTTCATGAGTCTATTTGAGATGTAGGGTTCTGACCAAGCAGAGTCAAGAGCACACCCAATACCTAGAGTAGTTCTTCAGGCATAGCATCTGGATCCTTGTGTGCTCTGAGGCTCTGAGCGCAGGCCAGACCCTCACAGTGAGAGAAGCCATTAAGTGGTCCCCAGTGTGCTCTTCCATAGGCATCCTCCACAGTCACACATCCACAAGAGCTGCATACTGAGCCTGGGACAGACACAGGGTCCCTCCTCCAAGAACTGGCCACCTCTTCCCCTAGATGCGGTGTTGGGAATATTCTTGCTAATGCTGGGAACAACAGCTGAAACAGCAGACACAGATTTCAGGTTCTGGCTTCTCACCCAAACTGCTCCATCCATTCTCTTCCTTTTATAGGCACTGCATGGGCAGGAGTGGCCGCTCCCTAGACCCAGATAATTCTGCATAGATAACCACAGAAGGGGAACAAAAAAAGGGGGTTTGATGTGAGGGAAAACATATAGAGACATGGCAGGTGCAAAAGCAGATGGAGGAAGAGGAGGCAGGGAACTCACTTTGGAGGAGACATTGCAGAGCTTTATCTGGGCCCCTACCCTCCTCAAAAGGATGGGTACAGGCTGCTTGCACAGTGTGCGGTGGCACATGGGAGGCATCTTCATATTATATATACATCTGCCCGTCTGCTGAGTCTGCTCCCAGTTAGGTATGAGGGGTGTAGCTTTGCAGCAGAGGGAAATCCTGTGTCACCTTGGATGGGCAGAATGACACAGAAGCAGCTAGGTGGAATGCAGGACGCCCCAGCAGAGCTCACTTGATGGAGAATGGAACCCCGGGACATGTAGAGGAAGGAGGTGGCAACAACTGCAAGCACTTGTGAGAGCAATTCCCTGAGGCCAGGCCAGATTCCTGGCCCCGAGCCCAGTCCCTACAGTTAGAGCCCTGCCCTCGGCTACATCTCAGATTTGCCTTGTCATCCTGCTATTTGAGCTCAATGAAAGAAGTGATTAAATCTAGTGAGTGTGCTGAACCTTGCTTTCAATATAAAAAGACCAACGAGGTGAACTCTGATAGTCACCAGAGTTTAGCTGGTGAAGAGATGATAAGAGTACTTTCTCGGGTGAAGAGGCAGAGGGTTAGACATTAGTCACTGCCAACTATGGATTTCTTCTGTAATGATTAGTGGAAGGCAGGCACTGTGCCATGCAATGATATGCTGAACGTTAGGGAGCAGGGAGATAAAGGGATGAGGAAACTAGGGTAGGTGTCACGGCCTGGTAAGGTAGTTCCATGACTCAGGGCTTCTGGAGTGATCCCAGAACCAAGAAGGCCCACGTAGGGCTTGTGTGGCTGCTGGTTTTCAGAGATGCCAAGCAGTGTACACATCTTAAAAACATTTTAAAACATGAGTGGAGTCGAGGCTCAGCAAGCAAAGGTGCTGTCGCGGAGTCTGACGACCTGAGTCTGATTCTCTGGGATGTATGTGGTCGGAAAGGGAGAAGTGACTCCCTGAAAGTAAGGTAATTCTTGGAACTTCAGGGGCATACTGTGGCACATGCTACCCCTTTGAGTGTAAACACACACACACACACACACTTTAAAAAATGATAAACTGCCTAGACTCAGATAACTCTGCATAGAAGGGAAACAATGGGATTGGGCATGAGTTAAAACATACAGAAAAGTGGCCAGTGCAGAAAGCAGATAGAGGAAAAGAAGGCAGGGAACTAACTTTGGAGGAGAAACTGTAGAGCATTTATCTGGATTCCTACCCTCCTCGAAAGGGTGGAATACAAAGGGAGTGTGTGTGTGTGTGTGTGTGTGACCGACCCACTGCATTTATTTTAGTCTTTAAGGGCATTAAACTCTATCCAACCCCAGTTTTATAGCCGTTTGTGAACTCTCTGCAGAGGTTTAAGAATTCTTTCGGTTTTGGTCCATTTCATCAGTCCTGCCTTTTTCAAATCTTAGTCAGTCCATACAAATAACTGTGGGGGAGCAGGATTTTATGCTGGGCTTTGCAAGGCCACCATGCTATAAAAGCCCTTTATGTAGGTCATAAACTGTGCCAATAGAATTGGCTTGTTCGGGTTTGTATAGTATTCCTGGCACAGGCTACATTTAGGATGAAAGCTGCCTTGTGTCAGGCTTTAACCAGTGCTGGCTTTGTGACAATGGAGAGGTTTACATAGCCTTCGTGAAATAATTTTCCCTGTTTTTGACAGCTACCATGAATGTAGAACCAAGGTGCAGCTGAGGCCATTCCTGATACCCCACCAACCACCCTAGCATTCTTAGGGTGCATGGAGTGTGATTCCAGTAACACAAGCTTTGTGGCTTCCACACCATGCAGAGATTAAATGTGAATTTAAGTCATCTAGTGTGGGATGGTTTGATACAAGAGTGTTCAAAACTAAGGACACCCACCTTGTCAGGCTTCACTACTTTCAAAGAGGCAAAGATTTACTTTTAGCCGAGTGATGGTCAGCTCTTAAGACATCCGCAGCATCCATGCACAGCCGAGTCCCTTTGGAGTTACTTAAGGATGATAATATACTATTGTTTCACCAGGATGGAGGAACTATCCAGGGCCAGTTAGTTAGACCTGCACATTTCCAGCCCAGGGCAAATGTAAGGATCGAAGTGCTGCGCTAAATATCATTTCCTAGTTCCAAGAAATAATACTGTTTGCCTAGGGATTAATCATAATTGACAGTCAACGCAACACCCACAGATTCACAACATTTTAAAATAAGAAAGGAAACAAGAACATTGCAAAGGCCAATCTTTGCCGTGCACCCTTCACGATTCTAGTCTACATTTATGGCACTAAGTGAGCAGAACTGGCAGTGCCCTTTGGCCTGGCTTATATGTAGAAACTGTTCAGCCATGGTAACCTGCCCTTGTACGCTTTGGATCTGTGAGCACACCTCAGGCCCTCACACTGTTACCTTGTGTGCTTTCCCCAGCACAGGTGCACAGAGCAGCATATGGAGTCTGGGCAGAAGTGGGTTCTGCCTCCGGGACCTGGCTGCCCGCCCCTTGTACTAGATGTAGTGATGGGAGGGTTCCTGTTAACGCTGACATCAGCAGCTAAAGCAGCGATCACAGGTTTCAGGTTCCGACTGCTCAGCCACCAGCTCCATCTCTTCTTTTCCTTTTATGGGCAGGGTAAGGACAGGAGTTGCTATAGCCTACACTTGAGCAATTCTGTATAGATAGCCACAGAAGGGAAACAGTGGGGTATGAGGTGGGGTAAAACATGCAGAGAGGTGGCAGGTGGGGAAAAAGAAAGTAGAAAAGCTGCCTTCAGGAAAGAACCTGCAGAACATTTTCTGGACTCTTAGCCTCCAGGAAAGGGTGGAATACAAAGACTGCATGCACAGAGCAGCCTGGCACATGTGAGGCATTTTGCACATAAACAGCTGCTGCTTCTGCTCTCAATCGGATCCTAAGAGGGTGGCTTCTCTCCAGAGGGAAGCCTGAGCCTGGCCATCCTGGCAGAACACACAGATGCAGAGGTGCAGAATGTCACACCCCAAGGAGCTTGCCTAGTGGAGAGTGGAGCCAGCCCCAGGGCATGTAAAGGAGGGAGGTGGCAGCAACTGCTCATCCCAAGTGGCAGGAATTCTCTGAGGCAGGGACAGATTCCTGGTTATGTATATGGTGCCCACAACTGGGGTCCTGCCCTCACCTCAGCCTCAACCTTACCTTCTCTTGAATTTGAGCACAGTGCCCCAGAAAATTGCAGCCCATGCTTTATGGGGAATTCCATCCTCGTCAGGATTCTGGTCTGGCGCAGATTGTAAAAGGAAACCCAATGACAAACCTCAGAATGCAGTGAAGACCCAAGCAAGTATTCACCTAGGGCCCTTAACCGAGTGCAGGATCCTGCAGCCCCAGTATCCAGAACAGAACCTGAAACTGAGCCATAGCCCTGAGCCCTCTCTTTGTCCCTTTCAAGGAGATCAGCTTACGGGAGGGAGCGGGATGCTTCCGGAATTCACTGTGTCAGTGAAGAGGCTGGTGTTGTCCGGAGGGGCTTTACAAAGATCTGCTTCATTCCACAGAGTGGTCACATGACACTGAAGCGATCTCACAGCAGAGTCAGATCCTTGGTCTTGACTTTGAGATCTTTCCAGCATTCCCATCTTTGTCAACAGTCAGCCACTTCAATTCATGTTCCCTGATCCTTCTATTCCTGGTACTGTGAAGAATAGGAACCATGGCAAAGGGATATCGTCTTTGCTTTGGTCTACCTTGCTTTGCAGTGTTCTGCATGCTGTGAAGTGCTGACTGCTACTTGTGAGCTGGGGGAGAGACATTAACGAGCTATTGAAGTAGGGTCTTATCCAGCAGAAAGGTTTTGGGAGACAGCACGGCTCCAAGATCAATGGCAACTTACTAAAAGTCTAGGTCATGAAAGAAATGGGTGTCCAGCGCCTTGTTTGGGGAACTGGAGGAAAACAAGAAGTGAACTAGTATGCCCTAGGAAGAAAGAAGCATGTCACGGGAGTTTTTATTAGGCAAGAAAAGCGAGGTTTAACTTTCTCTGGGTGGAGGCAGATAGATGGGTACATTAGTGAAAGGTAGGGTGAGATTTATTCTGTAATGATTAACTTAAAGGCACTGCACTACCCAATGGTATGCAGAGTGATTGGTGGCCTGGTTATAAGAAGAGGAATAAACTTATGAGGGAGGCACAGGGTGTGCACAGTCTACGGCTGTGGGCCTCTGGGGAGATGGACACAGGACTCTCAGGGTTGCTGCTGCTGCTGTGTGCCCTGCCCTGGGCTGAAGGTGCAAAGGTGCTGGTGTTTCCAATGGAGGGCAGCCACTGGCTGAGCATGAAAGATGTCACCAGGGAGCTCCATGCCCGAGGCCACCAGATTGTGGTCCTGGCTCCAGATGTGACTCTGTACATCAAAGGAGAGGACTTCTTTACCCTCCAGACCTATCCCTTTCCGTACACCCAGGAAGAGTATCAGCAGAACATACTGGGCAACTCTAAGAAGGCCTTTGAAGCACAACATTTTGTGAAGATGTTTTTTGAAACTATGGCAGGTATAAGAAAATTTTCAGAACTCTATGCAAATTCTTGTGAACTTCTACTGCACAATGAGACCCTGATCCAGCACCTGAACTCCAGTTCCTTCGATGTGGTCTTAACGGACCCTGTATTTCCCTGTGGGGCAGTGCTGGCCAAGTACCTACAGATTCCTGCTGTGTTTTTTCTACGCGCCATTCCCTGCGACATAGACTATGAGGGCACACAGTGTCCAAACCCTTCTTCATATGTTCCAAGGCTACTTGCAAGACTTTCTGACCACATGAGCTTCTTACAAAGAGTCAAGAACATGTTGTACCCTCTGGCCTTGAAGTACATTTGCCATGTCTCATTCACTCCCTATGAGAGTCTGGCCTCTGAACTTCTGCAGAGAGAGGTATCCTTGGTGGAGGTTCTCAGCCATGCATCCATGTGGCTGTTCCGAGGGGACTTTGTGTTTGACTACCCCAGGCCCATCATGCCTAACATGGCTTTCATTGGGGGCATAAACTGTGCCAACAGGAAGCCACTCCATCAGGTCTGTATTCTGCCTTTATCACAAGAATTTTCCAGGAAATTTTTTTTTTACTTTCAAGTGCTTATTTACTCATCTGTCCAAAGTTATCTATCTCTCTTAAGAGGTTTCAGTTAAATTCACCTATCAATGTGTCCACAGCGCTATACTCTAGATTTTCAGAGACCACTATGAAGACTAAGGGCTAAGGTGAAGGCAATGGGACTGAGGGGCTGTAGTGGAACTCTACCGGGACTGCCCATGTATCCGGATGTGGTTTTCCTATCGAGTGTACTGAGTCTGCACAGTTGCTGAGAAAGTAAGCTGTGACCTGACCCATCAGAGGGTGTGTTGCTTTCAGATTTTTTTGAGGGTTAAAGAAATCAGTGAATGGCAGTTGTTGATGTGGCAGGGATGAAATGGGTGTGTACTCATAGGACGCTTGAGCACTCAACAGACCTGGAAGCAAGCTAATGAGTTTATAGGATCAATCAGAATAGCCACATATTGCTCAATAGTTGATGTGTAAGTGAGCAGCTACTGTATGATTGTAGATTTTCCATGATAAAACTAAATTGTCTATTTCAAATGTTGTATGTAGAAAAATAAAAGAAAAATAGTCTAGAGAAGTCTACTGTAACAAAACTTTTTTACTTTATCATAGTGTAGAGATGAAGAATAAGTTGTACATTTAGTCCTGAGGTCACTGGCTACTTCCCAGTCCCGTCAGCTTGTCTGACAGTAATTAAAACTATACTAAATGGTTTAATGGAGACCCAAGGAAGATAAATGAATTTGTATTTAATGAGAAAATCTGTGATCTGGGTTTAGAATGTCAGGTCTGTAATCCTAGCACTTTATAAGCTGAGGCTGGATTATGAGTCCATCCTTGGCTACATAATGAGAGTCTGAACTGGGTTACACAGTGAGAGCCCATGAGAGGAAGAGGGAAAGACGAGGAAGAAGGGAGTGAGGAGAGGGATTAGGAGAAAGGAGGCATGAGGAAGATGAGGGTAAGAGAGAGAGGAGAAAGAACTGATGAAAATGTGGAAGTAGAAATTCTGGAAACAAGTTGATACAGATAAATGACTTCCTAAAATGAAGAAGGTCCCTTTCTTCTAGCTTGGAGGCCACAACAAAAAATCAAAGGGACGATGGTTACTTGAAGACAGTGTACTTCTTCCAAATGCTTCCATCCATGTTGACGAAGCTAAACCTACAATAACTGTGTGTGAACCTCCAGCCACTGGGACTGGCATTTGGAATTCTTGATCCTGTTTTAGATGGAAGAGGGCTTCCTAGTATTCTGAATTTTACATAGTTTTCCTCTTGTCTGGTGCATTCTAGAAAATTCTCCCAGTGGTTCCCTTGTGATGGATCTGAATGCTTTGAAAAATTAGGGGAGATGTACATGTGTGTATGACCAGGGGTGCATGTGCTCCAAACTGCTCATGTGGCAGTGAAGAACAACTTCAACTTCCGGTTGCTGGTTCTCTCCTTCCACCATAGGTCCCAAGGATCTAAGTCAAGTTGTCAGGCTTGTGCAGGAACGTGCTCTTATAGATCCTCTGGTACATTCAAGAGGCTGCTCTTCGCACAGGAAATGCCTTGTGCCCACTATGACAAAACTTCCCTTACAAGATGACCTTCCACAGACATGTCTGCATAAGTGTTTTGAGACTGAGCAATTTTTGAAGATTCTCAAGCTTGACGATTCATTACAAAACCTATCTTATAGTTGGGTCTGGTAGCACATGCTGTGAATTCCCACACTTGGGAGTAGATTGCTGTGAATTCAAGGCCAGTCTGGCCTACATACTGAGTTCTAGTCCAGCCAGGAACTTTCCATTTATCCTGGACCATTAATCCAGGATATATGAATACTGATTCCTGTGTTTGCTCTCAACTGTTAAAACTAGCCAGAGTGACCTTGCTGTACCAGGCTCTTTGCCTACCATGGGCTCTCTGCTTAAGCTCTTTCTTCCGCTGTGTGGTTTCAGACCCACTCATTCTGTCCTACTAGGGTGGTGATTTCCACATGTAACCATCGCAGATACGTTCATTCTCCTCAAATCCTTGTTACCTCCTACCAGTTCAGATACAAACCCACACCAACATGCTACTCAGTGACTTTCCTCCTCGTTTTTACGTGGTGTGCACGTGTGTGGTGTGTGCATGCAGAAGTCCAAGGCAGATGGCAGGAATCATCCTCCATTACTTGTCCACCTTATCCAGGGTCTCTCAAGAAAAAAAAAATCAGAGCTTGCCAATATGGCTTTGGGAATCCCATGTTTCTGCCTTCTGAGGACTATCACATACACCAGACTTTTATGTGGGTTTCTGGGGATGCTTGCCTAGTAAGCACCAAAACCCCTGGGGCATCTCCCCAGCCCTCAGTGACTGTCTTCATTAGCTCCCTAGGCTGAAGAAAACATCTGTTTCAAGTCTGGTAGTTAGCCTGACTTGGGTAGAAAACAGCTACCCCAGTTCTGCAGTGACTATTCCATTGTGTGATTTCTAAAGGCTCTGTGTGCCCTGGGGGGGGGGGGAGGCAGTGCTGAATCTCGTGTTTCTGCTATGTACTCACTGCATGAGGTTACACTTTCGGGGTAGTTTGGGTATCCAACCTATTTATAGAGTCTTGGTTTATAATAATGTGCTTAGGTCCCATGCCCTTTTGGTTGAGTGTGGCAATTTAAACCCATTCAGATCCCTTTTACTTCCATGTCTTGTGCAGTCCTCACAGAGGGCACTGGAGTGAGGAAGACCATTCTGTGGTGGACTCTCTGAAGGCAACCATCTTCTGCCAGGTCTGACTAGGAAGCACCCACCTGTGCTAACAGAATGGACTCTACTATAACATACATATTTATATATATGTTACATATGGAAATTGAAAAGCTTGGTTATCCTCCAAAAGACACTTCTTTTCACTTCCAGCATCGTCCACTGTTGTCGAACAAATTTAGGGTTGAGCACTTACCTTGACTGATAGAATGCAGCCCTGAACCCCCAGAGAGCATGGTCCTGGCAACCCTCCTTTTTTGGCCCACTAAAATGGATTTCAGGTTTCGATCCTACAAAACTTGGGAAGAATAACTGTGATAGACATTACCAAGTTCATGGTAATGCATTGCAGCAGCGACCAGAATCTACTTAGTATACTTTCTTCAGCTTAACTGCTTTTAAAGGCTTGGTTTTAGCCTTTCATTGAAACAGTAGTCAATTGTTCCTATATCAGTGTAGGTTAGTAGGTAAACTAAAAGCCACTTTTTCGATATATTTTAAACTAAATCATCAACATACACAGTATCTTTTCATCACAGTGTGATGAAAGCTCTCTAGGTCGAAATATCAACAAAATGGACACTGTGTGGTTTTAGGTGCTGTGAACAGTGTTTCCTACCACTAAGACATAACGGTGGTCTGCCTCAGGATTACGTTTAATGAGTGCCAAAGGCATACATATATTTACAACAGGCATAATGACCAAGAGAGGTCCTATCCCTGCAGTCCCAACAATAAGAGGCACCCGCATGAACTGTATAGAATGTCTTGAATACAGATGTTCTGAAAGTAGAGTTCCCTTGAAAACGCTTTTAAACAAAAAAAGTCCTGATAGTCCTTAAACCGCACTTTATGTCTTTACTGAGTATTGATGCGAAGCAACTGCTCTTTGCCATTAATTATCAGGGACTTTAACTCTCCATCTTCTTCCACTTCCACCCTTTCTTGACCATTCTCAACGATTCTCTTGGTGGTGATTTTTTTGCCATTAACTATTTCGGTGGAGGTTGACACCGACTTGAAGTTGCCAGCCGCCCCACCGCCACAGGACATGGAGAAAGACGAAAGGCCTGAGTTTCCCGGAGAACCGAAGGATGTGAATCCGGTATCTAACGAAGCAAAGCCACTCCCAAAAGTTGGGAAGTCGGTGAAGGAGGTCGAGAAGGGTACGGCCCCTCGGCTTCTGCTCCCTCGGCAGCTCCTCCGATCCCCAAAGAAGTTATCAAACGGGTCTCCGAAGAAGTCGAACGAGAAGGGGTCGCGGCCCCCGAAGAACTCCCTGAAGACCTCAGCGGGGTCTCGGAAGGAGAAGACATACTGGAAGGCGTCGTGGAACCGGCTGCCGGCCGCGCCGCCGCCGCCCACCTCGCCCACCTCGCCGCAGCGGTCGTAGACTTCGCGCTTGCGGGCGTCTGATAGGACCTCGTAGGCCTGCGCCACCTGCTTGAACCGCCTCTCGGCCTCCTCCTTGTGCTCGGGGTTCTTGTCCGGGTGCCATTTGAGCGCCAGCTTGCGGTACGCCTTGCGGATGGTCTCAGCTGAGGCCTGCCGCGGCACGCCCAGCACCTCGTAGTAGTCCACCATGGCGGCTGGCCGGCCCGCGGCCTCGGCGCTGCAGCGCGGCTGGCGGCTGCTGAACGCCCCCTACCGGCAGGCGCCGCGTGCGCCCTTGTGACGTAGGCGCCGCCCATTGGTGGAGGCGAGCGGTGCCTCAGCCTATCAGAATAAAAGGCTCCAGGGTTGGGTCTGTGCCCAGTGACGCTCGGTGATGCTGATTGGTTTGTTGGTCTGTTATGAAGAACAAAGGGCAACTTAGGGGAGAGGCCATGATTCTGGCTGCCATAGAAAAGCACTACTTCACTTTTCCTTCCTCTTCCTTTTCCTCCTCCTCCAGCTTCTCTTCCCTCTTTCCCTTCCTCCTTCCTACCTCTCCTTTTTCCTCCCCTTCTGCCGCCCCTGCTCTCCCTTTTCTTCTCAGCTGTGTAGATCAAGCTAGTCTTGAACTCAGTCATGCCCTGCTGCCTCCCCATCCCGCGCTGTGGATTTATGAATATGTTTCACCAAGACCAGCTTTTAAAAATGGGTTTCTGTGCCCTGCCCCAAGTCAGCTTTCCTTTAGCCAGGTAAGAGGATAGGAAAATTGACAGAAGTGGCTTTTGTCTGACTCTGAAGGACAGTGGTTTGTGAAAAACTGAGGTTCTCAAATGTTTTGGCTTCAGGACCCTTTGTTCTAATTTCTATGACTTAGTTCCATTCAGATCACAAGAAAATAAAGCAATATCTGTTAGCTGCAGTCGAACATAAATCATGTTCTTATGAGGAAATAACTTCAAAAACTCAGAAGGATGGGATATGTTTATATTCTTTTTTTTTTTTTTGGTTTTTCGAGACAGGGTTTCTCTGTGGCTTTGGAGCCTGTCCTGGAACTAGTTCTTGTAGACCAGGCTGGTCTCGAACTCACAGAGATCCGCCTGCCTCTGCCTCCCGAGTGCTGGGATTAAAGGCGTGCACCACCACCGCCCGGCTATGTTTATATTCTTTAAATAACTCCAGCATCGGGCTTAATAAAGCTGGATTCTCCTGCTTCTGCATTCAATCTACTGTGATCTCACGCATGGAGTAGCCTTTAGAAAACTCCACCATATGCTTATGAGGAAAAAAAAGATCTTTAAAAAGTCAGTATCTTCGTGGATGGAAATAGTCTTGACATTCCCTTGAAAAGTTCACAGGGTTCCCTAGCTAATACTTGGAGAGCCATTGTTGTCCTGAACAGAATAATTAGAACTTGTGGACTCTTTTGTAGCCCTCTAGGTGAGATGTTCTTGTTTCCACTAACTGTGGTATCATGGCTATGGGTTTCCTTCTGTCCTTGCTTAAAACTTGTGTTGTCTCACTTCCTTGTGTGTGTGATTTTTTTGAACACTATATTATCTGACTTGATCAGTTGTGAGGCAGCATACATCTATAAAGGTTACTTGGTCCTAAGGGGAAATGATTAACCAGTGAACTTTTGAAGATTCTATCATGAAGGGCACTAGGTCTAGCCAGTAGCACTAGAGCACCCAAAGAGTCATTGGAGTTCATGTCACACCCAGTGACTGAACTTGAACCTACCAAAGGCTGGCACTTGGCAATGAGATCGTGATAGAAACCTGATTAGGAGGAAAGGGCAGAAGAGCTAGAGAGAAGAAATAATCTTCAAAAGGTGACCCAAGGTCTAAGGAAGGGCAAGGCTAAAGGATTTGAGTTTTTTTGTGGGCCCTATGAAACTGTTGACCATGGCACCAGAAGCAGTGATGGTATGGGATGGTGGGCCAAACTGATATAGTGAACTGCCTAGGGGCTGAAGCTCTGGAATAGGATCATGGCAGCTGAATCTGAGAGACTGAGGACTTGACTTAAGTATTAGTAAAGGCAGATGGCATCAAAGATAGTTCCTGAATGCATGGCTATGAACTGGCACCTGGGCTGAGATAGTGATTCCGAAGCTGAAAGCCTGTCTATGAGGAATGTATCCATTTAGACTTTGTCTAGCTTACAGACCGCTGTGTGAACTTCGAGTTGATGAGAGACAGGATAGAGAAAAATGCTGCAGAGATTTGAGGAAAGCTGCCTTTTCCCTCTAGAAGGTCCTGAGCTCATCCGAAGGAGGATGGCAAGTTTGTATGCTTTGTTTAGTGTGAATCTCCATTGTTCCCTCAAAGGAGCTAGGTGTCCCACCAGTGGGAATATTAACTTCTAGCTCCAGCCTAAAAAGAAATTTCATTTGAAAAGTGGGGCTTTTCAAAAACACCACATTCTTCAAGGGCCTCCAAAGCAGGACCACATTGCTGCTGTGTTCTGTTTTCTCAGCCTGCAGAACACATCTTGCTGTGCCCTGTAATTGTTTGGTACTTCTCTGACCTCTGGACCCTTCCTCACAGGCACCGGCCATTGGTCATTTGAGTTTTGGCTCTGGGACTAACATAGTAGAATTCACATGTTCCATGCATGTTGCTGAAGGAAGGGGTTTGAAATATGTTTGGTCTGCTCATGCTCCAGGTCAGACTTATCATTGGATTGCTTTGAAGTGATTCTCCTTGTTGGTAATAAGAAATATAGATTGCCTTGCATTTAGATCAGTGAGCAGTGTTCCCTGGCCCTAACCATTCAGGTCCACAGTGTCTGCAAGACGCTCTGAAGCCGTACACTGTCTCCCTTGCATGTGGCTTTGGGTTCCATCTCTGGCACCATTTAAATGAAAAAGCTTAAGGTTCTGAGTAAGGACATGAACAGAGCCGTAAAAGCATTGTTATGTTTATGGGCACTTTGCTCCACACAAGCTGCAGGTGAGTTCTCGCAAAATGGGGCTTCCAAGGGTTACTGATCCTAAAGTTTAACTTGAATTGTGAGCTTTGGGATTTCAGTTAAATGCTCGGCAAAAAACAAAGGGATTGCTACATCTTTTCTGCTTACTGAGAATTAAGAGTGATGGAATGATTGAGCATGGGGAAAGAGTTCAAAGTGCATGTGTGCACCGTGTGTGTGTGTGTGTGTGTATGTGGTGTGCAAAAACACAAGCAAAACTGGGACTCTGCTGAGGAAGGGTGAAGGCCCAGTAATAGAGACTTTAAGTGCCTGAATGGTTTTCTGCCAGCTGTATACTCTAGAACACCAATGCTTTAAAGTTAAATTCTTTCTCCTTGTTATTCCCAGCACACACACACATCACACACACACACACACACACACACACCATGTATAAAGGACCAGTACTGTGGTCAGTATTGGGATCTGTGCTTCCTTCCTCGTACTGTATAGGGCATCAGTGGATCCCCAGGAAGAGTACAAGGCTGGTTCTGCTCACACTCTGGTTGCCCACTTCAGGAGGCATTTCTGTTCAACAGCTCTTGCCTTCATCTTGGAGGGCCCCAGACAGTGCTGTTTGAACACTTCCTTGGACTCAAAGTCCTCTCTTTTGCCTTTTCCCCATTCTTCATGGTGGGGTCATGACCTTGAGGATCACAGTTTTTCATTCAACTTCTTACTAGGGGCTGTGTCTTAGCTCTGCCAAGGACTCTGGCAAATGTCTTTGCTTCTGTTGGCCTCCGTATGTGTGCAAAATGAGGGAAATTCTTCTGCTTTTATGTACTGTGATTTTCTGTTTGGAATATGTTTTCTTTCTGTTTTTCTGCTCTTGGAGAAGACTCATATGACTTTGTCTTTGTCATTTTCTACCCCAGCCTGGCTCCATTCATTTGCACTATCAATGGACTGCGTTTCTTAGCTCGAGTGTGGATCTGTCTCTCTTGATAGAGCCTGAGTCCTGGAAAGGCAGGACACTCATCAGCGCTGGTCTTAGCTGCAGTCTTGAGACACAGCATTGTACTAGATTCATTCCGTATGAAGTAAAAACAGCCAGTGAAGGAGCTAGCTCAGTTAGTAAAGTGTTCTGAAGCCGTATGAAAATTCTGGACATGGTGGGGCATGCTTATAGTGCTAGGGAACCAGAGAAATGAAACTTCCTTGGCTCAGTGGTCTCCCAGTTTAGCCTAATAGGAAGGGTCTATGCCAATGAAAGAGCCTATCTCAACACAAAATGTACGCATGGCCTCTGAGAGATAATACTCAAGACTACCCTCCGGACTACATGCCACACACAGAGACACACACAAGACAGGCACATGCTCATGCACACGCGCACATTTTGAAAGGTGATAGAAGTGGTGAAGAGGAGCCCCGAGTGAAAGATGGGGGGGCTTTCTTAGGGCTTTTATGAATAAAAGCAGAGCTTCAGCCCTTCTCAGTGCCTTTCTTTCCAAAAGACTTTCTGAGTAACTTTCCGTTTTATTCTTGGGAAGGTGCCAGGCTTTGATGCTTCCTGGTAACCCTTTCAGACTTATGAATAAATGCTAATTTAATGAATTCAAAGTGGCCAGAGATGGTTTGCTTGCTATAATCACTCAAAGACATGATTTGAGAGAGACATTGCAGCTGTTATCTTCTAAGGAACCCCGGAAAGCTCCACCCTCATCTTGAAAAGCAAACGTTCTATAGTCTCTGCCAGTCAATCGACAGCTTTAGTCATGGGACACTGTCAAACATTAACTGCTTACACAAATTTCTTTTGTGTAAGAACCATGAGCAAGCCTGAGTAGACCTTTTGAGAGCACCGGAGGGAGAGGTACCATGACTGTGGTGTGCTGGAGCTCCCATTCGCCTCTGCTTCTCGTGGGCCTTCTGTTGTGTGTGCTTGGCCCCTCTGTGTCCCATGCCGGGAAGCTGTTATTGCTCCCTATGGATGGCAGCCACTGGCTCAGCATGCTTGGAGTTATTCAGCAGCTCCAGCAGAAGGGACACGAGATAGTGGTCATAGCACCTGAAGCCTCACTACACATAAAAGAAGGATCCTTTTACACTCTAAAGAAGTACCCTGTGCCATTCAAGAAGGAAGACGTGATAGCCACTATTGTGGAACTTGGGCTTAGTGTCTTTGAGGAAGACCCTTTCCTGCTGCGTTTGATCAAAACATACAAGAAAGTCAAAAGGGACTCTGCCATGCTCCTGTCCAGCTGCTCACACCTACTGCACAATGCCGAGTTCATGGCCTCTCTGGAAGAAAGCCACTTTGACGCTCTGCTAACAGACCCCTTCCTTCCTTGTGGTCCCATTGTGGCCCAGTTTCTGGCACTGCCTGCTGTCTACTTCTTGAATGCATTGCCGTGCGGCCTGGATTTGGAAGCTACCCAGTGCCCCTTTCCACTGTCCTACGTGCCCAAGAGTATGTCTGTAAACTCAGATCGCATGAACTTCCCGCAGCGAGTGAAGAACATGCTCATTGCTTTGTCAGAGAACTTTCTATGCAATGTGGTCTATGCCCCCTATGAGCCGCTTGCCTCAGAAGTCTTACAGAAAGAGGTGACGGTCAAGGACCTTCTGAGTTATGCGTCTATCTGGCTGATGAGAAATGACTTTGTGAGAGATTACCCCAGGCCCATCATGCCCAACATGGTTTTTATTGGTGGTATAAACTGCCTTCAGAAAAAGCCCTTATCTCAGGTGTGTATGTGAGCGTGGCCTCTCCTTGCCCGTGTTCTCTCCGGGAAAGGAACCTTCCATAGGTATGTGCTGAGTTCACTGAGCATGCTGGGATGCTTTCAAGTGCTCTCTTTGTTAACTTCTCTTCCTTAAGTCTCCCAGTTTTGAATTTGTCTATCTTTGGCATCCTCTCCTGACTTCCTTCTTTGTACACAGTATTTTGGAAAACTATATCTTGGGCTTTTTTTTATGTGGAATTCACTTTAATGCAACTGACATTAACTCTCAAAAGAACCGTGTGTTTGGAACGCTTCTCAGAGAACACAGCTGTGTATTATGAAGCTTGCCCTTCAGTGGGGCACTGGATTTGGGCACCAGCAGCTTAAGTCTGATGGTTCTTATAACTGCTGGCAAGAGACACTGCCTTTATGGTCCTGGCTAAATAGAACTTCTTATAGGAAGTTAGTTCCCGCAGCTTTCTGCCTCTTCTAATAGGGCAAGGTGTCAGCCCTCTGTCTGAGCAAGAGATAGTCTTAATGGGAGAAAGCAATACACAGACCACAGTCATACGTGTTGGGTCTGAAGTAAGTAGCCAATAAGGAGATCCTGGAGGCCAGAGATGTGAAGATAATGAAGAGACCAAACATAAGCAGACCTGCTTCAAGTCCATGTGCTTGGCTCCAGTGAAGGGCTTCTGATAGGTAGTCTAAGTGGATCCTGGGAAGGCAAAACATGTTCGTAGCTCAGAACCAAAGCCACAGGTCTCAGCAGAGATTATTATTAATGTTTAAAGGTCTCACCAGCTGGGGGAGGGGTTGTGCCCAGAGAAAAGGCTTTTTTTCCCAAAGCATTTATCATGTTTAGAAGAAACAAGTCAGAGATCAAAGATTATTTCCAGTTAACATGTTGCCTCACTGTTTGGCTGTCCCAAGGACTGTGATATTGTGGCAAAGTTTAGGGCATATTGTATCAAGAGAAGAGGACTCACCTTTGTTGAACCCACAGAAGTTGAGTCAGAGTGAGTCATTGACTATCTTGCCTCTGTGGCTTACTCTTTTGGCCTCTCTACACAAACTTGTGTGCCAGTTTGGCCTCAGTTAAAATCATACTATCTGCCTGTGAATGTTTATGACCCTACAGATCTGATTTTGTGCTAATCACATACTGGTGGCTGCTGAGTAGGCATGCAAAGGCATAAGGGAGGGCAAACTAGACTATGCCTTTCCCGGCAGGATTGCACATGTGTTGAAGGAGCAAAGATTCTGGAATGTAGGTGAGCTATGCGCTATCAGGAGGTAGAAGGATGCCCATCCCCAGGAAAGAAGGGCCTGGGGAAGAAAGAAGAAAACTGTGATGTGGTCCTAGAAAAGAACAGCTTCAGAGCAACCAACTCCAGGATGCTCTGGGTCAAAATACAGGACAGTGGCAGAAGAGCCGGGTCTTTAGATTGTCCCAGGAAGTGAGACCGACGTGACAATGCTCTGACATCCAGTGGACTGCAGGAGCCTGGCCTTCGGAGGGCTGGAAGAGGGCTGTGCCCCTGGGAAGACTGCACAGGGTATGGGATCCTGATACGTTCAGGAGAGAGTTTAGTAGAAGCCTCTCTGTGTCTACATGTAGGGAGGGTCAGGACATGGTTTGCCCAGGAATATCTGGGTTTTAGGAATAAAAGCACCATGTTCCACGCAGTCCCTCAGCTGTGTGTAACTTGTTACAACATGCCATCACATTGATGCTGTTCACGCTCTTTGGAAACATCTGAATCCATCTGAGAGACTCTTGATGGTTAGCTAGCTTATTAATTATGTACAATGGGAGAGAACTGCCATGTCACTTAATGTCTGTTTTCTGCATAGGGCCACAGGTAGGCATGTGTATATGGTCGTGTGTCATGTTCATGAGTGCACGGTCATGTGCATGTGCACTCCTCTATGTGCCTCTCTTTCTCTGATGGGAAATCAGCACCTTATCTGAATTCTGCATCTCCAGAGAACCCCACAGATAACCCTGTAAGCAAGAAATCCTCCTGAATTGACAGGAGACAGAGTTGCCGTGATGGTTTTTGTCTATTACATACATACCTTTACTGATTCTCATGAGAGGGAAGTATCTGTCTTGTAATCTAATATGTGCAGTTCCCATGGGATGTGAAAACAAAGAGATGAACTGGAAATTTCTTCTCTCGCTCTAGGAATTTGAAGCCTATGTCAACGCTTCTGGAGAGCATGGCATCGTGATTTTCTCTCTGGGATCCATGGTCTCAGAGATTCCGGAGAAGAAAGCTATGGAAATCGCCGAGGCTTTGGGCAGAATTCCTCAGACGGTGAGATGGTTCTACAAGACTCCTTCATGTCTGCTTTTAGTCTCTAACTCTAGACCTCAGTGTCTAAATGCAGAAATCTGAGTTGTGGAACTCCTCTGCCATTCCACAAAGTTGTTGTTATTATTATTATTATTACCATATATTATTATTATTTCAATTTATTCAGGTATTCCTATGACATGGTCTGCTTCACTCAGATTTCTCTTTTCTCTAGGAAACTCCCAAATATTTGAGATAATGTTGTTTAAAAAAATAAGCATGATTTTGTTTTTTCACATCAATGAAAAATGTTTCTCCGAAAAGCTATTTTGTTTTGTTTGTTCCTGCTTGGATAGCTTTTGCATCCACTTGCCTTGTGAAGAAAGTTTCCCTTCGAAGTGCAGAAACATGAAGGAATACTGAGGGTGGCTTGATGGCTTCTCACACTCATGTTGCCAAGCTTTAGCATCAAGAGTCAATGCTGCTCTTGAGCCCTGGGGACTTCCAATTCACCAAACCTCCCATAATGCAAAGCCCATCCGGGTTCTTCTTACTCACAGGACTGGCCTTTCTAGCTAGTCTAGCTGATTTTAAAAATCAAATTGTGTTCTTTTTTTAAGCCTGTGCTTTTTGTCCCTACTAGGTCCTGTGGCGCTACACCGGACCTAGACCTTCGAACCTTGCGAAGAACACAATACTTGTAAAATGGCTACCCCAAAATGATTTGCTTGGTAGGTTGGGAGCATCTGCCGTGTAGGTCAAACCAGGGTTACTTTAAGGAAATGACAGGCTTTAATGTTCTAAATGATTGCTTAGCTTGATGGTGACTGAGACACATCACATACATCAACCCACCCCACCCACTCCCAGAGTTTTTACAATGGCCACGCGTTGATGATGGTCCTTGTGGGCTTTTCAGAATTTAGACATTGTCAGGCTGAAGAACCTGGTGTCCCTCTCTGTTGTGCTCCTCAGGTCATCCAAAGACTCGTGCGTTCATCACACACTCTGGTTCCCATGGTATTTATGAAGGGATATGCAACGGTGTGCCGATGGTGATGATGCCCTTGTTTGGCGACCAGATGGACAATGCCAAGCGCATGGAAACTCGAGGGGCTGGGGTCTCCCTGAATGTTCTCGAAATGACTGCTGATGATTTGGAAAATGCTCTAAAAGCGGTCATCAATGACAAGAGGTAAGTAAGAGGAGAAGAAAAAAACCCAACATACTGTGTTTGTGTCTACAGCATTTGCAATCAACAAAATAGCACAACAACAAATACATAAAAAATCTAGATTCATATACAAGATAAAATGGGCATTATTCCTACTTGTAAAGGGACTTTATATTTTATCTTAGAATTTGTTAAATTTTTTAGTTTCCCTAGATTTACAATCTTCAATTAAAAATAATGTCACCATAATAGGCATCTCATCTCTAAGATCCTGTAAAGAAAAAATATTCCATTAAAAGTCACATAGGGGTGGAGTTGGAAGCTCTCTTCATAGGCAAGGGCACTAGCTGTGCAAGCCTGAAGAATGAGTTCAAATCCCAGCACTTATGTGAAAAGCCAGGCCTCAGCATCATGGAAGCAGAAGACAGGAGAACTGCTAGGCTTGCTGGCCACTAGTCTAGCTCCAGATTCAATGAGAGACTTTGTCTCAAAGAAATAAAGTGGACAGTGACAGAACAAAACATTGTCTTATGGCCTATGAGTATAAAAATGTGCACACATCCACACACACACACATACACACACACACACACACCCCACATACACGTGCACACTGTGAGATCACTTTGTCTCTATTTGACTTAGTGTATTGCTTTCAAGGTTGCCGGAACTATTTTATTTAAAACCTATGGGAAGGCCAACATGGTGACAGACACTTGTAATCTAAATACTTGGAGGCAGAGACAGGAGGATTGTGACGAGTTCAAGAAGAGTTCAAGGCTATATAGCCAATTCCAAGCTGGCTGAGGCTGTGTAGCAAGATTCTGTTTTAAGACAAAACCAACCAAGCAAACAATAACAAAAACCCCAAGCAAAAATTTAAAAGGCAGGGAGGTGGCACAATAGCACAGCAGTTAAGAAGGGCACTTGCTGCTCTTCTAGAGGACCTGAGTTTGTTTCCCAGCTCTGGGGGGGGAACCCAGTGCCCCCTGGTAGCCTTCATGGGCTCTGCACTCATGTGTATATACCCACTCAGAGACAGACATATTAACACAGTTAAAAATAAAATTAAATCTTCAAAGCAATACCACAAAAGTTTGTAGGAAGAAATGATGGCCAGTGGTAGTTTTAATCTAAGAGCAGTGTGTGTGCATACTTATGTGTAATATGTATGTAAGAGCGTTTTAGGCATGCCGCTCTAGTCTGTTTTCTGTTGCAATAACAGAATACCCAGAATTACACCATCTATGAAGGGTTAAAGTTTATTTAGCTCAGAGTCTGAGAAGTTGTGGGGAGTCTAGAGCGGGGCAGCTGCATCTGGTAAGGGTCTCCTGCTACCTACCGTGTATCCTCCATGGTAGACACCTGGAGTTGCCAAGGGTGTGTACATGCCGGAGAAAAAAGATAAACGGCACCCTTGCTTGATCACAGCCCGCTCCCACGGTGACAGAGTCCAGCTCTGGAGCAAAGGCCATCCTCTCTCAACGACTCTCAGTTCCTCAAGGTTCCGCCACCTCTCTGTACCTTTGCACTGGGGACCAAAGTTCCTGCACACGAGCCTGTGGGCAGCACATTCAAACCACCACTCCTTTATCTGCAACTGACTCCTTTATAGTTGTTGTTGTTGTTCTTACTTCATTTTACCATAATGACGATATAATTTCCTACAAAGAAATCACTAAAAGGTGAAAAATTGGAAACAAAGTTTAAATATTTATAAAATACCTTTTTTTGTTGTTGTTTTTGCTTTCTTTCCCTCCTTACCCCCTGCTTTTCATCCCGCCCGGCTCCCGCATGGTTAGCTTAACACCCGAAATAACAACACACAAATTGTATTCATTTAAACACTGCCTGGCCCATTAGTTCCAGCCTCTTATTGGCTAATTCTCACATCTTGATTAACCCATTTCTAATAATCTGTGTAGCACCACGAGGTGGTGGCTTACCGGGAAAGATTCAGCATATCTGACCTGGCTGCTGGCTCCATGGCGTCTGACCCAGAGAGGAGAGGCATGGCGACTGCCTCACTTCCCTCTTCCTCCCAGCATTCTGTTCTGTCTACTCCACCCACCTAAGGACTGGCCTACCAAAGGGCCAAGGCAGTTTCTTTACTAACCAATGAAATCAACACAAAACAGAAGACCCTCCCACATCAACCCCTTCCTCTCCTTCCTCCCCTTCTGCCTGCATTTCACCATCTATCCCTCCTCCTCCTTGTTAGAGATAAAGAATATCAATTAAGTGTGTGTTGGGGGTGTGCTGTTCTGTTTATAACAGGGTGTTCCAAGACTAACAACCGCTTTGTGTTCAGTTACAAGGAGAACATCATGCGGCTCTCCAGACTCCACAAGGACCGTCCCATAGAGCCTCTGGACCTGGCTGTGTTCTGGGTGGAGTACGTGATGAGGCACAAGGGGGCGCCACACCTGCGCCCGGCTGCCCATGACCTCACCTGGTACCAGTACCACTCCTTGGATGTGATTGGCTTCCTCCTGGCCATCGTGTTGACCGTTGTCTTCATTGTCTTTAAATGTTGTTCCTATGGCTTCCGGAAATGCTTTGGGAAAAAGCAGGGAGTTAAGAAGTCACACAAATCCAAGACCCATTGAGAAGTGGGTAGGAAGTGAAGGGGAGGTATCAGTCAATTCTTCAATCAGTTTGACACTTGAAAACAGAATCAGTGTTAAATTTATTTTGTTTTTATTAGGGAAATAATCAGCCATACATCTCACACTCAGAACAATATTTTTTTAAATAAAACCAATCTAATTGCTGACCACACCCATCAGGGAAGCTATGGACAACACTTGCCATCTGTTTTGGAAGGAATGGCATTCTGTAGTCATTGACAGCCCCACAGTTGTCCCATTGTCCTGTCATGTCATCACTGCCCCCCCACACACACTTCAGCTGATAGATTCCTCAGCTGGATCCTCGGACTGCTGTGGCCTCCTCCAGTGCTCGTCATTCCTTGTTGTGCTCATGTATTGTGGG
This sequence comes from Neodon shergylaensis, assembly GCA_025134845.1. NCBI lineage: Eukaryota > Metazoa > Chordata > Mammalia > Rodentia > Cricetidae > Neodon > Neodon shergylaensis. The sequence goes on along the minus strand of JABTXL010021416.1, from coordinate 4,534,041 downwards.
CGACGTGGCATTTGTAGCTCTGGGGGAGGGGACGATGCTGTGTCGGAGATGATAATCATTGCTTGTGTGCAGCAGAGCTGGAGCTGATGAGAGCAAACGTTTATTCTTGGGCAAGTCCAACTTCTGTAGTGTTTCCCAAACCGAGAACTTACTAATAAATTCAGACAAATTGTGTTTATTATTTCTCCACTAGTGTTATATTTATTCACTGTCAAACATTCTCTAATTGTAAACATGCTACATGATAGTGACACCGAATTTGGAAACCAAAGAGATTCACACATGTGTACGTGCACACAAAAGAAGAACCACCTGTAGTTGCAGTGCTCTTTAATGCAGTCACAGTTAACACAGTTAGTGCAGACAAACCACTGTTGCTGTGTTGGGTAGTCTTGTATTGCATTCTGATGTTCCAAGACTGACAATAAAGTTTGTTTTGAATCAGAGGACAGAGCTAGCTACTAACTGACCAAAATTAACCATAGAGGTTCCAGAGGACTGAAGACAGACAGACATAGGGCAGGGCTTAAAGAGGCTCTGTCTCAGCCCCTTTCGGGTGGAGGAATGGAAGAGATGGGAGGTCACTGGTCACTTCGCCGCTGCTTCTCTGATCATTCAGGTTCTTACCCTGATATCTGGCTCCTGAGTTTTTAATTGATAAAGAATAATTAGATAAACACATAATTGCTGCCATAGTTTTGATTCTGAATCTTCCAAAAATGTATTTGCTGATGGCTTAGTCCTAGGCCTATGGCACCGCTGAGAAGTTGTGGAGCCGTTAAGAGGATGATCCTGAGGGAGAAAGTTAGGTTTCTGGGGGTGTTCCTTTGAAGGGGATGTTGGCATGCAGGCCCTTTGCTCTCTTTTTGTTCTCTTCCTATCATGGAACAAGAAGCTTCTGGGACACTCTCCTTGGGTGTTCTCCTGTCCTGCACAGGTTCCAAATCAACATGGTCACATGACCAAGGATGGAAACATCTATAGCTAGCTCCAAATAAGCCTTTTCTCATGAGCTGCTACATCCTAGGTATTTGTTACAGTAATAGAAAGCTCATTAACATGGGTATTGTTTTGACAGATACACACAAAAGATTTCAGGTACACTACATATTCTGCAGTGGTCAGTTTTGCAATGGCATAATGAAACACCCAGGTCAAGTAATTTATTAAGAGAAGAGGTTATTTAACTTACAGTCTTAGAGGTTCATAAGTTATCCTTCATTGGCTCAGTTTGGTGAGGGTAGCAGAAGGTGTCATGTCATAGCAGGAGCATATACATGAATAAACCAGGAATTATATTTGGTGTCTGAGTTTCTGTCCTGCCCAGTTCCCATAGTAATTAAATCCCAAAGAAATCACACAGAGGTCTACATTAGTTATAAACTGATTGGCCCACTAGCTCAGGAGGCTTCTTATTAACTCTTATAACTTATATTAGCCTATTATTCTCTGTGTTAGCCACATGGCTCAATACCTTTTTCAGCGAGGCAGTCACATCTTGCTTCTTCTGTAGCAGGGTCACAACTGCAGAGGAATGGGCTTCCTCCTTCCCAGAATTCTCCTGTTCTCATTGACCCTCTTCTACTTCCTCTCTGGTTGTCCTGCTTATACTTCCTGCCTGGCTACTGGCCAATCAGTGTTTATTTAAAATATAATTGACAGAATACAGACCATTCTCCTACATCATATATTTTGAACCAGGAACAGAGGTGGAGTCTGTGATATCACAGTTCTCTTTGAGGAAAATCCCCCAATGGCTTAAGGACTTCCTAATAGGGCCTACCTGTAAAAGATTCCCCTGCTTCTTAGTAGCAGACATCTTACAGGCATTCAAGATTCAAGTTATATATTCTGACTCTGGTTCCAAGTTCATGTCCACTTCACAATTTAAAAAATGGATTAATGTGCAGCCTTAATCTTAAGAGGCAGAGGCAAAGGAAGGCAGATCTCTAAGTTCGAGGTCAACTTGGTCCACAGAGCAAGTTTCAAGAAAATCAGGGCAGAGAAACCTAGTCTATAAAAAAAAATTATAATAATAGATTAGCTTCCTGTCCAAAGTCAACTGTTCTAGCACAGGTTGGAAGCCCAAGTCTAAGGCCTCCATAAGACTCAGGATAGTCAGTTGAGAGCCTCAGTAAAAGAGACAACAACAACAACAAAAAACCCAGAAACTAAAAATCAAAAACCAAACCACATACAGTGGAGGCCAGGCTTCAAGTAAACATCCCTTATTCTGAAAAGGAGTCATGGAGAATTAAAAAAAATCATCCCTAAAACAAGACAAAGGGAAACATCAAACACCAAATATCTTTATTATCAGGGGCACAGGGGCATACTGTGGTGGGATGTGGGCCCCCAAAGAACATGGCCATTCCCACTTTTATGGTTTCAGAAGTTGTCTCTGACATAACTACTCTCTCAAACTGTTTTTCACACTTCCTTGATCTTTTTCTTTACATTGTGGTGTAGTAAAGAGGTTGCTTGTTGGTTCCTGGCTATCTGGCTAGCTTAGATCCAAAATAATCACACAGAAACTATATTAATTAAATCACTGCTTGGCCCATTAGCTCTACCTTCTTACTGGCTAACTCTTATATTAATTTAACCCATTTCTATTAATCTGTATATCACCATGTGGCTGTGGCTTACTGGGCAAAGTTCCCAGTCTCTGTCTCTGGCGGTTCCATGGCTTCTCTCTGACTCTGCCCTTCTTAAGCCTCTCAGCATTCAGTCCACTCCGCCTTGCCCTGCTATAGGTTCAAAGCAGTTTCTTTATTCATTAATAGTAATCACAACATACAGAAGGAAATCCCATATCACCTCCCCTTTTCTGTTTAAATAAAAAGAAAGGTTTTAACATTAGCATAGTAAAATTACATAAAACAGTTATCAAGCAAGAATTACAGTTACAATATTTATATCTACTTTATCTTTTATCATAACTAAGGAAAGCTATAATAATAACAACTATCTAGTCTTCAACTCCATCAAAGACTCCAGAAGGATATAAAATATTACCTAAGTAAGCAGGAAGTGCATTATAAGCAACTTTCAAAACTCTAGAATTGACAGAGACATCTTACTGCCTGGACAGTCATCCGAAGTTCTTCTGTACCATTGGGGCATCCATCTTCAGCTTATTAGACCAGAGTATCCAGCAGAATTTTTCATGAAGAAGGAAATTTCAGTCACTTTCTTCTGTATTCTGCCAAATGTCTAGCAGACTCTTTCATGAAGCAGGAACCCTGAAGATCATCTTACTTTTAAGCAAGTTCAGCAGTCATTTCTCTGTGGGTCCTGCATGTCCATCTTCCTCTTGAAGCTATTGGTGATGCCAGGAGCAGATGTGTCTCATTGTCATGAAAAGTTGCAAGTTCTTAAAACATTTTAAATGCTGTATTCTGTAGTCTTTGAAAGGTTTGAAAAATGCCTATCCATCTGAAATATATCTCTGTACATCTAGAAAATCTAACTAATATGATTACAAGCTTGACTATTAAAGATGACTATCTATTAACCTGTATCTCTTAATTATACATTACATTTTTAAATGAGCTACACAATCACAATACCTTAATTGAGAGCAGAAATATACATATAACAAGATTGATCTTAAATTTGTATCAACAAACCAAGATTCATGCCAATGTAAATCTCTATAGCATATCCCCCTTTAAATGTAAACAAATATTTATAGACAATATTTTGTAATATGGGCATAGTTTTGTCCAAACTTCTTCCTACTGTTTGTTGGGAAAAATAATTTTTGAGGGGTGTTCAAGGAGAACTTTCAGGGGGTCTTGGTCCATCAAACCATATTACTCTGGAAAGATTCCACAGGTTCTCATTCTCTGTGGAAACAAAAGAAGAACCTCTTTTCCAAAGCAACATATCTTTAGACCCAAATTCTGAAGTCAAGATACCTTTATAATATACATGCTGGTTTAGCTTAGTAGGCCATACAACGAAATGTCTCTCTGTACTAAGCTCTTTCACAGTCAAAAAATTAAAAAAAAATAATATACATAATCCAGACTTTCTGTGAATTTCCTATCTTTATGTGGCTTATTTTTCTTTACTTCTTTTAATCTATGACTGTCTGTACTGTCTCTTTAAAGGCTTTATCCTTTTTAACCATTTAGTTCTTTTTATTATTCTCTATATTCTTTTTCTTCTCTCTCCCAAGCCTATGTACATTTATCCAACACTGTGACCCATTTAGAGGTCTTTTATGTCCTAATCTGTCCTAGTGTTTATCTGTAATTCTTTACTGTCCAGGAGCACTTCTTAAAATGCTAAGTGCTTCTTAAAAACTTAAACTATGCCATTACTAGGTATATACAATACTTCCTACTTGCCCTGCCTAGCCCAGCATGGCAGAGCCGCTTGCACATCTGAGCCACACACCGCCCCACTTCCAGGCACACAGCCAGTCTGTGTTGCCACCAAGCAAGCCGCAGCATGCTGCTTACAAACCCCATCCAAATGCTTGGTATCCCAAAAGAATCAGAGTTCGTGCTAGCAGCATGGCCCATGGCTGGGAAGCTGCCGTTTTTGAAACTGCCTGGCTGTTACTGATGAATCAGTAAGATCTCTCTTAAAGGAGCCATGCCTCTGCTTGCTTTAGCAAATAGAGACCACCCAAGAAAATGCTGCTACCAAACCATGCTTAACTCTGTTCTTTGTGTCTAGGATTACTTTTTAAGCTTTCTTAGGTTTTTATGTGAATGTAGTTACCTACCTTGGCATGCCAATCTGTAGTAAGAAGGTTTCTTGTTAGTTTCCAGCTGCCCAGCTAGCTTAGACCCTAAATAATTGCACAGAAACTTTATTAATTAAACCATTGCTTGGCCCATTTGCTCTAGCTTCTTATTGGCTAGCTCTTATATTAATTTAACCCATTTCTATTAATCAGTATATTGCCACATGGCTATGGCTTACTGGGTAAAGTTCCCAGTGTTTGTCTCCAGTGGCTCCATGGCTTCTCTCTGACTCTGCCCTTCTTTCTCCCAGCATTCAGTCCAGTCCTTCCTGCCTAGCTCTGCTCCGCCCCATCCTGCTATAGGTCCAATGCAGTTTCTTTATTCATTAATGATAAACACAGCATACAGAGGGAAATCCCACATCAGTGTGGCAGGCTACTGGCACCTCCTCCTTCCTTAGACCCTTTTTATGGCTTCCTCAGCTCCACTATTTATCACTGCATTGGGTGTTCAAATCTGGCTGGCCAGCTCTGCCTGGTTTCCCAGGCTTTGAGATCTAGTGGAACCCTCCATGACCCCATAACATGCATTCTGTGTGACTATAAAATCAGTATCCTATGAATGACATTTGGGTCTCTTACAAGAAAGTACCAAATGAAGGCTGGCTGGATGCAGAGAAATGAATCCTAAGTGACCATGGGAACATAAAAGTTCCTAGGATCTCTCTCCTGAAATGACTCTGTCCTGGAAAATCTTTGGAACAGATTGAGATTTCTATGTCTCTGAGCCCATGAGAGTGGAAGCCTTGAAGATGTCACAAACACCCTTAAGGCTGAGGCATTGTTCCTATTTTTCTGATTCAAAGCACTTACTCCCACTTTATTGGCATTTTATTGATCACAACTACACATGATATTTCTTTTTATTTCCTGGCCAGGCTGCAAACTTATTTTCAATTTTTGTATGTGTTTGAGGAGGAGCTACTTGCACATGTGTGCTGCTATGTATGCCTGTGCACATACAGGGAGGCCAGAGGAATCTGGAGCTCTGCTGCCAACCAGCAAACTCCAGGAATCCTCATCTCTCTACCACCTACACCCTGTGTTGGGATTATAGACAAGCATGTGGCCGTGGCCACATGTAACTTTGTATGTGGGTGTTGGGGATTCAAACTCAGATCCTGACCACTCAGTGATTTCTCCAGTTCCAATTTTTCAAAACATTTTGTTCCAATATTTTTGTGCATGATTTACACTACAAATTTGGTTAAAAGCACATACTAACAACCAGGCAATCACTTTAATGTTGTTCTATTTTGAGAACTCCACGAAAGAGTCTTATTTTTTCTTCTTTCTTATTAATTCTTTAAGAATTTATTACAATTTTTACAGTCACATTCACTCCCTCCTTCTTCTCCCCCCAGACCCAATGCCCTTCCCTACCTACTCAACCTTGTGTCTAATTTTTTAAAACTCTGCCAAGTTCAGTTTATGTTACTTGTACACCCTGGATGTGGCCAACTCACCAGAGGTTACAGCCTTAAAGAAATCCTATGTTTGCACTCCCCATGGTTATTGATAACCAATAACATGTCAGCTAGGGATGGGAGTTCATGCTCACCTCCCCTCTTCATGCTGGGGTTTTGTCTGGCTTGAACATGCACAAGTCTCATGCATGCTGTCTTAACTTTTTTGAATTCATATGCAGAAACTACCCTGCTGTTTCTTGTAGTCATCCATCAATCGGATCCTTACAATCTCTCTGTCCCATCTTTCAAAATAAGCCCGGAGCCTTGGAAGGAAGGTATATATAGATGTCCTCTTTGCAGCTGGGCATTCTAAAGTATATTATTCACTGTATTGGACCAGTTGTGGGTCTTTGACTTTATTGTTATCTAGTGCAAAAGGAAGATTCTCGGATGAGGGTTGAGAGATCTCTATGCTGGGTATAATAACAAGTCATTAGAAGCAAGTTTAACACTGTGCCCATTTAGTAGAACAATAGTAGCAGTTTCTCTCTTAGGACTATGACCTGTCTAATCACAGGATCTTGGACCTGAAATTAGTGACAGGTATGAATTTCAACTTATGGAGTGGGCCTTAGTTTCATTCTGAAAGTGCTTGGTTACTCCCATGATTTTCTTGCCACCATGGGACCAGTGAGCATGTCTTGCCTGGCCAATTGTTATCATAACTCACGGTGTTCATAGTTGGGGTAGGATTGGTGATTATACTTCTCTAGTAGTGCACAGAGTACCTTCTATCGCATCTGAAATTATCCAGAAGGAGTGGGGTTTCTAGAAAAGTACCAGCTTGAGTTCTTTGTATTCTGTGACTCAAGTATGTGGTTTTATCAGCAATAGTGTCTGCCACCAAATTCTGGAAGGTAAACAAAAGCATTGTCAATAGCCTGTTATCTGGGTGTCCAGAAGAATCTCAGATGCCAACAACTCCAAATATACAAATGGAAAACATGTCAAGAAAGACATCAGTAAAATAAATCCATTCACAATAGTCTCAAAAATATCTTGGGACAAATCTAACCAAGAAAGTGTAAGTATCATACAATGAACATTTAACACACTGAAAAGAGAAACTGAAGAAGCAGCAGGACATGGAAAGGCTTCTTATGTTCGTGAATTGGTGGGATTATTATTGATAAGATAGCCATTTTACCAAAGAAACCATCTATAGATTCATTGCCCTCCATCAAAATTCCTGTCTTTACATAATCTGAAAAACAACCAATCTTTATATGAATTCCCAAAGACCCAGGATAGCCAAAACAATATTGAACAATAAAAGCCCTGTGGGAAGTATCACCCTTCTAGATTTCAAGGTAATAGTCCAGAGCTATAGTAATATGAGCAACATGGTACTGGCATTAAAATAGATGCACTAACCAATGGAACAGAAGTGAATATGCTGAAATAAGTACATGCATTTAAAGCTATTATATTTTTGACAAAGAAGCCGACAGTATACATGGGAGAAAAGTCAGCACCTTCCTACAGATAATGCTATGCAAACTTAATACCTGCATGTAGCGAATGATTGTTATGTCCCACCATACACAAAACTCAGCTACAGATGGATCAACATAAGAACGGATTAGTCCACCATTTCTAAGATGAGTTTTTCTCAAAGTCTCAGAGCACACAGAGTATAACCAAATTCTTCTGATTCTTCCGCCAAAATTACCCACAATGCTTGTCTCACAGTATTGTAAGCCTTCTCTAGCATTCTCTTACAAATTTTCCCATTAGGCAATCCTAAAAGTCCTTCCAACCTTTGAAGAGTAATTATTTCATTCTTGATAATGTAGTTTTCCCTCTACATTATCTTCAAGCTGCTATAAGGAAACACAGGAAGCAGTTAACTGATAAAGATGATATTTATACAACCTATACATTTAGGTTCATTTCTTAGTTCCCAGTTAGTAACCAAAGAAACAAAGGTGGGAAACTTAATGGAGTAACAACACAAAAGGAAAGATTACGTGTGAATCTAACATCATTGTCATCATCTGGAAAGAAAAAATAATAATTTTCATTTGGAAAACAAACATAGTCCAACGATTCCTCACTATCCTCATTGTTCTAGTGTCTTCCATGGCAAGTAATTAAAGGACATTTTGCCTTTAAAAAATATTTTTTTATTATGTGTGTGAGTACCAGCATGTATGTATGTGCACAGTGTGTATGCAGGTGCCTGTGGAGGCCAGAAGAGGGAATCAGATCCCCTGGTACAGGAGTTCAGCTCGTGAGCTGTCATATGGTGCTGAGAATCAAACCCAGGTCCTCTACAAGAGCAATAAGTGCATTAGCCACTGAGCCATCTCTCCAGCTTGGGCATTTTGCTTCTTGTCATGCTCTGTACACTCACACTGTGTGTCATCTTTAAAATATGGCCCCTATCTATACCTTCCTGGTATTTATGTCCTTCCAGTGTGACTTTGAAACTCTTCCCCTCAAGATGAGGCATATGTTTGTCCTTGGAGTCCTGACTTGCCTCCGCTGATAAAGGAATTCGTGCTGGTTCCAAGTGGTGCCCCCAGAGCCTCTCATTTATTCTCATTCTCTTGGATCCTGCCACATCGCCATGAGAACTGCCTGAGTGAACTCTGCCACATGGTACCTCAATACCTGTATCTTCTCAGCCCATAGCAAGCCCTTAGCATGAGTGACTCCAGTTGCACTTAGAAAGGCATGACCCAAATTGTAGACAGCAAATAATTTGTTGTTTGAGGCATTGCATTTTGAGAATGTTTATTTTAAACCAATTGCTGACACATTTACTTCTGGTTCTAATCCATTAATCATTTGTGTATTGAATCTGAAAATCCCAGAAAGTAAAACCAGGTACTCCTGTATCCAAAATGGGCAATAGAAAAAAAATATGCATAGCTCAATCTGGTGGCATATAGTCACCATACATGGAAGTTTTTGACCCAAAACATATGACTTGAGAGATCACTATTTAACAGGACCCCAGACCTTAGTAGGCACCAGACCTTAGCACAACTGACTCAATGGAAGTACCATCCAGGCTGTAAAACTAAACACATGCACACCACCACCTGCCAAAACTAAAAGAAAGGCCTAATCCATCAAAGTCCACAATTCTGGGAAAGTCTCACAATGTACTAACCTTTCTTTTTGGTTTCTATAGTTCTGCTGTTGGCCAGTTGTTCTTGCTAACTGTAGTATGTCAACCCAGGACATGGTTTTTGTGCTTAAAAGCTCACCCTGAGAAAGGTTCAAGGGCTATTCTGGAATCTTGAGCAACCAGTTTAGTCACCAGCTGACTAATAAACACTTGCTGTTGACTTAATCCCATGTTTGAACAGTCTTCTCTAGTGAATATACCACAACATTTCTGGAGGCCCCAGCGAGATCCCAGAGACCAGACCTCAAGATCCTGGGTATTAGAGGGTGCTCAACCTGGATATTCCAGGTCCCCAGGACTACCTAATTGCTGCTTAATGCTTCAGAGGGGTCTAACACCTCCACCCAAGAAGGAAACATATTAGAAAGTTGCCTAGTCTGTCACCTCAGTAGGTAAGTCTGGTTAAGGTGCCTTCTACTTGGACACATAGGAGGGATCAGGCACAGCTACTGATCCAGTGTCCAGAATCCATGTGAGATGTCAATGGATCCTTCTGTCCAGATGTATGACTGTGTGGTGGCCACCCCTGGTTGTCTTTACTGTGTCTCTGTATGCCTTTCTATAGGTTTCTGTCAGTTCTGTTTTCCTGTATTGACCAGTGGTTTTCTTTGGTATGAGAAACCCCTGGCTTAAGACCTGTACCCCATCCCATTGGGGACCAGAATCCTTTTGACTCTGCCAGATCACCCAGAGAAACAAAAAAAAAAGAAAGAAAGAAAGAAAGAAAGAAAGAAAGAAAGGAATAAAAAGAGAGAGAAACAAACTAACAAACAACAACAACAACAACAAAAACCCTTCACCTGTCCCACTCCAGGAGCAGCAGTGCTTGCTTGTTTTGTTGATTGACTCCTGCTCACATCAGGGCTGGTCCCTGTGTAGAGGTGGGGAGGGTCTGGGCCTCTAATCCAGAGCCCCTACCTCCTCTCCCCTGCTCCTCTATCTAAGCAAAAGCACACAGCGGGAGTGGGAAATCACTCCCTGGGTGAGCATTCCCTCTGCTCTCTGCCTGCTCCCAGCAGCCCCAGGGAAGGAGAAAAGTTTCCCTAGGCTGAGCCCAAAGGAAAAGAGAACATTCTATTCTTTTCTCTTTCATAATTTACGTCTCATTTTCAGCCAGTGATGTGTAAAACTTACGATTCTCTGAAGAAAAACAAACAAACAAACAAACAAAAACCCACCTCTGGGTTATGCAGGGGGATTGCTGTTAGAGGATCAACTTGGACAGAACAAATTTTCCTTTCTGTTCAAAGAGATTTTAAACAATTTCACTAGGTGTTTTTTAGAAAGATTAAACACAACGGCTAAAAACATTTCTTTTGCCATCCATTTGGCCCAAGATATTAGAAAAAAAAAGGTATAAAAGTTTAAAAAACTTAAAGGTAAAGCAGGTTCCAGTTGCTTGAGGTAGCTTGAAGGGTGTTTAGCAACACAGAGCTGATAGGGACAAGACCTTTTGCATAAACTAAAAGCCACCATCCCCTTCTGTAATGACGAGACACAGTTAGATTTACAGATACCCAGCAAAATCTTGGTGTTTTGTCCTCTGTGAGGAGAAACTAACACCCGCACCCCCAGGACTGGCCCATGCCAAGCTCCTATAATTTAATTGTTCAACTAACTAGTTGAACTACTTCTGTCAAATAAACAATACCCATGACCGTGGAAGCAAAAGGGGAAATTGTAGTTCATATTGCCTTGCTTGAAGAGACAGGCATCTGGTGCCCTGCCAGTCACCCTGAAATACACCTCTTCTGTCTGGGAAAGAATCTGTTACCCCCGGTTCTCATGATTCTTCCAAAGAAGCAGGTGTACACTGTCTTGGACCCGAAAGATGTGTTTTTCAGCCTCCCATTGGCAGAGGTGAGTTGACCCATCTTTGCTTTTACATGGACAGAGCCAGTGGGATGTTCTAGCGGGCAACGTACCTGGACCTGGTTGCCCCCCAGGATTTAAAGACACTAAATGCAGACTTCCTTCCCTTCTGTCAGAGGCTTCAGGGGAAAACAGATTATAAAGGGCCACAGAGGGACTTCTGCAGGAGTTACAGATCTTGGGCTACAAAATGTCGGCTAAGAAAGCCCAACTTTGTAGAAGGCTACCTATCTCGGCTGCCAGCTGAAGGGAGGCAACAGCAGACTGTCTCAGAGTAGGATTGCTGCTGTCCTTCAGATCCCAACTGCAAAGACCAAGAGACAGATTCGAGAGTTCCTAGGTGCAGCTGGATATTGCTGCCTCTGGATACCAGAGTTTGTAAAAACAACAGTGCCTCTATGCACCAGCAAAAAGGAGGACTCGGATCCCCTAGTCTGGACTGAGACTAAACAAAAGGCATTTGAGGCTTTAAAAACATCCCTGACTTCTACTCCAGTCCTAAAATTTCCAGACAAAGGGAGTTTTAACCAAAACTTGGGGGCCATGAAAATGCCCTACGGTGACCGGACTCTGTGCTGGCTGGTTTTGTGCATCAACTTGGCACAGAACCAAAGGATTCTCAGTTGAGGAAATGCCTCCATGAGATCTGGCTGTAAGGTTTTTTTCAATTAGTGTTCAAAGGAGTAGGGTCTAGCCCACGGTGGGTGGTGCCATCCCTGGGCTGGTGGTCCTGGGTCCTATAAAAACGCAGCCTGAGCAAGTCATGGAGAACGAGCCAGGAACCAGATGGCCTTTGCCTCAGCTTCTGCCTCCAGGATTTGGCCCTGTTTGAGTTCCTGTCCTGACTTCCTTTAATAATGAACAGCAATATGGAAGGGTAAGCCAAATAAACCCTTTTCTCCCCAACTGGCTTTATGGTCATGATATTTTGTAGCAGCAACAGAAACCCTAACTAAGACAGACCCTGTAGGCACAGGACGGCCTACCTGTCTAAGAGCTATGATGGTAACTAATGGTTTAATGAACCCTCTGGCCTAATAACGCAGGTGCTCATCCATAACTGTAAGGAGATGAAAGATGAAACCAGGTACATGGGAGCTGCATTCAGTACTTTAACCGAAATGATTTGGGCCCAAACCAGGTACCTCCGCCCAGAGAGCAGAACTGATTCATCTGACCCAGGTTCTCACGTGCGATAGCTGGAATGCAGCTGTCCCACATAAGCTCATAGAGCGTGGCACTATTAGGAGGTGTGGCTTTGTTAGAGTGAATGTGGCCTTGTTAGAGGATGGGTGTCACTGTGGGGGTGGGCTTTGAAGTCTCATATATGCTCAAGCCACACCAAGTTTTCAGACAACTTTCTGCTGCCTGCAGGTCAAGATGTAAGAACTCTCAGCTCCTTCTCTAGCACCACGTCTGCCTCTGCACGTCACCATGCCCCACCATGATGATAATGGACTAAACCTCTGAACTATAAGCAAGCCACCCCAAATAAATGGTTTCCTTTATAAGAGTTTCCGTGGTCATAGTATCTCTTCACAGCAATGGAAACCCTAAGAGAGTTGCAGGGAAAGGAAAGTCCAACACCATATACACAAACCACCAGCCAGCATACTTTTAGTACTGGGCATGTCCATGATTATAGAGCAAGAGGGCTTTTTACCTCTGGAAAAAAGGACATTAAAAAGCCTTGGCCCTCCTGGAGGCTATTAAACTTCTTATACATATTGCTGGCCTCCACTGCTGGGCTGCTGACCTGGCCTTTGACAAATAGCTCTAAGGCCAGTGGGCCCTGTTGACATTCTGATGACACGTGTCCTGGTACTACCTGAGAGTCCATGGTAAAGAAGACATGAACAGATCAAATCCACAGGTTATTGGAGGACCCCAGAGAGAAAGATCACCCCCAGAAGCAACTGGCAGGAATGTTGGTAACTGACCTTTGCCAGGCTACTCAGCTGGGGTCCACAAAACTTTCTGAGTTGCTCAGACCAAGGTATGTTAGACCTACACATGGGACAGCCTAACATGGGATGTCTCAGCCAGATGCCAGGTTTGTGCTCAAGTGAATCCAAAACAGAGAACCCTTACCCAGGAAAGGGTCCAAACGAGAGACCAACACCCCAGTGAACTCTGAGAAAAACTGACCTCACCAAGATCCGGCCCACTTTGGGAGGGTCCAGGTGGGTAAAAGTGTTCCCCACCTGAACTAAGACTGCTCAAACAGTGGTTACAAAGCTCCTCCAGGAATTGACTCCTTGATGAATCCTCCCCCTAGCAATGGGGTCCAACAATGCCTGGTTTTCATAGTCAAAACCTCTCAATTAATAGCCAAAGCTTTAAACATAAATTAAAAACTTCATTGTGCCTATAGGCCTCAGAGTTCTGACCACGTAAAAAGGATAAACAGTGTATATATACATATATAAAACCTTTAACAAAACTCTGTTAGAGTCTACCAAAGGATAGATAGGCCTTGTTTGCTTTGCTCCTGCCCACTGTGCCCCCTACAGGGAGGGATTTATCCCTTATGAGATTATATTTAGAAGACATTCTCCACTGCTCCCCAGGCTGAGATGAATAGTTGGCAGAACTCTCTCCCCATTTATTTCCCGGGTCCCCACAGGCTCTCCAGTCTTCCATAAAGGCGATTCCACTGGACTATTCCAGAGACCCTGCTGACCTCCGAGTTCACCAGCAGCTTCCCCCTTGTTCCAATTCAGTGACCCTGTCTGTGTCAGGCAGGGAGCCAAAGGGGCACTGAAACCAGCTTGGAAAGAACTCTACACGGTCATTCTCTCCACTCCTAAGGCAGCAAAAATTGCTGGCATTACACCATGAATCCACCTCACCCAGGTCAAGAAAGAGAAAGCCACAGATGCTGTTGCCAAATGGACTGTTTCCAGACTGTTAACCCATGGACATGAAGACTTCATTGGGCCCCAGCCCCTTCCACTCCATGTCCCTCTACCTCTTCCTCCTGAGACTTGGTGTAGTAATAGGAGCGGCAGGCTGCGTCCCGCCACCTGGCTAGCTTTATACCCGAAATAATTACACGGAAACTGTATTCTTTTAAACACTGCTTGGCCCATTAGTTTTAACCTTTTATTGGCTAGCTCTTACATATTGATCTAACCCATTTCTAATATTCTGTGTAGCACCACGAGCTGGCTTACCAGGAAAGATCTTAACCTGTGTCTGTCTGGAGTGGGAGAATCATGGCGACTGCCTGACTTGGCTTTCTTTCTCCCAGCATTCTGTTCTGTCTACTCTGCCTACTTAATTTTCTGTCCTATCAGGCCAAGCAGTTTTCTTTATTAGTTAACCAATGAAAGCAACAGATAAGATACAAGACCCACCTCCATCAACTTGGTTTTGGTATGAATACAGGGTTATGGTCCAACCCCCATGGCCCTCAGGCCCAGATCTGGGAACTGAGGGAGACAAATACAGGAAAGGTATTAGCTAGTGTGACTACAGACCAGCAACCCATCTTGATCTTTACTTACTGATACCTACTTTAAGTGTCTGGTTATATGGAGAAAAGAAAAGATAGGAGAATTTATCTTTTGAGATAGGAACACAGAGTTTACAATTCTATACCTGCCCTGTGACTGGGCCCCCTGGTTGCCAGAAAACAACTGTGTTTCCATTTCAAGAATTGGCGTTATGGCTGGGTGGTGGTGGCACATGCCTTTAATCCCAGCACTTGGGAGGCAGAGGCAGGCAGATCTCTGTGAGTTCGAGACCAGCCTGGTCTACAAGAGCTAGTTCCAGAACAGGGTCCAAAGATACAGAGAAACCCTGTCTCAAAAAACCAAAAAGAGAGAGAGAGAGAGAGAGAGAGAGAGAGAGAGAGAGAGAGAGAAAAGAATTGGCATTATAAAACTAAGGCTTCTTAAAATATCCTTTTAAAAGATTCTGGCCTTTGAGAAACTGGAAGAACCTGGGGAATCAGACTCTGTGCCACAGGAAGGGACCCTGGAGATAGAGAACAGCCAGGACTGCTGAATATGTGTAGACACTCAACCCCTATACCACACAGGGTTAGGAAAGAACCAGACTGTCAGGCTACTGACTGACAAAACTCAGTGTGACTGGGGGCAGCCCAAATTAATCTTAGGAAATTTCTAAGGGGCTAAAACTTGTCTGATATCTAAAACCTTTAACCTAGACACTCCCTCTTATTCCGATGCCTTCCAGTCTGCCTTATGGGTTAATTCATATGGATGACAGCATCACTGGGCCTCAGAGACTACTTGGTCGGCATATACTAATGGTTTAGCTAAAAGTACCTCTTCTTACGCTTTCCAAACTAAGTACATAGGTTGATCAGGACCTAGATGTATTAAAAGTTTCAGCTTCTAAGTTAAAACAACAGTTGATTCTCTTGCAGAAAATGGTCCTACAAAATTGGAGAGGCTTAAATTTCTCATGAGATAAAGAATGCTATGGCCAGGTGGTGGTGGCTCATGCCTATAATCCCAGCACTTGTGAGACAGAGACAGGTGGATCTCAGGGAGTTCGAGGCCAGTCTGGTCTACAAAGTGAGTTCCAGGACAGCCAGAACTGTTACATAAAGAAACCCTGTCCCAAAAAACAAACAAACTAACTAACTAACTAGCAAAAGAATACTATGTATGGCTTTGGAGAAAAGATCTATTGTTTCTATGCTAAATAATCTGAAGTCATTAGAGAAAAGTTTGCCATGGTTGGGGAAATAATTGGTATCAGTCTCTTGATCCTCTTGGATAACTACTCTGTTATCAGCAGTGGCTGGGCCTTTAATTCCTATTCAGATTGGATTAACAGTGAGGCCCTGCATCTTAAACCAAAACAGGATGAGCCCATGATTTGACTCGTTCCCTAAGACCAGTGGGAAATGTAACAGGGCCACAGACCGTCTTAGGTCTAGACCTTAGCACAATTGACTCGATTGAAGTACCATTCAGGCTATTAGACTTGGCACATACAAAGCACCACCTGCCAAAACTAAAACAAAGGCCTAATCCATCAACGTCCATAGTTCTAGGAAGGTCTCAAAATGTACTAAGCTTGCCTTTTTGCTTTGATGGTTCCACTTCCGGCTAACTGTTCTTGTTAACTGAAGTATATCAATCCACAACATGGTTTTTGTGCTTCCCTGGGATCCTAAACACCCAGTGTGGTATTGGCTTAATCCTATATCCCATATCAGAGCAGCCTTCTCCGGTTCATACTCCACCACAACGGGAGGTGACGAGAAGGGTAACGAAGAATTGTCTTGTTTGTGTTTGTGTTGATTAACGTGTCTTCAAAGACCAGAACGAGAAACAGTGTAGGGATTCTATGTGAAAGATGTGTTTGATGAATCATTCTAATGTTTCATGTGTGTGTATACGTGTGTGACCGCATGTACACACCTGTGCACATGTGTGAGCAGACCAGAAGAGGACAATGGATGTCCTACTCTGTCACTTTTTATCTTATTTCCTTGAGACAGGGACTCTCACTGAACCTGTTCGAGCTAGGCTGGCCAGCCACCAAACGCCCAGGAGCAACCATCTCCCAGTGCTGAAGTTACAAACACACACACAGTCATGCCTGGCTTTTTTATGGGTGCTGGGGATCCAAATTAGGGCCCTTATTCTTATGCAGCAAGCACTTCTACTCACTGAGCATCTCTCCAGCCTGGAATTCATTTTTAACCCCTTAAACTGCATGGAGTAGAGTTGGGATGTATGAGGAGTCAGGTGTTCCCTGGTGTTAGAAGTTGGCAAGTATAGGTTCAGGAACTCTCTACTGGTTTGCTTCCTAATGTTATGATAAACATCACGGACAAAAGCCGCTTGGGATGAGAAGAGTTTATTTGGCTTACACATCCTGATCACAGTCAGTTAAGGGAAGCCAAGGTAGGAGCCCAGAGGCAGGAACTAAAGCAGAGGCCATGGAGGAATGGTGCTTCCTGGCTTGCTCTCATGGCTTTCTCGGTCTGTTTTTTTCATATAACCCAGGACCACTTTTCTGGGGGTGGCATTGCCCACAGTGGGCTAGGCCCTCTAACATAATCATTAATCAAGAAATTTCCCCAGCAATGGGGACATGGCTTAAATATTAAGGGCACTGACTACTCTTGCAGTGGACTTGAGTTCAATTCTCAGCACCTACATGGTGGCTCACAGTCATCTAAAACTCTATAACTCTAGTTCCAAGTGATCCAGTGCCCTCCAGGCTCTCATATGTTGCACAGATATAATATTCAGGCAAAACATCCATACACATAAATATTTTTTAAAGATTAAAAAAAAGATAATTTCCCATAGACAGGCTTAAGTATTTCTTCAACTGAGGTTCCCATTTTCCAGATGACCCTAGCCTATGTCAGACTGACAAAAAACAGAACAGAACAAAACAACAACATAACCATATAACTAGTACAAACTTCTACTTGGCAAGATGGGCAGACTCAAGTTGGAATTGTAATGAAGGAACCTTGGGTCAATATGACTTTGCATCTTATTCTATTGACCTGAAATGCGTGAATTCTCTTCACTGTACAAACCACTGATCTTGACAAACTCTCTTAGCTACAGGTAACAGGGAGATATTTTGAGGTCCGCTAGTTTTAGGGAAGAATACCTATTCTTCTAGGTCTTTGGAGTGCCTTATCTTCTGAGATTCTCCCAGTGAGAACACATCTCTTCACCTGGTCTGTGGTCCAGTCATGAGAACACACCTTCTCACATGGTCTGTAGTCCAGTCATGAGAACATACCTCCTCACGTGGTCTGTGGTCCAGTCATGAGAACACACCTCCTCACGTGGTCTGTGGTCCAGTCATGAGAACATACCTCCTTGCCTGGTC
>JABTXL010021416.1:4490040-4515946 GCA_025134845.1 Neodon shergylaensis | reverse complement strand
ATGAGAACATACCTCCCCACGTGGTCTGTGGTCCAGTCATGAGAACACACCTTCTCACATGGTCTGTAGTCCAGTCATGAGAACATACCTCCTCACCTGGCCTGTGGTCCAGCTATGAGAACAACAACTGCTCACCTAGCCTTGACCAGTCCTACTAATGAAAAAAAGAGTTCTTTCCCCACAGTCACACCTTTTGTCTCCCTTCCAGCTGCCCTGACTGCACCTTTCTATACGGGCTCCACCCCCGTCCCTTTGGTACTCAGTTGAAACCCCCACTAACAACTCCCCTTTCCCAAACAGGCCACCATACATCAGTGCACACCTCTGGGTACAGAAATATTTAATGGCAACTTGACATGGAGCTTTGATTTCAGGACAGTGTCCCCAAAGCTCTGGTTGGCGGGGCCCCAGGGAGGCAGTTGGACCTCAAAGTTCCAAGGGTCTGGGATCTAACGGTGATGGTTCTAAAGAAACTTCCTGTCCTGCCACAAGTCCTGTTCCTCATGAGGATTACCATGGAGGCGCCTAACGCTCTACAGTGGGCAGCTGGTTCTGTAGTCGCTGGTCATATTTCCATTGGTGCATATTAGACAAAGAGTGGTAATCTTCCTCGGCCAACATTTTTGTTCTACCCAGAAGAGGACTTCGAAACAAGGCCAGTTTTTAGGTCCTGGGAATCCTCTAAAGAGCTATTCTGGGGTGAAGGTTGAGGAACTGGAGCCCGAGGAGGGAGAATATGGGAATTTTTGTCCTTCACTTTAGACAACTGTGCTGTCTTGTCACTTGTTAAGAAATTGTGGGTGTTGAACAGCCCTTGAAGTTAGTGAGCTGTATCCCCAATTTCTCATATCTAGAGAAGGGGTCCCTCCCCCTTCTTTTCCAAGGATATTAATTGATTTATTGCTGTGTGACCAAGTATAACCCACTTAATGGATTGAAAGAGTACCCACAAATATCTCAGCTTCCATGTGGGCAGGAATCTGGGTGGGACTTGCCTAGGTCCACTGCTAATGTCTTAGAGGTTACAGCCAAGCTGTTGGCAAGGCTGCTTTCCTTTTTGGAGTATAAGGGCCTCTTCTCAGTGCATGGGATCGTTGTCAGAATTCAGTTCTTCTAGTTGCAGGACTGGTAACCCCAGTTTCATCCTATAGGCAGCATGTATCTCAGCTCTTGCCTTTCAGTGATGACAGAGTATCTTTTCCTAATCTGTGAAGGGTCCCATGCAAATAATGTGACCCTGGAGGTCAAGTCCCATCACCTTTGCTAACGATGCAACCAATTTAGGGGTGGGGGAAGTCCTAAAAACATTGCATCTAATATAACCCAGTCAAGATGGCATATCCTGTTCTCTTTGCTTTATTATGCTGGTTTAAATGGAGCCACACAGGTGCTGCTCACATTGAAGGGAGAATTTCATAAAAGCCTATGAACTCCTGGGAGGTGATCTAAGGTAGCATCACTATGCTGAGTATTTATTTATCTCATCCTTCTCGAAGGAGCTTGAGGAGACATGGAAGAAGCAGCCACTGAGCTGAATGAAGATGTGTTGGAGGAAACAGAGCATCTTCTTGAACCTCTGGAGCCAGAGGATGATGGTAAGGAAGTCGATAACATCACCGTGTCCCTGGTCCCTCTTGGCCATTCAACACCGCACCTCCACCATCTTTGTATCAGGTACATTCTTCCAAGTCACCAACCTCCTGAACATCATGGACAGTGAATCAGCAAAAACAGACACCACAGAGCCAGGCCTGGACATGCGCAAGACCCTGGCTTCAGTCATAATCACAGAGAAGGCTACCACTGATCCCTGTATGGTGATGAATGCTCTCATCCGCTGCCTGCAGGTGCCAGAGGTAAGGACACCCTCCCCTTCACATCTCTCCATAGATCAGATGGCTTTAGATGCCTGGGAGCCCACCTACCCTTCAGCACACCTTTTTTTTTTTTAAGTTTTTCGAGACAGGGTTTCTCTGTGGTTTTGGAGCCTGTCCTGGCACTAGCTCTTGTAGACCAGGCTGGTCTTGAACTCACAGAGATCCGACTGTCTCTGCCTCCCGAGTGCTGGGATTAAAGGCGTGTGCCACCACCGCCCGGCTTTCAGCACACCTTTTTGACAACCATGGACACAGTGTTAGGGGCCAGGAAGCAGAGATGGTTGGCAAAAGAGGTACTCATTCCTCAGGGCCAGTTGGGGTTAGGGATTTCATGTTTGGGAGGCATCTCTGTGTCTGGTGTGGCTGGGAACACTTGTCTCTGGATTAGCTGGTGCTGTGGCCTGTTGAGGTTTCATGACAGAGGACCATAATCTGTGAGGTGGAAACACCAGAAATGGATTTCCTCTCAGTTCTGCATCCTAGAAGGTGTAGCCAAGGTGCCCTCAGATCAGGCTTCTGCTGAGGCTCTTCCTGGCTTGCTGACTGCTGTCTGACACTATCTTCATGGTTTTTCTTCTATGGAGAGCAGGGGGGCGGGGAGTGAGGAGCACCAGTTTCTCCAAACAGACACCAGTCCATTTGGGTTAGGGCCCCACCCTTCTGATCTCATTAAGTCCCAATTGCCTCCCAAAGACCCCTCTCCAAAGGCCATTTAACATGGGGGTATTATATCAACATTTAGATTTTGAGGGAATTCAAGTCAGTCTATTAAAGATTTGATTTTCTACTTCAAAAGGCATGTACCCAGGTAGCTGGCGACTGTCTCTAGGTGCTGGCTACTGCTGGGAGGGGCAGGCTCTATAGTATTAGTCATCCCCAGACCTTAGAGCATCAGGCAGCACAAGAAAGAAAACCTAATGATTTGCCAGCTTTTTCAAGCTCTTTATGTATAAAGTGCAAATTGGACATGGTGCATAAACATTGTACCTTGGTTTTCAAAGGTTCATGGACCAGGGACAATTAGGAAAATGTCTCCAAAGGCTACTGAAGGGGCAATGATAATTATAAAGCCAAGGACTTGGTCTAGAGCCATGAAACACTTACTGAGCAGTGACCAGGGTCTGACTGTTTCTCTATGTCCAGAGTTCAGCGTCTATACTTATAAAGTGGCATGTAAAATCTTCTTAAGAGTGGCTTGTCGTACCTGAGTGAATAGGAGCCATCAAGCTGGCAGGACAGCTCAGGCAGCAAAGTGCTTGCCTTGCAGACACAAAGGCCTAAGTTTAATTCTCAGAACCCCCATAAAAAAGCTGGGCATGGTGGTGTACCTTTAGAATCCCAGCAATCAGCAGGCAGAGACAGGAAGAGCTCTGGGTCTGGGTGGAGGAGTTAGTCTAGCCTGCCTGGCAAACTCTAGTTCAGTGAGAGACACTGTTTAAAAAAGTGAGGCGAACAGCATTTGGGGAATAACACCCAAGGCTGTCTGTCTTCTGGCCTGCATATGTGTGCACACACATAAGCCCACATGCATGCATGCTCTGCCCCTACATACACACAATAAGAGTCATTCCCAAATTTAGCTAGCCAAATATGGTCTTGGGCACACAAGCCATCTGTCCGACCCCATCCTAAATCAGGTCTCCTTATCTGGTGCTAAATGCTGCCCACAGAGAAACTGTAGAAGAGCGACAAATAGGTTTTTCTGTCTTGAGTCCTTGGCCAGGACAAAGGGCAGGGGGAGCCTGCCTCTTGGTCGCTCAAGCCTAACAGCATCTGTCTGGTGTGTGAAGAACATTGTGTGTTGACCATATGACACCAGCCTGGCTGAATATTGACTGAGACAAGAGAAATCATTTGCAGGTCCTGGGGACAGCAAGTGTTAGATGAGTGGGTAGAATTGGGAAGGACTGGAGATGGAGGAGTGGGGGTCTGAGACATGATGGCTGGAGAGTGGGAGTCCCCTTTCCCTAGGTAGCCAGAAGAAGGGAGGAGAGATGGGGAGGGGAGGAGACTGGTGGTGCTGGGTGGAAGGCACCACCCCTACCGCTGCCCGCCATGTTTGTTCTCAGATTTCTACCCAGCGCAAGGTGAACGTCTACAACATCCTTCAGGAGATCATCCAGCAGGAAGGGGAGATGGAGGAGCGCTGCATACAAAGGCTGGTGGCCATCGCTTCCAAGCAGATGAGGGATATCACAGAGGTAGTGGGGCCTGCATTCTACGGGGCCTTCCTTCCGCAGGCCCAGGAGCAGGACTGAGGCAGACTGAGCCTAACGGAGCCAAGAGGGTGGTAGTGGTGTCTTTCTTGTCGCCTTGCAGGTGGAGGATTTCGAGACAGCGGAGGTGGCCAGTGAGACTCTGGTGGCTTTGTCCCGAAACCACTTCAGCTTGGTCATGTATGAACTGCAGCATCATCTCAAACCCCTCAACCTCACTGATGAGTTCGTCATTGTCACCTTGGCCAAGCTGGCCAACGGCAATGGTAAGGATCTGAGATCTCTACCCCAGTTCCTGGCCTGTTTGGGTTGGCCTAGGGCCCCTTGCTCTCTGCTCCTCAGTTTATCTCTGTTTCTGGATCTGCCCCTTCTGTGTCTCTTTCTCCGTGACTCCACTCTGTGCCTAGTTCTCATCTCAAGATTCCATTTCTGTGTCTCTCATTGTCTTTTTCCTCGTTCTCTCACTCTCTTCTCCTCCCTTCCCCTTTATGTCTACACACACTCTTTCCACCTCTCTTTCTTGATATTTTTCTCCATCTTTCCACCTATACAAACACGCTGAGCTCTTGGCCCAGGTGCTGGGTCCCAGAGATGAGGAAACCACGTGTGGTTCCTGTGTGACCAAGGAAGCCAGAAAACAAACGTTTAAGAGATGACAGCTATGAAGAGGACAGCCAAGTTGACCGGTTGAGACCAGCAGAGGGGAGGGCTCTTAGTAAGATAGCCATTGTCTAGCTGAGACTGAAAATGGGAGAAAAGCCCGCAGAGAGCATGATGGAAGAGAACTTGTGCGAACACCATGTGCAAAGGACACGGGGCAGGAAGAACTTGAAGAATGAAGAGGTGTAGAGTGAGGATATGGGCATTCAGTGAGGAACACAGGCTGAATCAGTATCCCCAGGATGCTAGGCTTCACGAAAGACACAGTAAACTAACAAAGCTTTCTACGTTGCAGTTGCCAGGTGGAATTCGGGTTCCAGGGAGACAGCTATGACCACTGTGTAGATGGAAAAGGGATGGGAGATACCCAGTGGGAGAGGGCGGTCTTTGGGCTGGGTAGTGGACAGCTGTGAGTAGGCCCTGCTTGAGGGGACTTGCTGCTGCTCTGAATGGAGGTGTGACGGGATTGGGCAGTAGGGAGTGGAGAATCACTCCCGAGACTGGAAATACAGGGAGGTAGTTTGAGTGTTCAGAGGAGGAAGGATCTGTTTTTTGTTTTGTTTTGGTTTGGTTTTTGGTGTTTCCAGATAGGGTTTCTCTGTAGCTTTGGAGCCTGTCCTAGAACTAGCTCTTGTAGACCAGGCTGGCCTCGAACTCACAGAGATCCACCTGCCTCCGCCTCCCGAGTGCTGGGATTAAAGGCGTGCACCACCACTGCCCAGCTCAAGGATCTGGTTTTGAGAACAGTCAACAGAGAGGCCAGGAGAAAATAGGATTTCTGTGTGAAGAGGTCAGAGGTCAGGTCTGGCTGTGACCTCTCTATGGCCTTGACTTGCAGGTGGGTTTCAAAGCCATCACTCAGAGAATAAGAAGAACCCAGTCTGGGGAAGCCCTATTGTAGCAGTGTCTTAGGAGGCATCCCAAGAGCACCCCAAGGTAGAATCAGGGACCTGGGAGAAAGCAGTACTGATGCTCCTCAATTTACAATAGCGCTACATTCGGATGGACCCATGGGAAAATGAAAACACACTTCGTTAAGATGCATTGAACCCATTTGATGCACCAACATCCTGGCTTAACCACACAGTGGACTGAGCTTAGTCTTTCTCTATAGGGGTGGGCTGCTCAGGGCTGTGAAAGAGAGGAGTCCACATCGTGTCAGTATAGCGAAAGGTCCAACCTCAGAGATGGAAACAGGGCCTCTACTGAGGACAGATAGCTTTGCATCAGTGAAGTCAAACCACTGAAACCAGAGCCACCTGTAGTCCAGAGGAGACCAAGGTACCACACGTCCAAAGCTTTAGAGGGAACAGTTGAAGAAGGGAGAAACACGGCCTGGCCTGCTGGGGATGGAAGCCTGGCTGGGAGCTGAGGAGTAAAGGAGGTTGCAACAGGGTGGCCTAGGGGCACAGGAGGACCTAGGTCTACAGCTACTAACACTGAAAGACCTGGAAAGTGGGACCCAGCCAGGGAGACCAGTAGAGAATTAGTTAACATGATTTTAGTATAGAATCTGAGGAAGCGTGGAAAACTGCTCTATCTTGAGGGAAGGGGCCAGGTTTGGAGGGATGGGTCTAGACTCTGGGGTCCACCATGGGATTCTCTCCGTGTCTGTGAGTCCTGTCTGCTCTATTCCTCTGTGGGTCCCCACAACATCTGCTATCCACCCAAGAATAGAGAAACTTGCTCTTCATAGTAGACATAGGCCCATGAGACAGGCATGCTCCCTGGCTAGGGCCCTCCCTTTCTTTCTCTATCTACCTTCCTCTGTCCCGTGACTGTCTCCTCCTCTGTCCCTCCACTCTTCCCTGCTTCTCCTCTCATGCCTTTCCCCTTCTCTTGTTCTAAATTCATTCTCTTTAATCATGACTGCCCTCAGCCTATTTCCTGCCCTCTCAGCCATGGCAGGATTCCTGGTAGACTGTAGAATCTACCGGAAGTAGGCAGCAGGCCACCCTCTGCCTTCTCCCCTCTCATCCTTTCCCTGTGGCTTCTCAATGTCCTACAGTGTTTGAGTTCATGCCGTACATGGGCATCACCTTGGCTACCATATTCACCATGCTGAGACTTGCCAACGAGGCCAAGATGCGCCAGGTCATCTGTAGTGGTGCGTGTCCCCTTTGGGCCCGTGGATCAGAGGGAGAAAGGCGGTGAGGAATGGGAGGAGGCTTTGTTGAATGAGAGGTGTGTTGTTTCCGAACCCAGCAGTTGCTCAGCCTCCTACTTTAGTCAGAGTTTCTGTTGCTATGATGAACACTGTGGCTAAAGGCCCTTTGGGGACAAAAGGGTTTATTTAGGCTTACAGCTTGCTTTCCATTGTGAAGGGAAGTCAGGGCAGGAGTGCAGAGGCAGAAACTGAAGTAGAGGTCGTAGAGGAAGACCACTTATTGGCTTATTTTCCATGAATTGCTCAGCCTGCTTTCTTATACAACCAAGGACTACCTGCCCTAGGATAACATCTCCCACAGTGGGCTGGGCTCTCCCATATCAGTTGTTAATCAAGAAAAAGACACACACCCCCGCCCCCCGCCACCACCACGCTTGCTTATAGGCCAATCTGATGGAGGCATTTTATCAATTGAGGTACCCTCTTCCCAGATGACTCCAGCTTGTGTTAAGTTAATTAAAAAAACAAAAACAAAAACAAAAAACAAAAAGCTAACCAGGATAGTCTGTGGGATACCTTGCACACAGGTGGCTGAGGCTTGTAGGTACACTTTAGAAGACCATGGTTATATCTGTAACTCTGCGCTTCAGCCCTTCAGAGAAGGGGGAGGTGACAGATGGTTGTAGGGGGGGTTGGAGATGGCAGGGAGTACATTCCCTGCTGGGCTTGACTCAGAGAGGTCTTTGGAGGCAGGCTACTTACCTCTGATCATCTGCCCTTGGGAGTTGGTTATCTGACACTAGTTTGGGCCCCAACCCCCTAATGCCTGAGAAAAAGAAGGTCCTACATGTTTGCCGCTGCTCTTATTGAAATCACCAGGTTGTGGCCCCATGCTGACTCTTCAGCCTCAAGAGGAAGGGCCTAGATATGCCTCTGTGTTCACATGGACATACGGAGTCAGGAGGCTGTGTAGGGTAAACAGAGCAGAGAGGAGGGGGCTAAGTAACCCAAAGAGGTTCATAAGGAAGAAGTGGCTCCAACTCCAACCCCTCTGGTCCTACCTGCCTGTCCTGCTGCCGGCAGCCATGGAGACATTCTGTGAGACAGTGCAGTTTTACCTGAGGCATCTGGAGGACAGTCTGTACCCCGTGATGACCGAGGACCAGTTTGCTGTGAAGCTCTTCCCGATGTACCGATACTTCGTGACAGTGTGGCTGCGTCACCAGGACGTTGAGGTGAGACTTGCTTTGCTCAGAGGTCCCTGCATTCCCTGGGTTGTGTTCCCCACAAGGTGCTGCAGGGCTTCTGGGTTCAGCCTCATTCCTGGAGCACCAGAGACCCTGGAACTCTGGGGATGCTGGATGGAGTGAACCGCGGAGGATCGCTCTAAGGGCTGGACCGTCGCAACAACCCAAAGAGAGCTTTCAGGTGGGGTCTTGAGACTTGAGGGCACTCGCTCCTTTCCAGGTAATCGTAGGATGTCTTGTCTATGAACATCGTGTTCATACCAACTCTAAGCGGTAGGACCATTTACAAACAAGGGAAATGAGGCACCAAAAGGTTTAGCACCTGCTCAAGAACAATTGGCTTATGAATGGGACTCACATCTTGATAGTCTGGCTCCACTGGGGTTTTAGGGTGAGGCCTGGGCACTATATGATGCCGGAGAGTATAGAGTGGCTAAGATCCTGGCCTCACTGACCTCACTTCTATGCAGGTGAAACTGGCAGTCATCAAGTCGCTGAAGCCCATGCTGAGCCTTCTCCTGCCCAACGATGACCTGCGGGAACAGGTATACGACTACATCCCCCTGCTGCTGGCCGAGTTTCAGGGCAGCCTGGAGGCCCTCTTCATCACACAGGTGAGGGCCAGACTCAAGAACCTCTGATTCTCAAGAGTCCACAGTGTACCAGCAGGCCTAATGCCCATGCTCTACATGACACTGGGGAACCTGAGACTATTGAAAATAATCTGTCATTTCAGGTGGAAGAATCTCAAAGGGTCCAGGAAGCCATGGGGGTGGGCATGGCTTTCCTTTAGATTTTTTGGGTTACTGTAACTAAGAACATTGGGCTGTTTAGCCCCTTAAGCAGTTATACCCAAAGAGACTTTCTTTCTTTCTTTTTTTCTTTTTTTCTTTCTTTCTTCCTTCCTTCCTTCCTTCCTTCCTTCCTTCCTTCCTTCCTTCCTTCCTTCCTCCTTCCTTCCTCCCTCCTTCCCTCTTTCTTTCTTTCTTTCTTTCTTTCTTTCTTTCTTTCTTTCTTTCTTTTTTCTTTTGTTTTTTTTTCTTTCATTTTTTCAAGACAGGGTTTTTCTGTAGCTTTAGGGCCTGTCTTGGAACTAGCTCTTGTAGACCAGGCTAGCCTCAAGCTCACAGAGATCCGCCTGCCTCTGCCTTCTGAGTGCTAGGATTAAAGGCATGCACCACCATCTCCCAGCGAGACTTTATTTCTAAGTTAAAGGGCTTAACCTAGAGTTTTGGAGGGAAGGGTTTTGGAGTCTCCACAGAGATCTTGCAGGTTCTGAGTGAAGGCCTGGTCTGGGCTGATGATTGGGCAGGTCATAGGCCTTTCCTGTAAAAACAAGGAGCAGAAATGAGCAAGACAGATCTAGGGAACCTCTGCATATATCGCTGCGGATGAAGAATAGACTTATATTCGCACGTGCACCACAGTAAACAAGAGAGGTTGAAAGAGCCTCGAATGCCTTCTTAGTGGCCCAGCGTGGCCTCTCAATGGTTATTGGGCACAGGAGTCATCCAAGGCTGGTGGGGATGTAGGGTTGGATCCAGTCCATCCGGTAGAAACTAAGTTTCTAAGTCCAGTCATCTGAAGTGGGACTGGGGTGGGACCAGGGAACCCGGACCATAACTCAGTGGCCTGCTGAGTAGCAAACAACCAGAATGGAACAGTCACTTGAGGCCTTCTGCCCATCCCTTTCGCAGATCTTGAGGCAGATTCTAGAAGCATCAGTCACCACCAACACCCCCATCCCTCCGATGCTGCTACACCCCATTTTCACAGAGTTGCATGTCCAGGTGAGGCCAGTGAGGGCATCCTCCAAGACAGTCAGCAGGAAACTGCCTTGGGATATGGTCCCCCTACACACACACACACACACACACACTGCATTCTGCCCGCATGCAGGTATATCGGGCTGGACTGCCCATGTGGCCCATGCCCTGCAAGTTCCTAACTCTCCCTGCACACCGCTCCCTAGGTGTGCACCAAAGCCCCAGTTCAGCAGCAGTTCAGCAGTCAGAACCTGATGGAGATCGTGCACTGCTTCGTAGCCCTGGGTGAGGTCTGCAGGGACCTGGGGCGGCCCAGCCCCTTGCTGAGTGCAGGAATCGATGCAGAACCTGTCAGCCCTGACCGAGTGCTCCTTCTGCCCCACAGCCCGCTCCTACCCCAAGGAATTGATGAAGTTCTTCTTCAGCCAGGTGGAGATGAGCAAGGAAGCCGTCCGCGTGGGGACACTGGCTTTGATCAGGGCGGTGGTGAGCGCAGATGGTGAGCTGGCTGGAGGGGCTGGGCAGGCGCCATGGGCAGAGTGTGGGGGAGAGGTAGTGGCACTCCTATCTGAGACATTGGCTCGCCGCCCTGTTTTGGTAGTCACTGTTGGGTGGGCCAAGTCTCTTGATTGCTTTCTATTTCTTAACCTTGGATTGAACCAGCACTCTGGCCCTTCCATACCTCTGCCTGATTTTCACAGTCAGCCTGAATCTGAATCCTACTATTGACCTCCAGTTCTATTGGAGGGTCAACCTTACAGGCGTAACTCCAAGTCCACGGACTTAACTTTTACCCTCAGCATCCTCTTCTGACCTTTGCAGGCACCTTGTGCAGACATTCATTCAGGCAAAATGCTCACACACATAAAATAAAAATAAAATAACCAAACAAAGCATTATTACACAAATTGGGGGCTTGGATTTAGCCCGTGAGCTGTTCTTTGCTTGTTACTAACCAGGGGCCACAAGAAACCAGTTCCTCACACTTCATGGGTGGGTTCAAATTGCTAAACGATTCTGGGTGCTTTGTTGGATAGGGACCAAATCTTGGGTTTAACAATCTTTTTGGTAATTGTCCCAAGGCAATAATTACCCAAAAATAACTGGACCAAGATACTCATTAAAGCATTGCACCAAAGCAATGTACTAAAGTAGCCCAGACAGAGGTTGAGGTGATGACTCTACGGGTAAGGTGTTTGTCATCCAAGGATCAACTACCTGTGTTCAGATCCCCAACACCCCCCCGTAAAGAGCTGGCTCTAGGAGGTTATGTCTATAACCCACACTGGGGGTGGGGGCCACAAACAAGAGGATCCCTGGAACTCATTAGTCAGCCAGCTTAGCTGAACTGAACTCAAAGTTCAGTGAGAGATGCTCTCTCAGAAACAAGGTGCCATGTGTGTGTGTGGGGGGGGGTAATAGAGAAAGACATAGGGCATGAACCTCCGCCCTCCACCTGGCCGCGCATGGATGTGAATGTGGTTCTGGGGGAGAAGGCTGTGCTCAGGGAGAACCTACCAGTGAGGGTCCTAAGGAAGTCTGTAGTCTGTGAGAGGGAGTTGAACGTGATGTGTCAGGGACAGGCCGCCTGGTGTCTTCCTGAGCCATAACCCCCCAGGCTGGTCTTTCTCCTTCAGACCCCAAAATGAACATTAAGACCATCTACCTGGCCATCCGCGTTGTCAAGAACACTCTTTCGGACACCCGGTCCAAGGTAATAACCCTGTCAGAGTAGCAAGGGCCAAGGGGCGGACACCTCAGATGGAAGCGTCTGGAGTAGAGACGAGGCAAAGATGAGACAGGGAGAGCTGCGGGTCTATCACTGAGATGCTCCTTCTCTATGACCAGGGATCTCCCAAGCAGTATGTCTAGACTCTGCTTTGCAGGGAGAAAAGGTCCCAAGGCACACAGGGTTTGTCTAGTAGTCTTTACTGCTTGTGAGAAAAGTATGTGCGGAACATGCTTCCCAGTATCCTCTCAGCTAGCTAATGCCGTGATCCACGGTTAGCTCAGAGTACTGCTCTCACTGGGAAAGCAGGACCAGGGAGGGAATGGTCACAAAAGCACTAAGGAACACTAGGTGGAGCATGTTGGTACTAGATTGAAACATAGCTATCTTTGAACTCTGGATGTCGCTTAGACACAAGAAAAACTACTTGTTTTGTGCCCCGCCCAGAGCAAAAAATAGGTTTCCCAACCAAGGCTGCTAAGACTAAGTAACCAATGTGAGTATGGGATGAAGATGTCTACTGTAGAAGGAGCAACGGGCTGCATTCCTGCCACCCGGCTCCTGGCTGCCTGGCTAGCTTATGCCCCGAAATAACAACACACAAATTGTATTCATTTAAATACTGCCTGGCCCATTAGTTTCAGCCTCTTCTTGGCTAACTCTCACATCTTGACTAACCCATTTCTAATAATCTGTGTAGCACCACGAGGTGGTGGCTTACCGGGAAAGATTCAGCATGTCTGACCTGGCAGCTGGATCCATCGTGTATGACCTGGAGAGGAGAGGCATGGCGTCTGCCTAACTTCCCTTCTTCACAGCATTTTGTTCTGTTTACTCTGCCTACCTAATTTTCTGTCCTATCAAAGGGCCAAGGCAGTTTCTTTATTAACCAATGAAATCAACACAAAACAGAAGACCCTCCCACATCAGTCTACGAAGGGCCCAGCTGAGGCAGGCACTCCCATGAGTGAACCGCAGAAGGATGTTCCACCATGAGGAAAGGGGTGATGGCCAGAATGGCTACTAGCCAGCCATCCCCTGAAATCCCTCCAAGTCACGTGCACCCACAGTTCCCAGGCGCCCTGTGCCACAAGAATATTTGATGCGGATCTCTGTGCTGAAGACTGACCTTCCCCGGCTGTCACCACCCTGTCCCCCCCAGGTCCGGATGGCAATTCTACGAATCATTGGCCAGCTGGTCCTGTCAGGCTTCCAGGAAAAGATCAAAGGCTGGGGACTGAAATACGTGTCTGTACAGCTCACCTTATCTACCTACAAGCTGGTGAGTGGCCCCAACCCTCAGCCCCTCAGGACAGCAAATGCTGAGCAAAGGACCTGTTTGGACCCATGTAGGCTCATAGTTATCCCACAGGTATGGACCAGGGTTGTGCTGTCTCCCAGGAGTGAGGCCCAGGCACAGACCCCAACATCCTAGGACTCAGTGTCTGGACTGGGGAGCCAAGCAGATTACCCCTGAGACCACACCCCCGGCCACGCCCCGCACCTGCAGGAATGTCTTGGTCCTGTCTTCTAGACCAACCGCCGGGAATGCTTTTATCAGAGGGACTTAGAAGAGAAGATGGTCCACAAAGTCACCATGGATACTGTGAAGATCATAACTTCGTCTATCAGTGGCATGACCAACGTGAGTTCATGCTCCTGCCAGTGGGCTACCATAGCCATGATGATAGCTCCTGACCACATTTTGAAGGCTGGTAGAAGAACCTAGCTGTACACTGTCTCTGAACCCCCAGTGGCTAGCGCAGTGGCTGGCACACCGTAGGTCTCAATACATAGCACTTGCCTTTTTGCCTGCAGTATGCCCATTGTTTCAAAATGCCTTCCGGAGACATTGCCCAGTTCAGTGAGTTCAGCTAGGAAGACTCAATATGACCTCCCAGGTTACAGGAGAAATAACTGTACCAGATTTTAACTGCAATAGATGTGACACAGCAAAACAGCAGGTGGAAAATATGAGAGCATCAAGAAAGGAATGCACGATTGTCCATAAAGTAAAGCCATAGGAGGGATGCTTCCTGTCTAGTGATGGCTGGAG
This sequence comes from Neodon shergylaensis, assembly GCA_025134845.1. Taxonomy (NCBI): domain Eukaryota; kingdom Metazoa; phylum Chordata; class Mammalia; order Rodentia; family Cricetidae; genus Neodon; species Neodon shergylaensis. Next base: position 4,502,288 of record JABTXL010021416.1, on the reverse strand, counting down.
ATGTGAGCTAGAGGCTGCAAGCTGGAAGGTCTAAGATGGAGGTTGCAAGCTGGGTGCAAGCTGTGGGGGGTGCAAGCTGGAGGGGTGCAAGCTGGGGGGGTACAAGCTGGGGGATGCAAGCTGGGGGGGTGCAAGCTGGAAGGGGTGCAAGCTGGAGGGGGTGCAAGCTGGGGGGTGCAAGCTGGGGGGTGCAAGCTGGGAGGTACAAGCTGGGGGGTGCAAACTTGGGGGTGCAAGATGAGGGGTACAAGTTGGAGGGAGGGTGCTAGCTGGAGTTGTAGGCAGCAGAGAAAGCTGTCACTTGTGGCAAAACTTCTTTTTCTGAAATGTTCTCTTCAGGCCTTTCGACTGCCTGCATTCAAGGGCAATCAATCTCCTTGATGGATTGTGGACTTTCACAGCTGTGTGCCATGTGCACAATCACCATAGACTAGTATTTGGCTTAATAAGTGGGTACACTTGCCTAGCCAAGTCGACAAATAAACCTGAATGTCACAACTGGCAAGCACCGCTGGATTACCTGACTAGTTAGCAATTCAGAGCATCTGGGTCCTAGAGGAAGGCCCTGGCCAAAGGATGTACTGGATATGGAATGGATATGAGGCCACCAGAACTTGGCAGGTGCCATCTGGATGCCTCTGGAAAAGTCCAAGGTTGGGCAGGAAAGTCAGTTGAGGGCTGAGCTTGTGAGTGTTTGGGATAGAGGCCAGGTAAACTCCAAACCTACCACAGACACCAGGAGGGAGTCTGCAGGGTTTTAACCTGGGTGGAGCCTTGCCAATACCGAGGAGTCATAGGCTATCTCTAATCCTGGCCCCTCTTCACATCCCTGTCCCAGGAGTTCTGGGTGAGATTGCTGTGTTACATCATGGAGACGGATTACACAGAGGCCTTGACCCCCATCTGTATCAGTCTCGCGAACCTGGCAGAGAACCAGATTCATGGCAAAGACACGGAGGCTGGAATGTCTGGAAAGAGCAAGCATGGTGGGTGAACCCTGGGTCAACTAGTCAAAACGGGCAGGTGGATTGACCCCTTGTCTCACAGTGTCTTTATCAACCAAAGCCCCCTTCTCCAGGAAACATGCAGAAGTCTGCCAAGTCTGGGGAGGGGCTCAAACCTTGTAGGCTCCCTCCTGATAGCTCATCCATCATATTCCCAGATCCCCAGCTCTCTCCCTGGTCAGGGGCAAGGAGGGGGGCTCCTGAACCTAGCTCTAGCTGTGGCCTTTATGGGACTTTGCCCTACTCGGCTCCTCTGAGTCACCTAGAGCGACTGTAGCATCCCAACCAATTCTTCTGTCAGCTGACCCTACTGTGGTCCACTCGGGGCAGGCACTGTCAACACAAGCTCTCAAGGGACCATGCCCATCTACATCATGTCTCTGCTCTCCGCCTTCCCTACTACTTCTGGTCCCAAAGGGGCTGCTGTCCTAGCCCTGGGGCTTCACAGGCTCAAGCATGACTGGGGGTAGGGGGACTCAGGAGGATCTTTCCTATCAAGGATGACAAAGGGCATGACCTGTTGTCTGAGTCTAAGGTGAGATGCTTAAGCGACCCACCCACATCACTGTGGTCTTTCAACCTTGACTCTCCTGGGTCTCCACACCTGCAGCAGCCCAGCCTCGGCCCCTCCCTTTTCCTTCCATCTGCATGCTGTCGCTCTGTTTTTCAGGGTTCACTGGCTCCTAAGGCTAATAGACTGGACAGGAGGGAGCCAGGGTAGGGAATCGAATTACTGCTAGTTGGAGGAAGGCCAAGGTGTACAGCAGGAGCTATGACATTGCCCTGGCATGTCCATTCAAACATAAACATGCACAACCTGAAAAGGTATCATTTAGACCTGATCCATGAGCCAAAATTTCCCTCCTTCTGGAAGGAGCCAATGGTGTCCTTCATAAGAAACCCCCCCTGGGCAGAGCCAGTCTTCATCTGGGGTGAGGGTAGTGGTAAGAATCCTGGGGAATCACCTTCAAAGGTGTCTCCCTTGGGGGATAGAGGACATGTCTTGACATTGGCCAGGCATCCTCACCGGGGGTTCCTCTTGTTTCTTCAGTGGACCTGCCTGCACCCCAGAAGCTCCTGGCCCGTCTCCTGGTGAGTGGCTGACATGCTCGGGCCTGGTAGATCCATGCGCAGTCGCGCCTCTTCCTTGAGCTTATTCTCAGTACTCCAGAGGGAGGGGGAACCAGGATGCACTGAGGAAGCTGGATATTAGGCAGAACAGTGTCCCAAGGTCTGCGCTGTCCTTCTTGAGAGGATACTCCAGGATGCTCAGATATCTGGGAACCTGGCTGGGATCCGCTCTCAGATTCCTATGCCAAGAACACCACCCATAGCCTGTCTTCCCCCAGATAGACTCAGTCCTGTGAGCACTAATCAGTGCTCTCCTCAGGGCCAGGGAGGAACCTGGGTCTGGCCTCTCATCCCTTCCTCCCTGCAGTGTCCCCTATAGGGACCTTTCTGTGCTGGAAAGCCATGGGCTCCATTTGAAAACCATATACCTTGCTCAGTTTTTTTTTTACAAGAAAGACATTGAACTCCAGGCCCCTGTTCCATTGACTTATTGTGGGGCCCTCCAGGTGCTGATGTCATCACCCTACAAAGGAGAAGGTCGTGGCATCGCCATGCTCAACCTACTGAGGACCCTAAGCCAGAGCATTGCCCCCTCCATGGCTGACATGTGGGAGCAGGAGATCCCGCTGCTGGTCCAGTACCTGGAAGGTGAGGTGCCCACTCTGTGCATGCCGGGGCACCCACCAGACATGTGACTTGAATGACAGGAACCTAGGGGCTGGTGGACCTGAACAGACTTCCTTCGGTGTTAAGAACGGGATGCCTGTCTTGGGTAGGTGGGAAGGGAAACACTGAATGCGATGAGCTCATGCACGGAGGGCCTCAGATACGGGGACCAGGAGGCTTACCCAGGGGGAGCAGGGGAAGAGGGCAGCCTGTGAGGCCATGCATACTCTCCTGCAGAACACACTGAGTTCACCTGGAACCAGAAGGCCTGGGAGGATAAGCTAATTCAGGTAAAGGGGCAAGCTGTCTGCTGAGGCCAGGGGAAGGGAGAAGTGAAGGAGCGCGTGGGAGGGCATTTGATGGGGTTGACATGTGGACCAGTCTAGGGTCGTGTAAAGAACACATGTCCACCTGTCAGAGCTGACTTAGCAAGACGACTAAGGATAAGGAAGGGAGAACCGAGCGAGCCAAGTGCCCGGAAAGGTAGCAGGGAAATCCTGCCCCACCAGTGACCTCTAAAGCCACGGCTGTGCTCCACACACACGGAATGTTAGTGCTAGGCTGGAGACTCATTGGCAGAATGTTTCAGAGATTTAGAAACAGTGGCCCAAAAAGAACCAGCTCACGTTCATGGTCACATAAGGCTGGGGTCACTTGCCTCTGCCCACCGAAGTCTTCCACTTCCCAGTTTCTGAGAAACTCCCTCAAGAAGACCCGTGGGACCAGCTGGAGCCTACGCCTCAGCAAAGAGTTAAACAACCAGCTCGAGACCTTCGACAGCCCCTCTTTGGAAAAGGTTTGTCCTCACAGGGACCTCCGAGTTCTGGCAGGGAGGGGCCTCCGAGTTCCGGCAGGGAGGGGCCTCCAGGGTCGGGGGGAGGGGGGAGGCAGCCTAACTAACAGAAGGAAAGGAAACGATCACAGTCGAGTCCAGTGATTTGTGTTTTCTTACTCTTTAAAAGTTTCTTGTTTGTCTTCCACATTCTGGTCCACGTCGTATGTGGTTTGTTTTTTTGTTTTGTTTGGTTTTGTTTTGATTGTTTGTTATTTTGTTTTGGGTTTTTTTAGTTTTTTTTGTGCGTGTGAAATTTTTTTCCTTGTTCTTTCTTTGTAAAACTATAAAAACAGTTGAAAGACATCAAAGAGGATCTTAGTAATGAGAAAGCCGGCCATGCTCACGGGTAGAATTAAGATGGTGACTTAATCCCCTCAGTGTGTCTCCAGGCTCAGTATCGCCTCCACCCTGAAGCCAACATCCCCTCATACTGACACATCAAAACAAGGCGATTCCATCTCTTGCTGTTATCTAATGTCGGGAAGTAGCTGGGTTTGTGGGTGGACGTATTTGATTGAACGTGTATAGGAAAGGAGTCGGCTTCCACTGTTAAAATGTATAATATGCTTGCCTTTACATAATCTGACTTCCCAGAGCAAACTGAATATTTATTTTTAAAGGATGTAGAAAATGCATATAAATGTCTGTTTTTTAAAAAATCAGGACTATGGATCAAGTGCCCCCCCCAGTAGCGCCTCCCGGAGTCCGGGAGTAGAAAGGCCTGAGGTTTTTCCTCCCTCCCACCTCTCCAGGGTTTTCTGTACAGGGCCTTGGGCTTCACCTTAGGCATGGGCCTGGAGGCTGACAGGGTGGAGGTGCTGTTGCTGGAGCTGCTATACAAGACAGACTATAGCAACGACTTCGACCGCGAGGTGAGGATACCCTCAGCCCCTCTTACCTATGATCTTCTGTGATGGGGTGGGGGTGGGGGGAAATGTGGGTTTATGTGTCCATCCTCACCCTGGCTGGGCTTCCCTGCAGGGTGTCATCCTGTGCTTTGGCCTGTGTGCCCGAGGCCAGGTGAAGACAGTGTTGAATGTGCTTCACGACTTCGAAGAGAGGATCCAGGAGTCAGAGCAGTCCTGGCAGATTGGTGCCTGGAGGGTAAGGCTCCTCGCTATAAGGCTGGGTGGTGGGCCTTGAAGGCAGCGCTCCGGGGAAGGAAACCAAGAACTTGCAGGGAGCATCTGGGGTAGGCTGCTCGAGTCATTCATGGCTGGGGCCACACCTGTGGGAGGTGGAGCACCTGTGACGTCACGCAGCTTCCCTGAAACATCTGCAGAGCATTCCCCCAATGGTCAGTTCTGGTGTGAGGTCCAACCTGCTGCTTGACTCCCAGCCCTTCTTCTGCTCAAGGCAGTCAATGAAACAAGGTTGAGCCCAACAACTACCAACTAGGGAGTCAAATAGCCCTTCCCCTTGCCGTTCCCTTCTTTATGGCAAATGAAGGGGCACTTACCACAGAATTTAATGAACTCGTTGTCACAATGGTGATTTTTTAGCTGTTCTGGATAGTGTTTGTCTAATGCCTAGCCAGCTCCCCATGGTGAGATGACTCCAACTCAGCTGCCTAAGTATGGCGTGTGCAGCGAGCCTCTGCTTAGGAGGTCCATACCAGCCTCCTCTCACAGCTAATGGGTGGTCCTAGCATGTGTCCCAGTGCTGAAGCTTCCCAGGGTGGGTAGATCCTGATCGGTCTGGTTCAATCCTTCTTGCCCAGTGCCTGGTAAGTAATTTGTGCCCGATAAAACCGCTGATGTGTAAGTGTTTGAGAAAATGAACGAGGGCTTTAGCACCCAAAATAACAGTTGATTGAAGTCCTTATACGGACTTAACAGCTTCTTCAATCACAGACCGTCCCCCACACAGCCAGTGCAGCACATGCACCCTCCTTGTGGTGAACTGAGTACTCCCTGCTCCCTGTGGGCCCTTCTCTTTTTATTTTCCCCATTTTTCACATGTGTGTGGTATGAATACGTACATATGCATATTTGCATGTGTAGAGGCATATGTGTGCAGATACACATGTGTGTGCGTGCATGTGGAGACCTTAGCTCCATCCTTAATCACTCTTTTGCTTATTCACCGAAACTGGATCTCTCAATCAAACTCAGAGCTTGCTGATATGACTAAACCTTGCCAGCCAGCTTGCTCTGGGATGCCCGCTCGTGCCTTCTGAGGCTAAAATTACAACTGGGTTGTTACATCGGCCCAGCATTTATGTATGCTCTGGGAGTCTAAACCCCGGTCCCCACACTTGTGTGACAAGCCTTTTAGCCACTGAGCCCATCTCCCCAGTCCCCTTATCCTCTTTCACCCTCGCGCAGAAGGACCACCCCTGGAAGCGAGAGACTGTGAAGAGTGCCCTTATGGTGATGTACAGCTGTGTGTCCTCTTACTGCCACCCCCAAATGCTCCTTACCCACGTGGACAGCCCCATCACTGCCAAGATCATCCACCACTACTCCAGCAGCTGCCAGGTAACCCACAGAGCTGTTCATGGGATGCAACACTCAGGGTATCTCTAGGGGCCCGACTTGATCATCCTCTGGGGAATGAATACATTGTTCACTCTTGAGCTTGGGGTCACACTCGGGACAAGGGAGCAAACCTCTTCGGAGTGCTGCAGGTGACCTTGGCTCCCCAGAAGTACAAAGTGAGCCCCGATTCTTCCCATACTCTCCTATTCTGCCACACTTACCTCATATAGGCGGGTAGGGGCTATCTTCAAAAAGTCACAAAAGTATGGGCCACTTTCTTGGAATGGCAAAGCATATGGAAGTGAAAGAACTTTTTGTTCAACGCTGTGCTAAAATACACCCAGTAAGAAGTGGGGAGGTGACTTAGTCACTAAAAGTGTTCACTGAGCAAGTATAAGGGCCTAAGTTCAGAGCCCCGGCACCCATGAAAAAGCTAATCATGGTGGCAAAGATCTACAGTCTCAGTGGTGAGGGTGTGGGGATAGGAGGCTCCATCGGGTCTGGCCGAATTGTCAACTCCAGGCTTAACCAGAGACCCTGTGTCAAAAAACAAAATAGAGAGTTATTAAAGAAGATACTCAATACTGATCTCCAGTTTCCACATGCACGCACGCACACACACACACACATACACACACATATACACACACGTACACATATGTACATGCACGTGAACCATGAAAAGACACACAGAACACAAAAATGACCACTGTGGCCACTTTTCAAACCCAGTTCACTGTGGCTGAGGAGCAGACAAGGGAGGGGGCTGTCACTCAGAGCATCCCTGATGTGGAGGCTTCTTCAGAGAAGGGGACGGATTCAGGAGAGAGGGGCATGGCTCAGGGCCCCTCTTGTTAAGTCTTTTGCAAACAGGTTCTCGCTCACGTTCTTCCTCTGGCCATAGGACATCAGCCTCAAAATGGCCTTCATGAAGAGTGTTGTGCAGGTCACCAAGGCCATCAAAAGCATCCAGGACCTGGAGGACTTCCAGTTTACCCACAAGTCTGCTCTTACTAGCCTGATTGTTGTAAGTGGGGCAGGGATCCCCAGTGGGACAGAGCTCCCCAGTCGCCCTGGTTGAGGTTCTTTGGGGGATATCTGGGACATATCTCTGGGGGCTGTAAAGCCTTCCTGCCTGACTCTCATGTACCGGACTATAGGCTCAGAGGACGACTTTGGTATATCACAGAGGGTTTCACAGTCACAAAAGAGTGGGAAAACTAGGGCAGGGCTTGTGCCCAATGGTGCCCAGAAGAAGCCAGCTCAGGGATCAGCAGCAGACAGAGGCCTAGTCAGGATGGGTGGGAGTGAGGGGGTGAAGGGCACAGCCTCAGTACTTTTTCACGGGAAGAGACAGAAGCCATTGAGAACCAGGACTTAGAGTATGTTTTGCAAAGATCCTTGGGGAAGTTTAGAAAGGGTCAACTATCTACAGGATGATAGAACTCGTGCATCAACCAATCCCTGGTCCCCAAATGTCCCCACTCTCTCACAGATGACAAAAAACGGTGTCTTAAAGACCACCTGTACTGCACCAGAAACAGTCCTTGGGGAAAGAGAGGTGCAGGAGGAACGGGGAAATGGGTGTTCATTGGCTCCCAGTCACTTTACAAAAGCCTAGTGCAATAAAAAAGCATCAAGTCTTGTATAGGACAAGGGAACTTGGGCTTAAGAAGTGCACGTGTGGCTAAGAACACCCATCAAGTCACTGGTGGCCCTGGGGGAGAAGCCTAGGCCCACTGTGTAGTGTATCCTTCTCCCTCCCCTGCGCTTTGCTCCAAATGAGCATTAAGTGGGCATGTGGGGTCAAGAGCTCTTTACAAAGGCTCAGGTCCTTCTTAGCCTGGCACCAGATCATGTCATTGCCCTCTGTGCCCTTACTCAGCTTCTGGGTGACCAACAGTTCAAAACCCTTCTTGTGCTGGGCAGGCGATCATCAAAGCAGAACCGCCTGAGCACTTGGCTTCTCCAGTGAGGTCAATGGCCACGGATGCTCTCTCACAACTGAGGTGAGCTGGGGCAGGGCCTGCTGGAGCGCCTACTGCCTCCCGATGATAGGACAAACTCTGTGACCGCCCCTCAGTGCTGCTCCAAGCCTCCTACCTCCTCTTTCTACCTCAGGGGCAGTGGTGTTGGTCAGTAACTCCCTGAGACAATGAACTAGCCCAGTAGGTAGGGTCCATCTAGACTCCTTGGGAGTTTTTCAAGTTGGGTGCTACTTCTGGGATATGGAGGTGGTTGGCAGGTATGTGGGCTGTAGTCGCAGAGCCACTGAGGGCAGATTTTGAAGATGTTCCTTTCCCCTTGAGGGAGCAGAGATTGTTACACTCTAGGCATGGGCTGGAAGGACTTGGAGAAAAGACAAATGCACACAGAGAGGATTAAGGGTAAGAACCGATAGAAGAAAGTGCTTGTAGGATACTGACGGCCCTCTCTAATTCTAGAGAAGGGTCTGCAGTGAAAACGTAATTCGGCTTCTGCACAATAGGTACTTGTCAGAAAGGCTGATGCAGACTGCCATTTGACTTTTGACTTCAGCATAAGCAGGGTGATTAGATCTGTGTGGGAGTTTGACCCCCACAGAGTGAGTGGTGAAGAGGCAGGAATTTCTTAAGGCAGGAAGTCTCAGCTCTGGGGCACAGTGGAAGCCTCCGGGGCTCTATTAATAGAACTGATGCACTGATCTTGCCCCAACCAAAAGTGTAAGGAGGTCCTAGAGCCTGAACGTGGTCCTTGGGAATTCTTAAAAGGATGTCAAGGTGATTCTAATGAGCAACCAGGATTGTGCACTGGAGCTTGAGGCAGGTCTAGAAAGAGAAGGAGGCAGCAATTAGCTGGCTGCTACCCTGCGTGTACCCGGGCAGGAATGCTCCCACGGGCTTTGATTCCGTAGGCTCCCTCCATGTGGAGTCTTAGAGTTTACACTGATGAGCAACTCCAACCTTTTGCTGCTGCTCCAATCATGATACCGAAAACCTCAGGCCAGAAACAGGCCGCGAGGGCCAACGCTGTGGTTGTGATCTGATAGGAAGGAGGTTCCTAGGCTCAGAGCAGGCAACAGGAAGTGAAAGAGTGAGCCTTGTGCTCGCAAATCCTGCTTCTATCACAGATAAAGTACTGAATGCTGGTGGTCAGCCAGAACAAGGCTCCTAGTCAGGGAAGCATGCCTGAGCCCCCAGCCAAGGTGCTGGGTACTTCCTCTCATTGTGAGACATGCCTGCCTTGCCCAGTGGGCGGTGGACAGAATGGGTTTAGCTCCTAGTGGTCACTCCCGCTGCTAACACGTCTTTCCTTAGCACCCTGAAGCCTTTCTACTCTTCAGAGGAGAGCATGGAGCTGATGGATATCAGCATACACGCTATTATTTCTCTCCAACCCCCAGGGGAAGACAATGAGTCTATTAAGGTAGGTTCCTCAGGGAGGCCTCCTTGTTTTCTGGGTCAGAATCCAGAAGTTTACATTGGCATAGGTAGGCTCCACTTTCCCAAACCACCGACAACACAGCAATTTGGAGCAGCTCTGTTAGTAAGTATGAGCTAATGCTAGCTGCTGTAAGAGGTAAACCCTGAAACCTCAATGGTTTAACTAGATCATCTACACCAAGCCCAGTGGTCAGTGGGGTGTGTATACATGAAGATGCATCCTGAATTTGTCGGGGACCCCAGTCTGATAGAGACCTCAGTAAATGATTTCAAAGGTATCTGGATACGAGGGATAAGAATATATGCAGAAGATTCGTGTACCATGTTGCTTTCCTCCCATGAGCAACAATACATTCCTATAGCATCTCATCTCATCTCATCCCCTAAAGACACCTGCAGAGCACTGATAAGTGGCTATAAGAGCCTTTCATGGCTGCACCTCTCTCTCTCTCTCTCTCTCTCTCTCTCTCTCTCTCCTTTCTCTCTCAGACCCTGTATGCAAATGCCCTGAGTTCCCTGAAGCAGCTGATGGAAGGCCTCCTGCAGAGGCAGCTGGACCCCAAGGGACTGCAAGAGACTGTGCACGTGAGTTACTTGGCAGAGGGACGAAGAGCTAGAGGTGGCCACCAGCCTTGCTGGAGAGTGACTGGAGAGCCAGACACCAGGGAATGGCTTGGGGTTTCAGAACTTTAAGTCTATGGCTGTCTGCTTCCATTGCTTCGGGCTTGTGGCAAGACAGGGCATCATGACAGAAGGGCAGGGTGGAAGTCTGTCCACCCTGTGGCTGACAAGCAGGGAAAAGAGAGGATAGAATCCCAGTACAAGCTGCAGGTGAACATCCCCATTGACCTCACTTCCCAATAAGCACCATTTCCCAAAGACGTCATCACTTCCCAGCCGTACCACAGACTGGTGGTCAGGCTTTCAACACACAGCCTGGGGGCGGGAACCTTTCATATATAAGCCTTAACAGCAATGTTCACAGCATTGGGGCAAAAACCAAGCAAACAAACAAACAAAAAAAAAACCAAAAACCTGACATTAGAATGTCCTGTGAGCAACACCTGAGCTGAGGGTTGGTCTGTGTTTAGGGCATCTGTTTGGAGCTAGGCCCAGCACAAACTTTCAAGTGCTGTTCTTGAGAGGATACTGGAGACCTCCCACTCTGGCCACAGCCTCAACTCCCTTCATGATAGAGGGTGAGAAGAAAGTGTCTAGAACCATGGAAGTCAGATTCTGAGTGGGAGGGACCATGGCATGAAAGCTGGCTAGGGTGGAGCTGGCTGTCCCCAGGATGTTAACACTGCTCCTATGTTCTGGGATCTCTACACAGCTCCTGGAGAAGTGGATCTTGTCAGAGAAAGAATGGGAACGGGAGAAAGCCATGACCCTCCATCTCCATCTCATGCAGATCTACGTTCAAAGTATTGGTGTCTGTGTGAGTCCTGGTACACCTGTCCCACTGCCTCCCACTCTAGGATGCTCCCACTGCTGTCACTCTAGGATGCTCCCACTGCTGTCACTCTAGGATGCTCCCACTGCCCGCCACTCTAGGATGCTCCCACTTCCTGTCACTCTAGGATGCTCCCACTGCCCGCCACTCTAGGATGTTCCCACTGCCCGCCACTCTAAGATGCTCCCACTTCCTGTCATTCTAGGATGCTCCCACTTCCTGTCACTCTAGAATGCTCCCACTGCTGTCACTCCAGGATGCTCCCACTGATGGCCACTCTACGATGCTCCCACTGATGGTCACTCTAGGATGCTCCCACTGCCGGCCACTCTAGGATGCTCCCACTGCCTGCCTTTCTAGGATGCTCCCACTGCCTCCCACTCTAGGATGCTCCCACTGCCTCCCACTCTAGGATGCTCCCACTGCCTCCCACTCTAGGATGCTCCCACTGCCTCCCACTCTAGGATGCTCCCATTGCCCGTCTTTCTAGGATGCTCCCACTGCCTGTCACTCTAGGATGCTCCCACTGCCTGTCACTCTAGGATGCTCCCACTGCTGTCACTGTAGGATGCTCCCACTGTTGCCACTCTAGGATGCTCCCACTGCCCACCACTCTAGGATGCTCCCACTGCTTCCCACTCTAGGATGCTCCTACTGCTTCCCACTCTAGGATGCTCCCACTGCCTGTCCACTCTAGGATGCTCCCACTGCCCGCCACTCTAGGACGCACCCACAGAAAAGTTCCTCATTCTATTCAGAGCAGGGAACAACTCTCAGATAAACCCTGTCCCAGGAGTCCCTTTGGAAGAGACCTGGGCTTTGGAGTGGGTGAAGTGGAAGAGGATGGGATCATAGCACAGCATGGATCCAGGTTTTTTGGTACCCAAGGCTCATGCAGTTGTAGTTAGGTGTTTTTGGTTTTTGTCTTGTTTCTGTTTTTGTTGTTTTTATTCTTTTTACTCTTTGAGGGCCCACCACACAGCTCCCAAATAGATACACAAATACTTATTCTTGCTTATGAATGCCCGGCCTGAGCTTGGCTCGTTTTTAGCCAGCTTTTCTTAACTTAAATTATCCCATCTATCTTTGGCCTCTGGGATTTAACCTTTCTCTATTTCTGTATATCTTTTCTTTCTTTCTTATTCCATGTCTGGCTGGTTGGCTGTGTGGCTGTGTGGCTGGGTGGCTGTGAGACTATGTGGCTGGGTGGCTGTGTGGCTGTGTGGTTGTGTGGTTGTGTGGCTAGGTGACTGTGTGGCTGCATGGCTGTGTGGCTTCATGGCTGTGTGGCTGTGAGACTATGTGGCTGTGTGGCTG
>JABTXL010021416.1:4440389-4481694 GCA_025134845.1 Neodon shergylaensis | reverse complement strand
CAATCTCCATGTGTCATTATCCCTTGAGATGTGTCCTAGTACTTAAATATGTGAAAACGACCCCAGCTCTGGACTGCGCTCCAGTCATCAAGCGTCCGTGGGCTCATAGATTCCTTCCATGTTTGTGCCTCTGAAAACCATCCAAAATCATTATGGGAAGAGATGACAGATTGCAGTGGCTGGAAGCTGGGCTAAGGGTCAGGCACTGGGCGGGGTGGCGGGAGCAGACACAGAGGCTGAGCCAAAGGGCCTGGTGAGGAGTTTGGATTTTGCCCTGTGGGGTTTGTAACAGGAGGGTGTGGTCATTACTCGCCAACTGTGTTTGTCCTTCCTGGGAGCTCCTCAAGACGTTTAGAGGAACAGAAGAGCTGTGTGGGCTTGAGGGGCCTCAAGGCACTGGACATGGCAGTGAAAACCAGGCTCTGCCCCAGAAGCCACCAACTTGATGTTTAGTTTCCTTTAGGTATCTTTAAAACACTCTCATGAGGCTAGGACACCAATCTCAGCACCCGAAGTGCTTACTGTGTAAGCCTGAGACCTGAGTTCAGACCCCAGAACCCCCAGAAAAGCTGAGTATAGAGCTATGACTGAAACCCCAGAGTTGGTGGGGTAAGGGGTGGAGGCAGGCACATCCGGGGGGATTTACTGGCCAGAGATCTGGGTTCAGGGAGAGACCCTGCAGGTCAGGAGTGGTGGCACATGCCTTTAATCCCAGCACTCAGAAGTCAGAAGCAGGTGCATGCCTCTGTGTTCGAGGCTGACCTGATCTACAGAGCGAAACCCTGTCTCTAAACAAAGCAACAAAAAAATAAGGTGAAAAGCCACTGATGACGCTACCTTCAGCCTCTGACCTCCACAGGTGTGTTTGCCTGCAAACTAGTGTGCACTTGCACACACATAATTAAAAAATATTCAGGTGTTTTTGAGCGTGTGCATGCACACACCAAACACACACACACTTAAAAATACTCAGGTGGCTGGGCGGTGGTGGCTAACGCCTTTAATCCCAGCACTCGGGAGGCAGAGGCAGGCGGATCCCTGTGAGTTCGAGGCCAGCCTGGTCTACAAGAGCTAGTTCCAGGACAGGCTCCAAAGCTACAGAGAAACCTGTCTCCAAAAAAAAAAAAAAAAAAACAAACAAACAAACAAAAAAACCCACCACACCACAAAATAAACAAATAAAACAATACTCAGGTGTTACGGAGCATGTGCACACACATGCACCCCACAGGTTCCCCACTGGCCCAAAGTCTTGACACTCTTGAGCACAGCCCGATGGAGATTGTGTCAACTGTCCTTAATTCATGCTTCTGCACACTTCTGTTCAGACACCGGTAGGTGAGGGTTTTACCCATGGCAGCATCTTAAGTGAAGAAATTAATTATGAGGTATGCCTGTCTCTACAAGAGGCAGCACTTACCTGTTACTTTCCCACATGGTTCCTTACTGAATGCTACAGCAAGCCTGAGGCAGCTGTATCACCCCCTCTTCTGGATGAGAAGACAGAGGCACTTGGTCCCCTCCCTTCCTCTCACAGAGTGGCATTCTCTGTGTTGCCCCCGACTCCTCTGCCTTGTTGCTGAGTAGCTGGACCTCCACGGTGGGTAACCGCAACACTCCCCTTTCTAGTTCATGAGCGACCCGGTTCTGCACCAGGAGAAGCTGCTGAGGCCGGTGGTGCTGACGCTGGAGAAGGGTGCAGGGCAGGACAAAGATGAAACCTTGCAGGTGCTCTCTCTGCGTGCCCTGGGCAACATGGCTCTCGGTGCTCCTCGGAAGGTATCAAATGGGCACTGGCTCAGGTGTCAGGGGCTTGAGGGCTTTGTGGGCACACTCCTCCAGGAAGTGCGGGGTGCAGCTGAGTGATTGGAATTCCTCTAGGTGAAGCAGTATCGAAAACTCCTGCTGGAGAAGTGCCTGGGCTCCCTGCAGGGACAGGCGAGCTGCAGTGTGACGGCTGAAGCCATGGAGGCCCTGACCAAGATCCTGGCTGAGCTCCGAGAGGGGGACATAGGATCTTCCTTTGAAGCCATCTCTGAACAGTGCAGGGCATTCTTCGACAGCGTGAGTGCAGATAAGAGCTTCCCTCCATATCTGTGTGTCCTCTTGCTTTAAGACAACACCTGAGACTGGAGGATTTATAAAGCGTAATGATCTATGCAGCCTGTGGTTCTGGAGTCTGTGGTATCTGAGAGCACAGTGCTTGCTTTTGTCAAGGACCTTCTGCTGCGTTGTATTGAGATGGAGTGAGTGCGCTAGCTTGGATCCTTTCTTATTATAAGGCCACTAAGGCCACCGTGAGAGCGCCACCCTCAGAATCTCATGCTGATTCCCTCCAAAGGTCCCACCTACAAACGCCATCTATATATGATTTGGGGGACTAAGCTTCCCACACGTAGACTCTAGGTTGGGGCACATTCAAGCCACAGCACCCTGTGTTTCACAGCACGAAGAAGAGATGTGTCCGGGGGCAGAATGAGCTGATTCTCCATGGTGTGGTGTAACGTTCCTTGACTGATCTTGGGGTCCTGTAGCAACCATGCCTTATGCCAAGAGCCAGAGAATCAGCACCTTAGAATCTGAGGGCTCGGGTGCTTCTACCTTACAAGGAAGAGAGCAGCTCACATATACTCTCTGGGCGTCTATGGAGACTGGAGCTGGGCAGGCAACACGGTGCATCCATATTCCATTCGAACCCTTATACATGCCCTTGGGGTGAATCCCCAAGCTAGAGTCATGCCTGGTCTCTTGAGCGCTACATGAGCCCTGAGAAAGGAGGGACTGTCCTGATGAATGGTTCCAGAAAGCTCTGTGGAAACCAAGGCATTGGAAGGGTCCCTGGAGGAAGGCTGGGGTTTTGCCTGGCTTCTCGTTGCCAGCTCACTTGTACCTCTTGGTATCAGGAGAGCGAGATGATGCGTTTGAAGGCCTTCACCCTCTTCGGGAAGCTGGCGAAGGTGGTTGGGATTTCCAAGAAGCATTTCTTCAAAGGGGAGGTGAAGAGAGGCTGGATCTCCCTCATGCTGCACTGCCAGGACCCCTGCCCCAGTGTAGCTCAGGTAAACACATACCCTCCTCTGTGTCCTATGATCTGGGGCTGCAGTGCCCAAGGGGAAAGGTGCCTTGGTTCTGCTGGCACAGTGAGCTACTGGATTTTCTCCTCTCACTCCACATCTGCCCCATCCCTTATGCATGCTGGGATAGAAATCATGCCAGGGACTCCAAAAGGGAGCTTATGAAAACTAGTATCTTTATTTCCTTTCCCTCTATTCAGGTACCTGGACTTGGTCCCATTTAAAATTTGTCTTAAACTTCCCCTTACAGGTCCCTGTGGATATCCTCGTTAGGGCTGCTAGGAGTTGAGAGGGCCCAGCTTGGTCTGTCACATCTTTGGGAGTGGGAGGAATGGGGTGGGAGAGGGAAGAGTAGAAGGCCTGCCCATCCAAAATGTGCTCTTGGCTCCAACTCCTGCAGGGCTGCTGTAAGGGTAAAGGTGTTGGCTAGAGGGGCATGTCAGGGGCACCTGACCTGCAAGGGCTTATCACAGATCATGAGTGAGCTCCCTGGGGCCTCCAGCCGGCTTTGCTTTGGGGGCCATTCTGGGGCTGCCCTCTCACTCCGCGGGTGAGATGCTACCCAGCGCCCTGCTTGTTCATGTTTCTCCTGCTGTCTTGTGTCCTGTGTCCCTTCAGGCATGTCTGGCTACCATGTTTCAGTGTGTGCATTTCTGGGGCTGGAAGTCCCTGGAGAGTTCATTTGGTCACAGCAATGACAGCATCAATGACCAGATGACAGTTTTTCAGACAAACATGTGCTCCGTACTGGTGAGGAGGCTAGGGGACGGGGGCGGGGGGGGGGGCACAAGGTTGGACTTATGACCCCAGGTTCACCCAATGGGAAAATGCGAGGGTGCCACATTAACTTTTATAACTGCCACAATCAGAGTAGAGACAAAAGCTAATTTTGGCAATAGGATTTATTTAGATCCAGGTAACTAAACTGTGATCAAGCCCAGGAAGGTCCCCGATATTCCCATCAGCCATGCTCCCACGCTCAGGGGCCAAGAGTGGTCAGTAGCTGGTATTTTGGACAGCACAGGCTCACAAAGACATTCAATGGGCACAACAGAGTCAGATAATGAAACCAAGAGCCATGGGTCATTACTGGGCCCAGCTACCCTGCTGGGTGGTGCTGGGAGGGGTCCTTGCCCGCTATGGCCAAGCACTGACTCATCAGATGGGAGTGCCTGTCCCCATCTCACCCAACAGTCATGTGGCACTTGTTTTTGCAGGCCCAGAAAAAGCCTGCTATTCTCTGTGGCTTCCTGGTAGAAACAACGATCTTCATGAAGAGCAACTTGTCAAGGATCAGAATCTCTGCCTGTGCCTTGGCAGGTGAGTGGACAGATGTGTTCAGGCTAAGGGGAGTCTTGAAGCCCCAGGACTGGATGGAGAGACAAGTGTCTGGGCTGGGCTGAGAACCTAGGACTGTCTACCTTACAGTAGTTCTAGCTCACAGGGTTCCATGCTTGCTTGAATAAGGGTGCTCACTACCAACTTCAGCCTGACAACACTTGACAGATATCTTCGTAGGTTAACCTGCACCTCTTGCAAGGAGGGAGGCAGAACTGTCTGCTGACCACTCCCGGGTATGAGTACCTCTGTCATTTCAGGAATTATCATGAAGCAGCTGTCTGCCCATTATCTGAAGAAGATGGACCTTGTGGGGCTTCGGAATTGTTAAGTAGCGCAGACTCAGTTGTAGAAATTTATGACTGACACTTTGAGACCATGATGGGGAAGAGGGAATAGCTGGACCTTGGGACTGCACGTAGGGAGATTCCAGGGCCATTTGGTAGGTGGAGTCCACGCCATCCCCATTCTCAGATACTTCAGCTGCCTCTGCCCCAATCCCACAGCCAAGGTGGTGTCAGGAGTCCTGACAGGTCTGTGGAGAGTGTGGGAACACTTAGGCCCATGGCCCACTTTTGACTCCACACCAGGTTCCCAGGGGGGTGTCCCTGCTGGTGTCAGCCTGCCTCCCTCTGCAGAGTTCATGTGGTCCTGACCAGGCCTGTTCTTTCCTATTTCCACTCAGCTCTCCAGGACCTACAGCTAGATTCTGATGCTGGGGTCAGGAGGGCGGCCTTGGAGACCCTCAAAGTCCTGGACAACTGCAATCAGCACTGGCTCTTGGCTTCACCCAGAGGACTGCCCTAAGTGGCCCCAATGTAAGGTGTAAACTCTAGTCAGGGTCACGTCTGCCATAGCAAGGCAAATCATTTTGTAGAAAATGATTTCATTTATAGAAAAAACAACAACAAAAAACAACTTGATAAAGAATGTGTACCCATCTCTTTTCCCTCTGAAATATTCCTCCATGGCTCTCTGGAGTGCAGGTTCCTGGCTATGTGGACACGGCATCCTAGAGCTGACCTAGGGGCAATGGGGCCTCTTCATCCTTTGCTGAGCCTTTGTGGGTGTGGTCATGCAGTGCTCTCCCACATCTGGGCATGGTGCCAAGCAGCAAGGGAAGGTGAAACTACTGCCCAGCCTGCCCCCAGGGACCTAATTCCTAAAGCAAAAGACAGATGTATCCATAGCCGATCATGACACCCTGGGGAGCTTCCCTGGGGAAGCAATGTTCAAAGCTTACTCCGGCCTGAGGTGTTCAAGGAATGTTGCTGGAACAGTTCAGTGGGGCCCTGGAACAGTTTGGCAAGAGGAAAAAGGGTAATTAGCCTGTATTTAGAAGACAGATGGGGAAGAAAGAAAGAAGAAGGACAGATTTTCTAAGTCTTGGGATGGCAACGGAGTGGTCAAGACTGAGGTTAGGGCAGACAACTGTATTGAAGGCAGCACACGCAGGGGACTCCCCCAACCCCCACCCCAACCAAGGAGGCAATCACCCAGCCAGAAGCAACTCACTTGCTGAGACCTCTCACCAAGGGAGATTTTTTTGTAGCTTCTTATTTTTATTTTTTGGCTCCCCCTGAATAAGCAGTAAAGTATTGATATCAGTAACTCTAGAGCCACTTGTACACCGGCCCAAGATGGGTCATGTAACATATCCCCTCCCCACTGTGTGGAACACTTATAGGCTAGAAGGTGACCAGCAGAACTGAAGAAATGTCCCATTTCTGATGTGGATTTTCTTTTATAAAGTAACAGAATTCAGGAGAGTAAAAGGTTTAAGCTCGGCCGGGCGATGGTGGCGCAAGCCTTTAATCCCAGCACTCGGGAGGCAGAGGCAGGCGGATCTCTGTGAGTTTGAGACCAGCCTGGTCTACAAGAGCTAGTTCCAGGACAGGCTCCAAAGCTACAAAGAAACCCTGTCTCGAAAAAAAACAAACAAACAAACAAACAAAAAACAAACAACAAAAAACCCCACAAAACAATAACAACAAAAGGTTTAAGCTCTTTAGCTACTGTAATTACACATAACATCAGAAAAGTAACAAATCAGAGAAGTTATTTGTGATGTTTGGCACTAGATAGGTTCATGTGTACCCAGAGTAAGCCCAGCTCCAGCAGAGGTGAAGAGAACAGAAGGGCCTTGGGAATCTGTCAGACTCAAGTCGGCAGACTGGATTGTGAGTCTGTGTCAGCACTCATGAAGCAAGCATGAAGCTTGGGTTCCATCCTTAGCACCTCAAAACAACTCCCCCCAAACAACAAAAACCCAAGGTAAAGGCCAAGCACAATGTTTGTCGCCATCAGCAGAGCGTACCAGTGGGCACCGAGTCGTAGCTGTTTCCATTGCTGGGCTGGGTGTCATTTACAAAGGCTATTGGGCAAGTTGAAGGCAGACTATCTGTAAGTGGCTAAGGTCTCTAAAGACCCTTCCTTCCCCTCAGGATCTTAGGACCCAAACATGAGTACAATCTACAATCACTTCCAGTGTCTGGAGCGGGCCACTGAGACACATGATGGGGGCTGTTTCGCCGAGGAAAGCCAAAGGGGGCTCTGGGGGTTGAGGCAACTAGGCAAACAACTTACGACCAACAGCAAAGGGGATTGTTGCGGGCACACCCTACCAGGGACACCCGCCACACCAGGCAGCCAGAGACCCAGTTGGTGTGGCACCTAGGACTGGGGTTGCTTCTGGTGTTGTCTGGCCTGATCCTAGGTGAGTCCCTTTCTGGAAGTTCAACCAGGAATATATAGTTCACAAAGTATTTTACCCATGGAAATAAAATTGGAAAACAAAAATAGTCTCAGGATTTGGGAAACAGAGGCAGGAGGATCAGGAACTCAAGGGCACCTGGACTATACAGTGAGGCTGAGGTCAGCTCACACTATGCAAGACTCTGTCTCAAAAACCAAATGAAACAAAAACCCCAAAAAGAAAAAAACAAAATCCAGAGCTCCAAAGATCAAGCCAATGGTTGTGTTATGTCCCAAATTCACAGACTTACCCATGTCTACACCATGTCCCATAGAAGCACCCATGGGGACCCAGAGACATTCAGCTACACAGAGGCAGAAGTGAGGATGGATAAGATGTGAGGGAGAGGGGAGTAGAGATAAGGCAGATAATTAAAATTAAGAGAAAGAAAGCCATCGAGAATCCCCCTGAATAGAATTAGGAGACACAATAATGGGTAAGTTTGGCTGAGTGGCTGGGGAAGCCCAAGGCACAACTAACACTCTACATGAAAAGACAAAGATGCTGGTGATGTGGAACAGGGGAGGTGGCCGGACAGGGGCTGACGGCTACGGGGAGGGAGCTGCAGTGGTTGATGGTACCATCTCCAGCAAGAGAAACAGAAGTGTCTGCCATAGTGCCTTGTCTCCCCACAGCTACTCACTCCACATAGCCGTCATGCTCAACAGACAGAAACACCTCCTCAGCAGCCCGGCCACATGGGGCTAGTCTGCTTCTAGGGCCAGGGCATTGTTTGGTCCGCTGCTCCTGAAGAATCCTGAGGGGAGTATGACAACTTGCACCTCTTTGCTGGAACTGGAGAGTCTCTCTCAGAGGTACGAGCAGTCTGCACAGATATGTGTGCCTCAGCTGGAACTGAGCCCTGCAGGCTTCTTTTCCTGTCAGGTGTTGCCAATTTTGGGGAACGCCGGAATCCAGAGTCTGGATTTAATTTTCTTAAGTCGGCTGTCTGACAAGGAACAGCTGCACCAGCTTTTTTGGGAGATATTCTAACATATGAGGTCACCTTCACCCGCTGAGGTGACATCAGGCAATACTTCTGATAAAGCTTATCAAATTCTTTTTTAATCTCCTCATAGCGGTCCTCCCCACTGGGCCAAGACCTTCTCCATGGTGCTGAAACAGCCATCCTGGGTGATGCTGTCTTTCTTCTGACTGGCCCAGAATCAGGTCCTTGAAGAGAAAGGCCTGGGTTTTGTGAGGTGCTGTCCTCTGATGCTAACAGAGCAGGATGGCGCCTCGGGAGGCATCTGTTGGCTTTGACAGATATTTTGCTCAGGTCTTCAAAAGCCTCACTTGACCTCTTTGCCTTTTCTCTGTTGAAAAGTGAACTCAACCCGTGGGTTTTCATGTCCTGGGGGCTGCCCAGGCGTCTAGAAGCACCTCTGTACACATCTACAGCCCAGGACTCAGTGGGGCCAGTCTGGCAAAGCTGTTTCCCAGAAGACAGGCTATACTCCTGAGCAAGTTCGTCAAATTTCACTTCAATTTCCCCAGGTAGCATCCTTGGTCTGGGAACAATTTTACCAGGTGAAATCAGCAATGGGAATGCCTTCGCTCCATTTTCTTGCTCAAGACAGCTCAGTGTGTTTAAGTCCAAACACTTCTGAGGCGTCCCGTGAAGCACCTTCCAAGCTGGACTGCATTTATGGACTTGGAGTTTGCTTCCTTTGAGAGCTCCCTTTTCCAGTTTTAAGTCTGTCTTCAGGGGAACAATGTGCGGTAAGTTGGTGCAGTTTCTCAGTATCGTGGCCTCTTTCCCTGGCTTGGAGCTCCTTTGGGAGGGCTTGCTCCCGTAGCAGTATGTCCTATTCAAGTGTAGCCCACTCTTACGTGAGAGCCTCCTCCTGAGGTTCCAGTTCTGGTTGATGTAGGTCTTGGTGGAGATTATGCACGAGGGCTGTAGGCTCAGCAGCCGACTCATTGAATGGATCATGCCTTCATACATATCACTGACCGTCACATTGCAAATGTCAGCAGCCTCAGGGGACTGGCTGCTTAGACTGTGGCTGCTGGTCTCTAGTAAGGAGAAGCTGTCATTTCTAGGTATAATGGTCATATCAGCTGAAGTCGACTCTTTAGGGCTACTAAAGCTCTCTGTAGAGATACTATCCTGGCATCCTGGGAGAAAAATATACAAAGTCAGGGTAAACCATGGCTCAACTAGCCCATACTTAGAGGTTGGGGAGTTCAAGAGGGATCACAATCACATGGTTTAAAATATCACGGAAGTAACCCTGAGGATGTTAAGGATGGATCTCCTTGGGAGGCTTTATTCTAGCAACCAGAATTAGATTTTGACTTTTCACCCCAGTTTTGCAAGAGTAGTCTTCTCCCCATCATCTGGTTATAGATGGCTGTCAACTCAAAGGCCAACACAATACATACATGGATTAAAAACTTTAAAAATGAATTAGAAAGGAAAATTCTATAAACATAAGCATATTCAATCAAAAAAGCCAACACAGGGGCCTGGAGAGATGACTCAGGGGTTAAGAGCAATTGCTGCCCTTCCAGAGTATCAGAGTTCGCTTCCCAGCACCTGCAATAGGCAACAGACAAATGCCTGTGGCTCCAGCGCCAGGGGAATCTGGACTCTGGACCCTCTTCTGGACTCTGGTCTGTAGCACCTCATGTAGAACAAAAGCCAGTAAGTGACCTCAAACTCCTGACCTCTATAGGGATGGATGGGAAGACATGTTCCTGTGCAAGGTGTAGCTTTGACTGCTGTACTACACGACTATTTTACGGATTTTAAAAGGTAAAATCCATCCTATAGAAACGGGAGAAGCCCAGCTGGAGCACTCAAGACAGGTGAAAAGCATGAAAAACAACAGCGGTGGCAACTCATGGGGCTGCTAAATGCAACGGGCGCCATCTGAGCGGGTCCACTGTTAAAAGAACAAAAATGGCTACAAAGGACACTGTGGCTCAATTGGTAAAATTATATCATGCCAATGAGAAGTTTCTGGCACATTCTAAGCTTGCTGTAGTCATGGAGAATCACCTGGCTCCTGGAAAGAACATGTGAAGCATGCAAATGTGAGCTAAGTAACTACAGAGTGCTCATGTCCATACATATGTGCCAGGGACGGTCAGTGAAGGAACGACAACCAATGTTACCTGTGACACAAGATGGATGGCCACTGGTTACCCCTGTGCTGCTAGACTCAAAATGTTCACACCGAGGGCAAAGAGCTATAAAACACCTGGTATCATGACCACAGAGGGAAAACCAGCTCACTATAAGAATTTGCAGGATAGCCTGGGCTACAGTGAGACTCTACTGAAGTACTCTTTACGTTCTAGGATATGCACACATCACTAAGTTTATGTTGCTGAGACACACCCCACCTTGAACACCCACCATAGGTGGTGCCAAGGGCCCCAAGTCTCCACAGATAAAAAGTTCATGTAATCACTCCCTCATACTCACCAGGTTCTGGTGTGACAGGTGAGGAAGGAACCCAAGGCATGAGTGTGTCTCTTCCGTCTCTCTTCTCGGCGTTCTGAAATCAGAACCAATGATTCTAAGAGTTTGGGATATTAAGACCTTGGGCTTATAGAACTGGGTTCGTCCTAAAAATACACATGGCAGTGTATTTGTAACATGACAGTGGCCACAGAGGGAAGGGGTGTTCCTAAACATCTGAGAACTCTGTCCCAAGGACACAGCCACAGTTCTGGCAGCACTCCCCGCCCGACCAAGGATGGCACTTCTACCATTACGTGCCAGCCTGCCTGCCACTGTGCTCGACATGAGAATAATAGACTCAACTCCCGAAACTCGAAGCCACCACGTCAATTAAATGTTTTCCTTTATAAGAGTTGCTGTGGTCATGGTGTCTCTCACAGCAACAGAAACCCTAACTGGGACAGAATGTCCAGACGCCACGTAGGTGGTGGGCAGAGGTCAGATAAACTCAGGTCTAATTCCAGCCCTCTCCTCTGACCACATAACAGCCAGGAGGACGTCACCTACTCTGCTAGGTGATAGAGAATTATTGACTTCACGGGAACTTGCAGCCGTCAGAGGGGTGCCATTGCTTGTTACTTAACATTACTCCTTAGGCATCTGACATTAGGGTATTAGGGTGTCTTTGATTTATGAAAGATGCTTTGGGAAACCAGAGGTGACATCTTTAGGGTAACCTCCAACACCAACTGCCCTAGTTAGCATTAACTATCAACCTGATGTAGCCTATAATCACCTGAAGAGAATCTCAAGCGGGTGAGTCTTTCAGCAGGTAGTTTGTGGGCATGTCTTGATTATTAACTGATGAAGGAGGGCCCAGCCCACTGTGGGTGACATCAGCCCATGGCAGGTGGTCCTGGGCTGTGTAAGGCAAAAGCACTGAGAAAGCCCTGCCATCAAGCAGAGGGCACCAGGGCTAGGAGAGAGGCCTGCAGGCTGGGAGCAGGAAGGTGGGGTGGCTATTTCCTCAGCTGTGCAGCTAGCGCTAGAGCTGCATTGGAGTCTGTGCCCACTGGAGCTGAGCAGTCCCCCGCAGGGGACAAGCCACCCCCGCATGATTCCCCGAGTCCTCCCAGGTGCTCACTAAGAGAGAAGCTGACAGTTTGTGAAGAGTGTGGACATAATCACCAAATCCCTTCACAGGCTCCGAGGACAGCACATGAGGTCCCGACTACTGCACCCCAATTTGTCTTCAGTGCCTGGTCAGTCTCACCAACACACACAAATTACCTTAAAATACTCCTCATCTCGAAGCAGGATATGCATCTTGGCCAAGTACTTCCTTCTTAAGTCATTTTTCAGAGGGCTTCCAGGCCCTGAAAGCTATCAGAAGGAGAAGTCAGGACACTGAGTGAGAATGCCGGTACTTCCGGCCTCGTGAATTCTGGGACAATCCGAAAGCTCACGAATGCTCGACTATTTAAAGGAAGTTCTTCAGTCACTCTCCCGCATCTGCTGGTACAAAGTGGCGTGGGCCTTAGAGCTTCCAGACCCACTGTGCGGCTGCAGGGAATTTATCAGGGATCTAAACTAAAACGACCCAGAGCATACAATCCTGAAGATATCTATGACAGCATCACTCAGAAACAAAGTGGGAAGGCTGGAGACAATCTAACACTCTGGCTCCAGACTGAGAAGGGAGCCTTGGCTTTCCCACTCTCGACACCAGAAGGGTTCACCTCCCTTTCTGACATCCAGTGCACATGGCCAGGAAAGTGCTCTACCAGTTAAGCTCCATGCGGGCTGTCACCTTCACTAACCAACCACGGAAGTGAGACCCACAGGGTACAAGGAGGCAGGTCACCTGCACCCTGGGGACACTACAGGAAACAATACATAAGGGCACTCAGCTTTTAGGCTAGTAACCTTGTGACCATACAAATTTATTTTTTATTTGATTTTGAGGCAGGGTTTCTCTGTATAAACAACCCTAGCTGTCCTGGAACTCACTCTGTAGACCAGGTTGACCATGAACTCAGAGATCCACCTGTCCCTGTCTCTCAAGTGTTGGAATTAAGACGTGTGCCACCACAGCCCAGATGACCATATCGATTTTTAAACGCTGACCTGGAAGTACTCAGCCATGTCAGTGTCTGAGGTCAAGGCTAGGCTGGGTAACCATAAACCACAACATCAACGATGACGGCATGTAGCCACACCTTCCTGAACTAGTCTACGTCAGCCAACAGTGGAGGCGAGCAGAGCACTGGCCTCTGAGGAGTGGGGGCCTCGGGATCTGAAGGGGTGACCAGAGCGGAGGGCAGCAGCAGAGACTTGGGGGACATCTAGACAGGAGGGGTGCTGCCCCAGCTCATATGCTGTCTGAGAGCTGCAGCCACATGATTCTGCCCATTGTTACTAGAAACTTCTCTTACCATCGAGGTGCAAGATAGCTGTTCCTCTTGGTCTGACCTTGTATCTGCACTGCTGCTTTCTGAAAAGCAGAGAACATTTGAATACATGAGCATCTCATAGGTAGTTTTTGCATCAGTTGAGACACGTCTACAGTAAAGATCCCTGTTGGCTTAAGAATGTTCCTCTGGGGGTGGGAAGATGGCTTAGGGGTTAAGAGTGTGGTGCACGCCTTTGATCCCAGCACTCAGGAGGCAGAGGCAGGCAGATCTCTGTTGAGTTTGAGGCCAGCCTGGTCTACAGAGCTAGTTCAAGGACAGCCAAGAGAAGCCCTGTCTCAATAAACAAAACAAACAAAAAACAAAACAAAACAAAAACAAAACCCGATTACCAGTAGTCCAGTGCCTCTGATCAGGAAGATACCCCACTGACAACAGGAGCAGCAGATTCTCCACTTCAGTGACCTCTGATCTGAGACTCTGACAGTCGCCAAGCAGACCAAACTCCCAGGGTTAATTGAGTCCCCACCTACTGTCCCCGGACAGTGAAATGAGGCTAGTCAGGCCGAGGAGCAGAATTTTTAACTTAGGACTCACTGAAACATTCAAGGGTGCTCATGGCCTTGACACCCAAGGTAGCAAGCAAGCACTCAGGGAACCATTCTGAGTAGCTTCAAGCAGTGGCGGAGGTAGTGGATCTAGGTGTTTGCGGAGCTAAAATCTGAATTAATACCAGTAAATGAGGAACCCCAGCAAGCAGTATCACCACCTTCTCCCTGTTTCCACTTGGAAAAAACTACCTTTCTGCAATTTGGCCTCAAAGGGATTGACTGGAGGGAGCTGGGGAGACAGGAAGAGCACAGCCTGGAAACCTTGGGAAGGGAGCGAAGCTGAGAAAGGAAAGACAGACATTGGCTGCAGAGGCGGGGGAGGGGTCATGTCTATAGATGCTGATGCTCTCCAATCACCTTCATGGGCAACCCCTAAGACTTACTAGATGTTGACACTAATGGGAAAGACATGGGTCCCCACCCAAGGACCTAGGAGGACAAGAAATCAACATAAAATGTTAACAATGAGATACCTCAGCTGTAAACTGCTGTAGGAGACAAGCCAGCCTTGTCCCTAGCCTCCCTGTCTAACAAGGCGACACTCACCAGCTTCCAGGACGTCTGTCCAGAGCTGAAAACGCTCACTGTCCTCCAGAGCTTGCCTATTTAGTCTGGTAATCATCTTCACAGAAGGGTCCTTGGGGTATAAAAAAAAAAAATCAAGAAATACAAGCTTGATGAAGTAACAACACATTTCTAGCCATTGTATACCATACATTCACAATCCTAGTGGGACACACCAGGGAAATAAACTTGCTTACTGAAGGCCTCAAGACTCCAGAAGACAGTGGAAAGTTCCACTGGTCAAGGAGAGACTACAGCGGTAGTCAGGGACCCACAAGGCTGACCTGGATCTACAAGTGGCCACTGCAGTTCCTGCTGGGTGGAGCCACTGAGCACTGTCAAATGGTCACTCCCCCAGGGAGGCCACTTCTGCTCTCTGAGGCCTGTGTTCACCAGGCTTCACAAAGATGGCACCAACAAGTGCCTGTTAATAAAGCGTCAGCACTCAACATAGGAGGCTGCTTGCATGATTTTAGAAGCCAGCCCAGTGAGCGATGTCCTTTCAGGTGCTAGCTCTATGGGCCCAGGGGACCTGAGGTGGCCCATCAGCACCAAACTAAGTGACTCCTGACACTCATGGAAGCAGGCAGTCCTCAGAACCCCTACTGCTTGTATGTGTGAGCCCACAACAAACCAGCGCAGGGCAATGGGGAGTCAGTCCATCCTGACTTCCTGCCTCCCACCCAGGGCAATCTTGGAACCAGCACAAACACTTGGTCTTGCGGGGAGATGACCAATGATAAACACAGTAACATGTACCTACAGGCCATGCACTCTCACTTTTCTAGTCCTAATAAAGCTCTAGCAATTCTACAGACCCCAGGAAGAGATCGTCTACATTTTAAACAAAAACCTTAAATAACTTTTGCTACCAGGATGACCATTCTAGCACTGGGCTGTCGGGTGTGTCACTCCATTCTGTGGCCCAGGAGGACACAAGGACTCGGATGGGCTGCTCGAGGGCCATGCAATGGGCTTTATAAACCAAGCCATGGAATAGATCAGCTGTGCTCACTTTCACCCCTCTGGTGGCTTCCCTCACATGACCGAGCTGACCAACAATAACACACACGCCCGGCACATCCCCAAGTACTTACATCTTCACAGACAAAGCATGCAGACCCCGATTCATAACAGAGGAAGGTGAGAGGGCCCAAATGTCTTCCTTGGAACTGAAGAGCAATTTCAAACAAACAAAACCCAGCCACCACAGAACATGGCTGTAACACTAGCACTCCAGAGGCCAGAGGAGGGCTGATGAGAGTCTGAGGCCAGTCTGGGCTACATAGTGAGTTCCAGGTTAGTTTGGGCTACAGTGATTTTGTTTCAAAAAGCCAAAAGGCATTTAGAGTATACCAGCTGGTGAAAACAAGGGTTCCCTTACTGGTTAACTGGAAAGGGGTGAGAGGTGCACTTACAGATAGGAACTAAGGTGGCACAGCGGTCTGCTAACCCAAGAGCTCTAGCCTTCCTGCAGCTATAATAATTAAACAAGGAAGCTTAGTTAATTAGTTACCAGAATGGCTGTTAATGCAGTGTAACCTTAATTTTGATGTTCTACTCTGGGTAACAGGCTTCCCCAGGAATCATGGCTGCCCGAGATTCAATTAGACTAGACAGCCTTACACTTATAACCAGGGCAAAGGTCACACCCAGTCTCGCAGCAGGAAGGTAAACTACTGAGGCCATCCAGGAAGCCCTGTCAGATCATGAGCTGTATGGCTGAGGAAGAGAAGGGCAGAAGGCTGTGTGAGTGGGCTCCCTGTCTCCTCTCATCTCATCTGCTGTTGCCTGACAAGGAAGGGGGCACTGTTTTTCCCTCAAAGGAAATGAGATTTGGTCTTCTTTGTAAGGACCCAACAAAGGTGCCCCCAGCTGGTCTCACACACAGCCTGAAGGTCTCCAAGCTGGTCCAGCATCTGCACACATACGACTGCCGTGAGGGCCCTATGGACTATGCTGGAGAAAATGTAGTACACAGGAGCCAGGCAATGGAAGAAACACTTCTCAGTGGGTCCGCAGAGAAGAAAAGTGTCCCTGGGGTGGTCCCTCACAGCTCTCGGCACGGCCTCAGGGCTCACCCACCCTGGGATCAGTCAGATCAACACACCACAGCAAAGCATTAAGGCAGCAAACCTGATGGCAGTTACCTGAATTTGTCCTTTGTTTCTTTCCTTTATCAGCTTTCCTCCCCAAACTCTCAATCCTTAAAAAAGGAAGATGACAATTGAAGTAACCCGAAATGCTCAGTTTCTGTTCCAAATGCATGGAAAGAAAGCCAAGCTGAACGGCACAAAAGGTGAACAGGAAAGGCAATTCAGATTTTGATAGTGCTGGATAAACATCACTAATGACAATCTCTCCGACCCAGAAAGCAGCAGCTTCCCGATTTCAACCACCAACCCGAAGAGCTGAGGACAGCTCATATTCCATACTACTCTTAAGATGCACATTCACTGGGGAGAGGGCACATAGAGCATACATTCAGAGAGCAAACTTTTTCCCCCGGAGAAAGGGTTTCTCTGTATAGCCTTAGCTGTCCTGAACTCAACTCTATAGACAAGGCTAGCCTTGAACTCACAAAGGTCCACTTGCCTTTGCTTCCCAAGTGCTAGGATTAAAGGCGTGTACCACCGCTGCCTGGCTTAGAGCAGGCATTTTTATAGGGCAATTTCTGCAGCTCATCCTGGAAGTCAGTGCTTTCCTAGGGCAGTCTAGTGGCATAATACAGAGAAGCCCACGTACAGAGAATGCTGGGGTTCAAGTGCCCCAGCCTTGCCACTTTCTAGCAGAACCTGTGAATTACACAGTTCCTCTAAATCTCCTGAGAAAATACAAGTTACTTAGAAGAAGGGTGGGTTTTGAGGTTTGATATGACTGTATTAAACAGAAGCAGAAAAAAAATTCACACAACATCCTCATTGCTCCAGATTTTCCCAAGGAGACATCATTCAGTACCCACAGCCCATGTGCATGTAACTCCTACACACTCCTAGAAGCCCAAGGAACAGAGACCATGTTCACTGGCAGTGACTAGCCCAGGTTCTCCGCTCATGTAGCGGGGCCAGCATGTGAATTCTGGGAGGTGCTGACCGCAACACAGTCTTTCCAGAGGACAGTGATGCTTGAGTACATGGGCTCAAGCATCCTACCAAGGTGTTGCTTCTCTGGCTGAGTGGCCCTCTCTGTGGGAATCCACATTTAACGGCAATGACTTTTAACAGGAGCTTCCACCGCAGGATCGAAATGGAATTCTACAAAATGCACAAGCGCAGGCACAGGTGAACCATCAATACAGGCAAATGATTCCGCCCCTGCTGTCTCTACCGCAATCCCTGTCTTTGAGCACTGTTCATACTGCACAGGGAGGGCCAGGAGCATTTTAGGAAATGCCAGGTCAAAAACTCTCTTAGAATAAGTAACAGGATGAGGGACTCGCAGCATGAATACAAGCCAGGAGCTTGCTAGAATACAGAGCTATCAACTAACAATAGCAGCCCCTGGAGTCTGTGGGCTGGCCGGTTCTCAGGGAGAGCTGTTAAATGCTGACCTGTGACGGTCTCAAACTGTAAAGATACTTCACGGTTGTTCTCATAAAACCAACATCAGGTTTTCACCGGCAAAAATGAGTGCTATTCAAAAATGTCCAAAACATTCTAGACATTGCCCACCCCTGCATGAACAATCACATAGAGAAGCCTGGAGACAGGCAGCACCCTTAAGGATTACTGGATCCTGATCCCATCTGGAGCAAAAGCAACCTGTTGTGGTATTATTTCTGTTTCTGCTTGTGTAAAATTTTCACCCAACGTGTGCCTTGAACAGCTGAAAAAACTAAGGGCAAAGACTGTGCTTGTCAAAGTGGATCTTGTGGACCCTTGGCAGATTGTGATTTGAAATCAGATTTTATTAGTAAACGAAAACATTAGGGATGTCTTATGGAAGGAACTGACCTCGTCAAATTCAAAATACAGCTCAGTTAGAGAATCCAAGAAGCTTAAGGCAGTCCATAGCATTAAATAAAATTGCTCCTGAGGGGGTAAAATTGCATCCTGATAGATGGACTCTCCAAAACAGATGGGTCCGAGTTACACAGCACAGTCCATGAGAACCGAGCAGTCCCGGGTATTGGCTTGAGCACTCCGGTGAATGTGAACACACCCACACGGAGTACCCACGGATGTAAACATCCCTTTTATATCACAGAGACACTGTCCCGCTAAGCAATCAGCTCCGGCTTCCGCGCCAGGCATTTTAAAAATCAGGCTGCATCCGTGTCTCCGGGCATTCCCTTTTGAGAAATAACTAGGAAAAAAAGCAATTCACGGTTGCAAGGTCTCCTATAAGTGAGGGGGAACGGGTGCTGCATTGCAAATTCTAAACCCCACTTTTCTAGAACACTGCCACGAGGAGGAGGGTTCCGTACCCTGGGGTGTCTCGTAGGTCAGCGTGGCCATCTGCACCAACGGGTCGTCCTCAAAGGGCTGGTTATACTGCGGAGAAGGAAAGCCGGTCAGACCCCAGGGCGCTGGATTCCCGCCTGCCCGTCCGCCGGCCGCACCCTCCCCGCCTCGGCCATCCCAGCTCACCTTCGCTATCAGCCGCTGCATGTACGTCTGGAAACCCCTATGTCTTTCCTTGAGAAGCCGCACCAGCCGGCTAGGCGATGAAACGTCAGGATCCATGGCGCAGGCTGCTCACTGCCTGGACTCAGCACCGCCGAAGGCCGCGAGCGGTTCAAAAGTACCGCCCTCGCGCTGATAGGCTCTTTCAAAAGTTTTTACGCGATCGAACCGCCCTCCTCTCCCAGCACTTCCGGCGGAAACGGAGGGAGGCAGGGAGGGCAGCCGGAGCGGAGGAACATGCGCATTGCTTCCCCATGGTGCACTCCCGCGCCCTCTAGAGGCGTCTGGACGAGTTGCCTGGGTGTCCCTGCTGCGTCCCGGAGGTGGTCCTTCTTGAGTTGCTTGGGAGGGCTGAGAGAGAGACATTGCCAAATAACTGTCCTGAAAGGAGTCAGGACAACCAGTTTCCATAAATTCCAACAAAAGACATGTTTAAAAGTGCTGACCGAAAAGATCTCTGATGAGGTTTGACAGCTGAGAGGTTTTGTCAGTTTAAAAGGACAACCTCACCAAACAAATTTCAGTATAATACAAATACAAGACCTGCAAGTTATAAAGGTGAAAAAAAAGAAAAAAGTGCTGACCGATATTATAAATGTGACAAAAATCTACGGTTTTTACCCTAGGGTTTTCATCAACTCCCTTTCCAGTTTTTGATTATATATGGTTTCTTGATTGACGCTTATATTGTTTCTTGAGGTGGTAGGTTATTTGGTGTTCATTTTATGAGGGCATTTACAACGATTGACATTTTAGAAAATTTTCAGGTAAGATTTTTGGATTTTGTCTTATTGCAGGGCTGAGAGATTGAACCGCAGTTTAGGATGGTTTTATTCTGGCTTCTTTTATTCTGGCTTCATAACAGCTGCACTTGTGTGCTGTGTTAGTGTGATTATCACAATATTGGGTGATACTGGAATCATTACTGAGTGCCAAGAAGTCCCTCGAGGGGCCTTCCCACCTGTCAGCCTGCTGAAGCTGGAGAGGAAAGAGGAACTTCCGGGCTCGCGGACTGAGGATGCGCACACATTGTATTTGCAACAGCCACAGAAATACGCTGCTAAGTAAGATGGTTAGCTTAGGGCTAGCAGTTGTCAGGCTCTCTTGGGGTTGCTTACTGATTGGGAGCTGCACCATCCAGACTGTCCCTACTCCAGCAGGACCCTGCTCTGGGAAGGGGGGGGGGGATGTGAAGGCTGTGCTGTTTCAGCGCAAAGCGATGTGTGTCTGTGTCTGTGTCTGTGTCTGTGTCTGTCTGTGTCTGTGTGTGTACCAGATAGCCATTCTGTCTCATAGTGCTTCCATGTCTTCCCTGCCATGGTGGGCTGAATTTCTCCGAACTGAAAGCTAAAATGAAACTTTCCTTCCTTAACTTGTGTCTTGCCAGGCATTCTTCACAGCAATAAGAAAATATCCAAGACACTGTCAGTTTACAGATAATTTTGATTTCAGATAGAGCTTTTACATCCACTGCATTGGAATAAAGCATAAATAGCGCATCAAAGTAAGCTTAGCTTCATAGAAGATGGTTTCAGAGTACTGATCAGTCACTGAGAAAAATCAAGTAAAGAAACTACATAAATGAAACAGAACAGACAATTTGTCCCAAATATTATTATGTCAGTGAATATATATTGTGTGTATATATACAATTCAAGGATATGCTATATTTTATTAATAGAAATAATTTAAAAATATTTGATGCTATTTACAAATGCTATTATGCTAATTACTGAAATAGTTTTCAAATATAGTGATGTGAATTCTAGTCATGAAAGTTAAATATTATATATATACATATACACTTATTGTCCTGGTCACTCTTCAATTGCTATGAAGAGACACCATGATCAAGGCAACTCTTACAAAAATAAAGCATTTAATTAGCTTGCTTACAGTTTCAGAAGCTTAGTTCATTGTCATCATGGTGACAATGGTGGCATGCAGGCAGACATGGTGTTGGAAAAATAGTTAAGAATTCTACATCCTGATCCGTAGGGAGCAGGAAGAGAGAGCGCTACTGGACCTGGTATTGGCTTTGAAACCTCAAAGTCCAACCCCAATGGCACACTTCCTCCAACAAGACCACACCTACTCTATGTGATGTGGCCTTACCTCCTAATCTTTACAGTCTTTTCAAATGGTTCCACTCCCTTGTGACTAAGCATTCAAACCTATGAGCCTAAAGGGGCCATTTTTACTCAGACCATATGTACTACTAATGGCTCACACCTACCATTCAGCTTCCGCGTAGCCACAGACCAACTTCTCTGAGTCCTTTTGGGCTCTGACGTTCACTGCTTCTCATCACCTCTAACAGGATACCGAGTGCCAAGTTTTTTCAACGCTAAAGTCTCAGCAGCCATGTTTGCATTATGTTCGAATCATTCCATATTCTAATAAGCACAGAGACATTCTTTGACAAGATAGGAAAACAAGAGTCAAATAATTTGTGCAAATATCAAACATTCTAATTATTCTTCACTTCGACAGTCTACAATATGCCTGAGACTCCATTTTTTTCCTTCAATGAAATAATTTCTCTTTTCTCTTCATATTTGTAAAAATATAATCTTCCATGGTTTATAGTATTTGCAAATCCTAGTGTTCATCAGTACCTTGGATACTTTGTTTGGAATGTTTTCAGATTTTCTTGTTTTGTGGGGTTGGGTTAGGGCAGGATGCAGTGCTGGGGATTGAACCCAGGATCTCACTCATGTTAGTGAAGTGTTCTACCATTGAACCTACATCCTGGTTCCTCTTTTGTAGAGATAGGCCCACCCATTTTGGGCGGGCTTGCCTCGGGCGAATGTTTACGGATAAATTGGGAGCGCAGGAGCTGCGAGCTCTCTTCCTTCCTTGCTTCCTGTTGTGTGTGCTCCACGGGAACCCTGGTTGCGTGAGTCTGGTTACATTAAAGTTGTACAAATACTTATTACTAATTGTCTGGATTAATCATTACTGCCACACTCTTTCATTATAGTTTTTACAGTATGCAAACTTAGGCATTTATATTACTTACACATGGCATTTATATTATTTATATGTACAGGTACTTGCTATCACACAATTAATTATATTTTACTCTTTCATATTGTTAAGATATTTTTCTTATTTATAAACTATCTTGTGTATTTGTTTTACTTAGAGACCATACTCTCTGAAATAACTCTGTTATTCACAGTCATTTCAGTAGATAAAGAAATCAGGAAAGCCACTGTAAGAATTACGCCAATCCCAGCACTTGGCAGACAGAGGCCGGCAGATCTCTGTGAGTTTGAGGCTAGCCTGGTCTACAAAGCAAGTGCCAGGACTGTTACACAGAGAAACCCTGCCTCAAAACCTCCTCTCCCACCAAATTAATCTAAAGGCAGAGAATATAAAGAAAAAATATAAAAATAGAGAAATGAAACTTTTAAAAGGAAAAGGGTTTAATGTGTGTGTGTGTGTGTGTGTGCACGCATGTGCATATGTGGTCACTGAGGCCAGAATTCACATAGGATCCCCTAGAGCTGGAGTTACAGGTGTTTTTTGAGCAGCTTGTCATGGATGCTGGATCCAAACTCTGGCCCTCATGATAGAGTATTGTTAAGCCCAAGTTACTGATCCCCAACAAAGAAACTCCACGGAACTAGATTCTGATGTAAAGCACAAGAGGGCTTTTAATATTCAAACTGGAGTTTGGACTACACCACCAGCGTGTCCACACGGTGGCTGAGGGAAGTGTGGCCCCGAGCCCAGGGAAGGTCATGCATGTCCTGACGTTTTGGGATTGGGTAAGGAGGGCATAGGGTAAGGTTTCTGAAACCGTTGGTCAGTTTTGGGGCACAAAACCCTAACAAAGAGCCATTAATAACTGGCAAGGTGTCTTCAAGGACAGGATGCCTCCTAGGAACATCTGGACCTCGTTAAATTTTATAGTCCCGCTCCCTAGCTCCTTAATTGGCTATTTTCAGGGTATCTGTTCAAATTCCGCTATCGCAGCACATCTCTGGAGCTGAGATGGGGGGGCACTCATTATATGTCTTAAGATGATGCCCCTTCTTTAAAATGGAGTTGCAAAGTCAGGTCCTCACAGCGTTAAGCTCTCCTAACCACTGAGCCACCTCTCTAGCCCCTGAAATGAAACACCGCTTTATGACAAAAATGCCTAACTTAAGACAAATCTAGGTGTCCAAGAACAAAATGGAAAAAGCAGTTAGGTTAAATCTGACGAAAAACTAATAACAAGAGCATTTAGAAAGGAGTAGGAAACCCTTGAGGGGAAAAGGACAAAGGTCAGAAATTGTCAACAAGGGATGAAGTGTAATAATCATTGTTCTATCTCAAAATTAATTAGGAATGAGTAAGAGTCGGGTATAATGTGCGTGTGAAGACGCCACAATGAAGTCCATTCCTTTGTATGCTGACTTACGAAAGTCAGAAAACCGTTGGCACAAAGCCTATGAAATTAGCATAATTAAACAGTGGTAACAGATCTTAGAGAGGGAGTGAGGACGGATTGCTGACCCTTCAGGAGAGCATCTGTTTATGCGGTGTTCCCAGAGGGCACTGTGCCATGATGTAACAAGGGCTTTCGAAACATGTTTATGCTTTGATGCCATGGATCATTTTGAAATCTAAGCAAATTTTAAAAAAAAAGTTGGCAAGAATTTGGCCTGGGGCTATTTACAAAGCCCTAACCACTACATTCAGCATTCTGAGGGTGTTGAGCAAGATGGTAACCTACCATCTATGTTCCATTCAGTTTTGAAGAACTTCATCCATTGGCTTCTAAGATGAATAGGGCATTTAAGTCTTAGAGGGAAGTTCTAAACATATACATTATATGCCTATACTTTAAAGATGTCTGTAAGGGGCTGGAGAGATGGCTCAGCAGTTAAAACCATGCCCAGATCTTGCAGATAATCCAAGTTTAGTCCCCGGCACCTTTGTTAGGGTGCTCACGAGCACTAGTAGCTCCATCTTTAGAGGGTGCATTTTCTGGCTCCCATGTGTGCCCGCATTCATGTGTATAGATCCCCCTACACATAACTATAAGAAGTTTTGGAAAAATGTGTATGTTTTCACAACTTGAGAATGCATTTATGAAAATATTTCCAGGATATCAGATCAATGATGGAGTAATGGAACATTTTTAATAATAGGGGTTTTTTTTGGCCACATTTTCCATAATGAGTTCCTGTTATGCAAATATGAGACTGTGTTATTCATGGACTATAGAGCACAGATAGACAATCATATGTTTTTTTTCCTTAGTTCTACAAAAACAGATCCCCCCCTCCCCATTGAGACATACAAGGCTCCAGACATTCTAAACCTGTCTCCATGCAACTGGGCCATGTTTTATCATCATGATACCTCACCTCTCCAGCTTTACCTAGAAGTGTTTTTTTTCCCCCCGCTAGGAAAATAGGACTAAGGCTCTAGTGATATTTCTGTTCAACCTTCATGTGGTGGGAAGCTGTTTTTATCTTCTTCACCTTGGTTTTTTTGCAACACAAACACATTTTTAGGGTCATGATTAATGTGTTTTAATGGGCTTTGCATTTTAAAAATCAATGGGAGAATTTATATTAAAAATAGAACACAATTAGGTTGCTTTGGGTGACCTATTTTTAATCAACTCCATTATTTAAGGATCTGAAATTTTTCAGGGCATCTTTCTCTGGAGCATGCAGAGATCAGCCGTTCTGGTATTACATGTGAATAGTTTTAAAATAAGAGTTACAGGGTTAATTGATAAATTGCTAAACATCCCCCCTTCCTTTTTGATTTTCTAAGATTAGTTCTCACTCTGTAGCTCATACATTTCCCCCCTCATAAAACTATCTGCTGTAGGAATGTTCCAGGTTTGCCCTCTTGCCCCCTTTCCTGGCCTTCAGCCCACTGCAGTGCTTTCTTCCTCCCATGGTTCACTGGGGCTGTTCTAGTTTTGTCCCTGTTGATGTGATAGCCATTTTGACTGAATACAACCTGGGAGAAAAGGGTTCTTTTCAGTTTAACAATTTCAGGTAGCAGTCTGTCCCTGAAGGAAGTCAGGACAGGCTCTCAAGGCAGAACC
Organism: Neodon shergylaensis; assembly: GCA_025134845.1. Classification (NCBI taxonomy): domain Eukaryota; kingdom Metazoa; phylum Chordata; class Mammalia; order Rodentia; family Cricetidae; genus Neodon; species Neodon shergylaensis. The sequence continues at coordinate 4,456,837 of JABTXL010021416.1, read as the reverse complement.
TGGAGTAGAAACCACAGAGGAATACTTGTAATGGATTATTAAAAATTGCTGCAGGATCCCTGAGTAGCGGCAGTGGCAGAAACGCTGCAAGTCCCTGAGCAGTGGCAGGCAGGGGGCCATGTGATGGCAGGCAGGGGCAGCGGGTCTGGAGAGCAGCCAGTCCCAGTCAGGGACGGGGCAGGAGACCACGCAGCAGGTCTCTGAAGGTGGCTGGTCCCGGCAAGCCATGTGGCGGCAGGCGAGAGACAGACAATAGGCACACCACGGAGAGTGAGGTTGGATATTTATTTAGTGGCTATGGAAGGGAGGGGAAAAGGGGAGAGGAGAGAGAGAGAGAGAGAGAAAGAGAGAGAGAGACTAAAGCTGCTTTTCTGACAGGGAGATGGAAAAGAGAGAGAACTTAAGCTGAAGATCAGCCTGTCTCAGCAGATGGGGGAGGGAGGGAGGGTGTGGCTTGTCTCTTAAAGAGACAACAATCATTACGATGTTGTTTACTGGCTCCCTTTCTGACTTATATGTGGGCGTCAGAGGACAGTTTTGGGGAGATAGTTCTCTTGTGGAATATTAGTTTAATGATGCAAAGATGTGTTGCATTCTTTTATGGTGCATTGTTTGACTCTGTAAAGCTGTGTTACTTGGCCTGCCCCAAACACCTGATTGGTCTAATGAAGAGCAGAACAGCCAATAGCTAGGCAGGAGAGGGATAGGAGGGCTGCCAAGCAGGGAGAGTAAATAGGTTTGAGAGAAGATTCAGGAGTGAGGAGTGAGAAAAGGAGGAGAGGAGGATGCCAGGGGCCAGGAACTTAGCTGTACAACCAGGCATGGAGTAAGAAGGAAAGAAAGGGATATAGAATAGAGAAAGGTAAAAGCCCAGAGTCAAAGGATAGGTGGAATAATTTAAGAAAAGCTGGCTAGAGCTAAGGCCAGTCATTCCTAAGTAAGAATAAGTCTCTGTGTGTTTATTTGGGAGGTGGGTGGTGGGCCCCCAAAGAGTTTTAAAAAAGAAAAATCTACATAGTTCCTTTTTTTTACCACATGGGTTCTGAAGATTGAACTCAGGTCATCTGGCTTTGTGGCAAGCACCGTTACCTGCTAAGCTATCTGCTGGGCTGAATTCTCTCATCTCTTATGGACCTTGCATTAGTTACATTAGTTCCTTCTGTTTCTATGATAAAAGTGCTCTAATAGAAACAATGTAAGGAAGAAAAGGTTTGTTCTGGCTTATGGTTCTAGAGGGATAGAGTCCAACATGGCAGGGAAGGCATGGCAGCAGTCAAGGAAAGTGTGGTGGGGGGGGCACGAAGCTGGCTGAGCACATTTTCATCCACATACAAGAAGGAGAGAAAGAAGGAGACAGAAAGAGAAAAAGAGGGAGGGAGGGAAATAGAAGGAGAGAGATAGGGAGAAGGAGAGAGAGAATGGGGGGTGAGGGAGAGAACAAGAAAAGGAAGTGAGGTTATAGTAGGTTACTGAACTACAGTTACGCCATTTTATGAAAGTATTCCTAAGAATTCTTTAAGTGCTAAAGATATCCTGGGTAAAACGGGTCTCAGGACCAGCCCTAAGTACCTATGCAATGTGACCCTAGGCTAGAGGTCAACCACCTGACCCTTTAACCACTAACTCTCCATTTCTCTAAACCATGCTTGCTTTCTGTATATATCATGACTGTGGTTTTCTTTTTTTTTTACTCTTCAAAACTCAAACAAACTGGAGGTCAGGCTGCTTTTCATAAACAGTCTTTATAGTTAATAAAGACTCCATTTGACTTAGGAATCTTGGGAGTTTTTCTCTTCAGTTACCCCATAACAGGGCAAACAAAGCTAACTCCTAGTGATGGCCTTTCACCAGCTAGGCTCCATATACTAAAGGGTCTATAACCTCCCTGAATGGTGCAACCAGTTGGGGACCAAGTGTTCAAAATGAGCCTCTGGGAGGCATTTGTCACTCAAACCACCACAAATCTCAACACTGTTAAAATCAGACTCTTGACTTTGAGGAAAAAAGAATTTGAGGGTAAACCAGTATAAGGCAGAGTTAGTGTTTATTACAAGACATTTTAAATCTTGATTTTGAGCACAAGGGCTAGGAAGAGGAAGGACCTTCTTGGGAGATTGTACCTGAGAACATTGTATAGGGCCAGGGGGCTGTGTTTGGTTGACTTTACAATAGTAGTAATATACAGGGGTTTCTCAGTCAGTGATCTTTTGCTGTGAAAAGACATCATAACTACAGCAACTCTTACAAAGGAAAGCATTTAAATGGGGCTTGCCTTCAGTTTCAGAAGTTTAGTCCATAATTATCATGGAGGGCAGCATGCAGGCAGACATGGTGCTGGAGAAGGAGCTGTGATGCAACAGTCTGTGATGAATCATGTCATCACACTGATTGTGATAGTCTACGGCGAACCAGGGAGTCCCTAGTGTGAAGGATCCAGGAGTTCAGGTTTGCATGCTAGCCAAGCCAATGCTGATCATATGTGACAGCAAAGGCTTTGCCTTCCCCTGCTGAGCAGCTCACGGGGGCTTATGATTCAGTTGGTGTATTGGTTTAATAAAACACTGATTGGCCAGTAGCTAGGCAGGAAGTATAGGCAGAGCAACCAGAATAGGAGAATTCTGGGAAGAGGAAAGGCACAGTCTACAAGTGACAAATCTTTACAGGGTACAAGACCATTGTCCCACACTATCTTATGCTTCTGTTTGTATTGTCACTTGTGCCTTTGTTATCTTTACTTATTTTTCTAATCCCTAAGCTCCTACCCTGGTAAGTGATATTTTTGTCAAAGCAGGCCTCTTACAGTTTTCAAGAGGGGGGAGAATTATAAAGGTCAATGAGTGTGATTTATGATTCAGTTGGTTGTGACATCACACACCTCAGGTCCTTTCATTCCTACCACAGACCTGGGAGGTGGACACTGTTATGATCCAGACCTTACAGACTAGAATCTAAGTCTGGAGGCCTAGAATGTTAGAGATGATGTAACCTGTTCAACTTCCAAATAACTAATGGAGATGGAGTTTGGGCCTCGGCTCCTTTAAGTGTAAATATTCTCTGCAAACATCAACTTTCTGCATTTCCTTAATATTCAGGCAAGGGGACAAGATGATCTGGATTCCCAAAGCTGGAGAAACTGGCCCCATTTGTTTGTCCCTTACATTGAACACAGACAGAATGGAGACCATAGCGTCTCATCATTTGGATGAAAATGAAAACGGCAGATTTGTTGTTTTAGTGTCCCAAAGGAGGGTGACTTTGCATATTTGACACCATTGTTGAGATGAGACTTCCTTCATGATTCTTATTCCAATCTACACAGTGTTCTCTCTGACACCCTGAATGCATCCTTGAAAGGTGAATTGTCTCAGGGCGAGTGTCTGCCAGGCAGGTCTCCTAGCACAGACTCTAAGCAGTTGCATTAGACACTTGCTGTCTGCAGCTGCCTCTGGGAATGGCAGCTACACAACGACAAAAAAGATTGTCCTCATTTTAAATAACCACATAGAATTTCCATGCAAGTGATTTTATGTTATCCTTGAACATTCTAGATATACAGAATTAATGTGAAGGCTCAGAAGAGATACAACTGTATCCACCAGCCTCTACTTTGGTATTGAAGGAAGCATTTTTAGTTTTTCCTGTACATTTTTGACACCTTGCATTTCATATAAGCCATTATTTTGTTGTATTTCACATTATTTTGTCAGAAGCTTATCTTCAATTTTTATTTAAAGAAATTTATTCAGGCTTCAGGTATTATCTTTATGCAGTAGCATTACCGGTTGAGTACACAGCTCTGTGGATTTTGACAAAGGTGTGATCGTGACAGTGGTGAAAAACTTCCTTATTCCTTTCCTCCCCTTGTGCTTTTCATCGTTAGCCTGCCTCATCCCTGGCCCTGGACAATACCCTCCGGTTACTGGTTGCAGGTCAGAAAGCATAAAATTTCAGTTCTTTAAAAGTTGTTGATGATTTTTTTTATGTCCTCAAATGTGATCAGCTAGGCCATGCACTTGAAAAGAGGGTGAACTCTGTCACTGCTAATATGTCAGGATGGTTGGGCTCCTTGGCAGTATGATCTGTGTCCTCCAGATTGTTTGTGCACTTGTCCTGCCAATCATCGAGGGAGGAGATGTGTATTCTTCAGCTCATAATGTGACTTTTTCGTATTTCCGTATTCAGGGTCATCAGTGTTTGCATGACTTCTGTAACTGTTGGGTCCAGGGCGGGTCGTACAAAGATGAGAACACCACCAAGTCTAATAAACCAGAAGCAAACTTTATTCCAGAAACCAGGTCCTACGAAAACCAGAAGCAAACTTAAAAATAAAAAGTAAAAATAAAAAAACGCTGTGGGGCACAGAAGCTTATCAGTTAGCTGAGACCACAGCCAGAGATGGTATTTGTTAGGCTGTGGCAAAAGGCCAGTTTCTGAACCCGCTTTTTATAGTAGGGGTACCAAGCATTAGTTCTGAACAAAGGAATTTTTATGATCTTGTCCTGACCCATGGGTCAGTCAACACAGACCTGGAGGGGAGCGAGTTCTAACGTCAGTGGGTCAGCTATGATGAAATATGTTTTAGAGTATATTACAGCAAAAGTCACTAATTGCAAGAAAACAGGTGTCTTTAGCAATTAGTCAGAAAAGGGACTGTTACTAATACTAGAAGATCAATAAATCAGAATAATTGGTTTTTAGGTTGAGAACTTAGAAGATAGCAGAAAGTTCTTTACACTATCTCAAGGTAAAACTCAGATGCTGACTGTCATACTTTACAACCTCCATTATCAGAGCTCATCAATTAAACCACTGTATTTGTCCACTGTCTCTAGGTACCTCCAGGTGTATACTGGAGTCCCACACCTCCCCTTTGGTGGTGCCAGTTTTCCATAACAGAGACAGTGGCTAACCCAGAGGTCACATATCTCTGTCTCCTAAGGTTAACTCAGTTCACATCTGTCGTTTATCAGGAATGGCCAGGACACTACTCTCAGTTTGCAGGGAGAAGCCCTGGCCTTGTAAATAAAGCAGCCAGTTGTAAAATGAAATGACCTTAAACTGATGGAGGCTTCCCAGGCATCCGAGAAAATAGCTCACTGTGAATGACTGATCCTTGATCTGCTGAGAAAGCTGCTGACAATCTGTTCTCATTCTCCTAGACTTATAACTTTATATTTTTTTCTATATTCTTATTTTTGGAATCTAATTTTTATTTTCTTATTCTTGGACTCTTCAGTGACCATCGTCACCCACTTTCAGGGTGCTCATGTCTTCTTGGTGAACTAGCCATTTTGTCCTTCAGTTGTGCCCTCCTTTATGGCTGGAAACATTCTTTATTCTGAAATCTAATAATGTGTATAATGTATCATTTCATCTTTGTTTTAATTCAACTATTAATGGTATTTTCCCCATTTGTTTTCTTATTTATTTATTCTCTCTCTGTGTGTGTGTGTGTGCCTGCACAATGTGTCATGCATGGTGCATGCGACGATCAGAGGTCACCTTTGTGGAGCTGGCTCTCTCCTTCACCTTTCTATGTGTTTTGGGTATTGGACTCACATCATTAGGTGAGCTCTTACCCACTGAGCAATCTTGCTGCCATTTGTTTTATTTTCTCTTAGGTCTTCCTGTTTAAAGTGGTTCTCTTATAGACAACTCAACATATTTGAGTATTGTCTTTAATGAAAGATACAGTCTGATATATTTTATTTGCTTTTTTTATGGTAAAGTTTAGAGCACCTGAAGTTAACATATTTACTATTGAAATTACCACTCACCTTCTTTCTAATTTTTTCTGTTATTGCAAATGGTTTCTTTTCCTCTACTTCAATCTTCAGTCTATGTTTAGATTATTTTCTTTGAGTCTGTATTATTTTCACAGCTGACTTAATTTGTTTGAGTGATTTTCTTATACTTCCAGTATGCGTTTTTGATTTTTTTAATAGTCTGTCTGAAATATCAAGCATAACCTCCAAGACAGCACTAAAGGCTTGTAACCATGTTTTTCCAATTTCTCATTTATACTTTTGCTGGAGACGACAAAGCATAGCCCCACTCAATGTGTGGTTCCTGAGATGCAGGAAGTAATTCCCTCCAGGCAACCCAGTGGCAGCTAAACGAGTGTGTTACTTGAGGGACAAGGAGAAAACACCTACGTGCCCTCAGGTCTGCTTCTATGGCGTCTGCATATGCATTTGGCAATGTTACGGATGATTCTGGTTATAGCAATTCTGCTAGTGCACTTGTTCTTCATGTTCTTTTTCTCCTTCCACACCAGTGGCTTCTGAAAATATGGATGTGCTGTACGATAATCTGAGTCTTCCTGATCTGATAGAGTGGGCAGGCATTGACGCTGTAAATCAGGTCATAGGGGAAAAACTGACTGATGAAAGAATTGGGGAAACTTGGGGAAAATGCAGAAATTGTTCTTTGCTTGATTATAAAACTTGGCAAAAGAATTATACTGAAACAGAAAAGAACTTGGCTGTGATGATGAAAGTTTCTGAAGAACCTAGGGCTTTAGGGCTGACTGCCTATGGCCTTATAAATCAAAATTGGAATTGTGAGGAACAACAATGGGAAAGGTACAACAATGGAGTAAAACCCACCGAACTATGCTTCTGTAAACTGCAAGTAGTTAGCCTCTGCGGTGAAAGCCTCAGAAGTTGTTTTATGATTAACTCAGCTAAGAATTAAGAATACAGTGGCTGGCATGGGGCTTGGGAACTGGGGAAATGTGATGATGATGATGATGATGTTCTGATTTCAAAGAATCTTTGTACTTCTTGTGAACTGCTCTGCCCAGGCAATGATTAACCTGCTGCAAGAAAAAAAGAATCATTTTCCTTGTGTAAAATTTACAATAAAAGACTGAGCTTTGAAGCTCAGGGCAGAAGAAAAAGAAAGAAGAAGAAGAGGAGGAGGAGGAAGAAGACCTTGCCCTGCAGCTGATAGCCTGACAGCTTGCACCAGAATCCTGTGTTCGTGTACTCATTTCGCCTTCCAGACATCCCAGATTCGAGACCCACTTCTCCGTTGAGGCTGGTCCCCGGCATACTCTTCCATTCGTCTACCATACACTAAATTCTACTTGTTACAAGCTCTATAGTACATTGTTTATGTTTTTACATCATAGCCAATTATCTTTTATAAAACTAAAGTATGAGAAACAATATATATGTCTTCCTTTATTGAAGAGTTTCCTTAATTATTGCTCAACATTTTTGTCTGAACATTTTGGTCTTCAACTCCAAACACACGTTTGATGCTATGGAATTCTTAATCCCTTGTCCTTGTTACTTTCAACGTCCCCTTTGTTGTGGAGCTTCTCTTTTATGTCATGTGTGCCTTTTCTATCTGATGTCAAGATTTTTATTTTCTTAAACATTTGATTCCAATATGTCTAGAGGTAGGTAGGTAGGTGTGTGTGTGTGTGTGTGTGTGCGTGTGTGTGCATGCTTTTGTAAACGGACATTTTTATTTTGATTGTGGTTACTTGTTTTTTTCCCCACAATTTCAGAGAATTCTCAGTGTTTCTTCAATGATTTACTTTCTACTACTCCTATGTCTTCTCCTTTGCACTTCAAACATACATGTGTTAGACAGGCTTATCAAAGCCAGAGGTTGATATTTGGTGTCTTCGTTAATTATTCTCTACTTGATTTTTTAAGACAGGGCCTCTTGGTGTACCTTTTGGCTGGACTGGTGGCGTGCTAACTTCAGGGACTCTGCAGTCTCTGTCTTCCCAGAACTGGGATTACAGGGCACATTGTGTTCCCTGCCTTTTTCAAACAACTATTATCATGGGCATGCATGTGATATTGGTACATGTATCCATGTGTGTTCCCACGTGTGTTGGTGCACCTGCTTGTGTGCTTCTGCATGGATGTGTGCTCTTGCATGTGGAGGTGTGAGGTCAATGTTGGGAATCTTCCTTAATCTCTCTTCACCTTACTCATTGAAGCTGGGTTTCAATCAAGCCCAGAGCTTGGTGATGAGGCTAGTGTGTTGGCTTGGTCCTAAATGTCACAAACATCCCAGTAGTCAGATGCTCTCTCTGCCTGTGATCAGTTGAAGCAGTCAGCCCCTTTCACTGTAGTGGTTTTTCTGTCACGATCCCCTGCACTGGATGGCCTTTGGTTAGCTGGAGCCACTGTTTGAGATCTAAGGAAAATAACGCCAAGAGGCTGTCTGCTTAGTCCCGAGTGGGAATAGGAGGCAGCAGTTCCTTCTACATGGATTTACATTTTAATCAGGCTTTCCACTAGAGGAGTCTTCTAAGAATATTCCTGTTGTATACTGTCCACATTCACTCAGCCTTGTCAGGAGAGCCAGAGATTGCATTTGCCCCAGCGTCTGACTACTTAGGGGAAGAGAGGCTGAATACGGTTTGAAATTAGCCTGTAGAATGTTCTTTCAATTATGAGAACTTCTCATCTTCGCCTTCTCAGAATGAAAATTTCTCTCCTCCTTAGACTTTCAAAAAGTTTTTAATGAGCATTGTGCGAAGTGGAATTTGTTGTGCCGACCCTAAGATGGTAGAAAAGCTGGCTTTAGCCTTGATTCCTTCTATTCCCTGCAGGTTTTTGCGGCACCAGCTCCTAGATTTGTTTATAGGGTTACCCATTTACCAGGACTTACTTTCCCATTTGGCATCAACTCTATTCCCACTTGCATTAGTGCCTCGTTGTTATCCGACTTAATGTAAATGCCTGTTTCATTACTCCCCTCTCTCTGAATCTCAATGCAAGTGTTTTAGGCTTGGTTTGTCCTCCCAGCGTGCAGCACAGTGCAGCAAATGTAAGCAGGATTCTGGCCAGGATGCCTGGGTTCAAAGTCCCCCACCCCTTTCACATGGGCTTTTGAAGACCACTCCAGATACGAACAATGGCATCCATTGTGAGCAGTTTTCAGGTTATCAGTGAGTCTCACGATACCCTTATTGATGTTTTGTCTTAGATGAAATCATGGTTTTGGATGGTGGATCCAGAGGCAATTTGCTTCTATTTAGTAATAACAGTAACACACCAACTGAACAGACAACACTAACTACTTTGAGTATATTGGTGTTTCCATTGGCCCAGTTGATGTGGGATTTCCCTCTGTATTCTGTGATTATCATTGATTAATTAAAAAAAACTGCTTTGGACCTATAGCAGGACAGAACTTAGTCAGGCGTGGAAAGCTAGGCTAAATTCTGGGAGAAAGAAAGTGGAGTTAGAGAAAAGCCATGGACCCCTATAGGAGCCAGACAAAACTTTAGCTGGTAAGCCACAGCCACGTGGCAATACACAGATGAATAGAAATGGGTTAAATTAATATATAAGAGTTAGCCAATAAGAAGCTAGAACTAATGGGCCAAGCACTGATTTAATTAATACATTTCTGTGTGATTATTCTGGGTCTGAGCTGCTAAGCAGCTGAGAACCAACAAGCAGGCCTCCCTCCAACACCCAACAAAGGAGGAAGGTGACTTGTGTTGAGATTCCAATTCTGCAGTCTGTTACCAAGGCATCTTAGTTAGGGTTTCTATTGCTGTGAAGAGACACCATGACTACGCAGCTCTTATAAAGGAAAGCATTTAATTGGGACTGGCTTACAGTTTTAGAGGTTTAGTCCATTGTCATCATGGCAGGAAGCATTGCAGTAGGCAGGCAGACATGGTGCTGGAGAAGGAGCTGAGAGTTCTACATCTGGATTGGCAGGCAACAGGAAACAAATGAGACACTCTTCCTCCAACAAGGCCACACCTACTCCAAATAGTGCTACTCCCTGTGAAGCTATAGGGATCATTTTGTTTCAAACAACCACGCAAGGATGTTTTGGGCAATTTATCTGAGCCTCAGTGATACCGTTTGTAAAATGGGAACACTATCGTCTTTGTAGAGTGATGGAGATCGTACCAATAGGACAGTGTTCGGTATCAGCAAGCTGATTGCTAAGGGAATGTTGATTCCCAGCCATGCAGGCCTGAGGTTGAGAACAGGCACCAGAGAGGGGCTGTTTCTAAGTCACACTGTAATGACCTGAGCAGAATGGATAAGCATGTGCCAAGCCAGGATGCAGGGGAGGAAGGGAAGCGGCTGCAGGCACTTTTCTAACGTTCCACCTGACGTTTCATGTTCTTTTCTGGTCTGGAAAGAGCTTCCAACTTATTTCAGAGGATAACTCTTTTGAGTTTAGCTTTACAGTTTCCAAAACGCAAATGGAAAGCAAATGAGTGCTAACTCAAATCCAAGGGCAGAGATTTCTAAATGCCAGTGGCATGGGGACTTAGCTAAATTACTTTCCCTCTCTGCTTTTTGGAGGGCAGAGCACTTGCATCCCCAGTGCCTGCTTTCCACGTCCTTTCTCAGCTATTACTGCACACCTACCGTGTTGCCCACAGAGCCTAATGGACCACTTTGCCCCAGAGGGCTCTGACGACATCACACTTCTTTGCCACAACCTTGGAATGACTGGGACAGGGAACGATTCTTAAATGCTGCAATTCTCCTTTATACTGGAGTCGGGGGAGGCTCTGACAAACCTTTTGGACAGCTTTGGGGATCAGGGTGAGAAAATTTCCACACCCCTGTGTAGGTTGCGTTCCCGCAAGCAGCTCATTTGTTGAAAACAGCGACTGAGTCCATTTGTGTGTACGTGGAGGGTGAGAGTGTTATATGTCTGTCTTGATGTCTCTTCTCCTTTCATTGAATACACATCATGGGGAGAGGAGAGTGTCTGTTCAGGTCACCGAGAGTTCAGTTGTGAAATCAGCATACAGATGGTTAGGTGCTGATACCCCATTACTGGAGAGAGCAGATGGCAGGAGACCTTGCTTCATCGTTCACGGAGGAGGATATGGGTGCAGAAGAGAGCCCATGATGTTGTCAGGCCATCTGAGACCTTATCACCACTCACCTACACGGGTCTTTTATCCAAGTCTGCCATTCTGGAAATGGGAGAGGCAGGGTACAGAATTGTCTCCTGCAGCCACACACACAGCACTCAGAGTTTGTGACCACAGAAACATGAATAAATAGTCCTTCTCTGTAGAAGGGGACAGAGTGATGGAAAGCACTACAACCAAAATGACTGCAGCAGGAGCAGCATCACCAGTATCTAAACCTTTCCATCTTTATCATTACAGAAGATCAGGGAAAACAGCTCTGAAATGTTGGATGAAGAAGACATGGCCATAGGACTGCAGAAACCAGAAAAGGGGTGTGAGTTAGCTGGGCAGTGGTAGTGCACATCTTTAATCCCAGCACTCAGGAGGCAGAGGTAGGCGGGTCTCTGTGAGTTCGAGGCCAGTCTAGGCTATAAGAGCTAGTTTCAGGATAGGCTCCAGGTCTACAGAGAAACCCTGTCTTGAAAAACCAACCCACCCCCCCAAATTGGAGCCTCATTGGGGAGATGGTGAAGACAGCTGAATAGTTTTGTATTTGACTGTTCAGAATATGTCACCTTTTCAAGAAATTTCTTGTCTGGGGGCTGGAGAAATGGCCCTGTAGTTAAGAGTGATGGCTATTCTCCCAGAGGACCCATGCCTGGTTTCAGTCCGCATGTTGAATAGCCACATGTAAGCTCACATACAGACCACACGTAGCTTCAGTTCCAGGATATCTGGCACCCTTTTCTGTCCTCCCATAGGCACTACACTCCAGGGCACATACCACATATATTAAAATATAATAAAAAATAAAACATTAAAGATACATAAATAACTAAAAATAAAATAAAAATATTCTTTAGCATAGTAAAAAGCAGACCATGAGGACTGCTTCAAAGCTGTGACACCTTCAGAAGGTTCTCTTCACATGAGCTCAGTATGCTTGCAGAAGACAACACTGGTTCCCCAGCAACCAAGGCTGCCACCCTGCAGCTGGAGACTGACCAGGGGGAAAGTCATTCGCTGGACAGGGCACATAGGCAGACGTGTCTCAAAAGTGTTAATTCTCAAACGGACAAAAGGCCCTTTCTTTCCAATTATGGTGTTATAAATATCAGTTTGCCTATTGTGGCCACTCTCTGAAGGATCGTGGAAGGGCTTGAGGGGGGCCGAACCAGACAGAAGAGGAGGGACTCTGAGGCAGCAACTCCTGTGGGCCTTTGCTCTTTGAAGGCTGAGACCATAGTGGCGGAGTTCATCCATGACAGCACAAGCTTTATCAAGTCAGTTCCAGGTCTGGGTGGCCCTAGGAACAATGGTCTCAAGATTAGCTCCTTGTATTGGGGTAGTGATTTGCTTGCAAGTAGCAAAGTAGAATTTTCATGTTAACAGATTCCAGCAAACAATGGCCTCTATGGTTTCTGCCTTCAAGTTCTGATTTGAGCGCCTACCCTAACTTTTCTCGGTGATGAGCAAACTCCTTTCTCCAGTAAGTGACTTGTAGTCATGGTGTTTGCCATAGCAACAAAACCCTAACTAAAACAGCCTTTCTTACTGCTTTTGCCATCACCCAACCTGCTGCATATCTGTCTGATTGGTCTGATAAAGAGCTGAACAGCCAATAGCAAGGCAGGAAAAACGATAGGCAGGGCTGGCTGGCAGAGAGAATTAATAGGAGAAGAAATATGGGAAGAAGAATCAGGGAGAAGGAGTAAAAACAAGGAGAGGAGACTGCTAGGGGCCCCCAGTCACACAGCCACCCAGGCACACAGCCAGCCGTGGAGTAGGAGTGGAAGTAAAGATATACAGAAGTAAGAAAAGGAAAAAACCCAGAGGCCAAAGGTAGATGGGCTAATTTTAGTTAAGAAAAATTGGTTAGAAACAGGCCAAGCTAAGGCCTGGCATTCATAAATAAGAATAAGACTCTGTGTGTATTTTGGGAGCTGGGTGGTGGGCTCCACAAAGAGCAAAGAGTTAAGACAACAACAACAACAATAACAACAACCATAAATCTTGGAAATACACTTGCCATTAAAATTCTCATGAAACATTAAAGTAGGGTGCAAAAGGTGTAAAACATACAGTGTGAGTGACCTGGTTTTGGAATACGTGCTTGTGTGGCTCTTCTCCCGGGGCACCCGTCATACACACACTGTGGCTGTAACTTTTGCAGTGGAGGGTGTTACAGCAATACCAGCGTACGTTTCTTTTTCCTTCTTACAAAATGTGTGGAGGGCAGAGTTGTTCTTTCTGTGAGTCTTCGCAACGTTGTCGATTCGACCTTTTCTCATTAAATTCCGAACTCTTACTTTTTCACTTTGTCACTTCTCTTCGGCACAACTCAATCTCCCGCACCACTGCTCTGGTAATCTGGGGCTGCGGTGAAGCCAAAGAAGAGTACCTTGGATGTGAATCCTACAATATTGATGAGTCAACCAGGATGGGTACCAAAATGGCTAGCAGGAGGGTGGTGTTCTCGCTGTGGATCCACTGTACAGAGAGAGTTGTGTCCTTAGCCAGATGGACTGGGATGGCATGATTTCATCACAGTACTTAGGACAACATGCAATTTAAAGTGTACACATTGTTTATGTTTCAATATTTTCCATGTGGAAATTTGTGTATTTCTGTATTGTCTTCTTCTTTCTTGTTTCCTTCCCCCTTTCTATTTTGTGAGAGAAGACTTTGCTATGCAGTCAGCCTGGCCTTGAACTCACAATTTCCTGCCTTAGTCTCCCCAGTGCTGGGAGTCATAGGGCTTGCTCTTTTCTTTTCAAATTACTTGTATATGTTTTAAAGGTAATAATGAGAAAGGTTGGAGCAGGGTAAACAGCACAGGATTGTCTAACAGAAGCAGTTAAAATAAAAGGAAAACTGGTAGAGAGTGAGCTCCATAGTTGTTCTGCATCCCCATCCCAAGACAATGCTGATGGATCAAGCAAATTTCCCATTTGGCAATGCTGCACAGGATGGGGGGGGCTGCATAGTGAGGACTCCTTGATAGACAACATATACTGAGCTGATGGGTCTCAGTGCCGGCTGTCAGCAGATTGGATGTACCTGGGAGACAGGTAACGCTGCCCTGTTGACCTGGCTACATTCAAATGTTCTACAGGGTGTTGTATTAATCAGGGTTCTACAGAGAAATGGAACCAATAGGCTCTCTGTCTATCATCTATCTTCTATCCATTCATCTATCTATCTATCTATCTATCTATCTATCTATCTATCTATCTATCCATTTGTCTTCCTATTTATTTGAGGAAAATTTATTAGAGTTATTGAGATGTGCTCATGACCAGCTGTAAGCTGCAGATCCTGGGTTCTCCAGCACGGTCTAGGAGTTCCAGAGCTGCAGACCTGGGAAAGCCAATGGTGGGGTTCTCAGTACAGACCAGAGGTTTGCAGACCAGAGGGTTGGTGAGGGAGAATCCTGAAGTCAAATCTAGTGTGCTCAGAATTCTGGCCTCAGAGCAAGAAGAGAAGGGGTTCCAGATCAGGAGAGAGAGAGAGATCCTTTGGAAAGAAAACACCTCACAGACACAGAGCAAGAAGCAATGCTTAATCAACTCTCTGGATCATCTTCATTCATTTTTACTTCAAAATAATTTATTTTTATGTATATGAGTGTTTTGTCTGCAAGTATGTCTGTGCAGCATGCAGTTCCCATAGAGACCAGGAGAAGGCTCAGTTACAAATGGTTGTAAGCTTCCATATGCGTGCTGGGACTCAAAACCAGGTCCTCTGGAAGAGCAACAAGTGCTCTTAACCACTAAGCCATCTCTCTAGTTCTTCTTTAATTCAATCCTGTTGACACCTAAAATTAACCATCCCAGGTAGCTTGAGCTTTTTTTAAAAAAATAATTAAAAAATTTTAATTATGTCTGTGTGTGTGCGTGTTGGTCTGCATGGGGGATATGCGCACACAAGTACAGGAGCTCTTGGAAGCCACATCTATAGTCCTAATTGGGATCATCTGGAGTAGAGTTACTGCCAGTTGTGAGCCATCAGAGGTGGGTGCTGAGCACTGAACTCTGGTCCTCTGCAAGAGCAGTACATGCTCTTAAATGCCAAGCTATCTCTCCAGCCCCCTGGTCTCTTTGTTTTTCGCTTATAGCTCTCCAGTGAAGGCAATGTGTAATTCAGGTTGAGAATCACAGCATTAACTCATTTTATAGTTCACAATGCAGAATGCAGCACCGTCTTTGTTGTGTGCGTGAGGGTACAGGGAGTGATGTCAAGCAGCTTGCCCAGGGTCACGCAGACAGACTGCTGAACCTGATGAGAATGCAGGCACCCTGGCCTTACAGCTGAGCTGTTTATATACTCTACTTGCAATGCCAGATGCTTGGGCTTAATGCTATTTATTGTAGCATTTGATAGAAATATGAGCCAATAAAAGGGCATCTTATATTAAAAAGTACTTTATAGCAGACAAGGAACTATTTAAAGATGATAAACTGTTATTTCTAGTTTTACTATACTCTGTTTGCATCTATTCTACTGAAGGAAGAATTTAAGATTTCATCAATTTTATTTGTTCATTTTAAAAAAGAATCATGTCTTCAAATGTTTTTTGTTTGTTTATTTATTTGGAGGTAGGGTCTCATGTAGACCAGGCTAGCTTCAGACTTGCTAGTAGCCAAGGATGACCTTGAACTTCTGAGCCTCTCCTGCCTCCACTTCTGGAGTTCTGGGATAATAGATGTGCACCGCTATGCCTGGTTTGTATGGGGCTGGAGATCAAGGATTTTATGCACAGTAGGCAAACATGTGTAATAACTCAAGTCCCAATTCTGTTGCTTTTCAAGGCAATTATTACCATTATCATTAACAATTATACTAATTTGAAATGAAACCACCCTTGTTAGAAAGTTTGGGGAAGGAATTGGGATAAAAATAATTTCTTGTGATTTGAACCAATGAAGCATGTCTAAGCTTGTCATCAAGGTGCAGTTTTTCTGTACTACAGCAGGGTTTCTTTGCTGGTTTGGCTAATATTTGTTAATTATAACATATATGAGAAGCCCTCTCTCTCTGTGCCTGCCCTGGGAATACCAGGTTGTCCGAGACTTTCCAGTCGTACTAGGAGTTACTAGTAGGAATCCTGATGTGTGCTGCGGTAGTTACTCTCCTAGGGATTCATGATCCAGGGAAGTAGAGGATGGGAAGGGACAGGAACCACCCAAGAACAGTCTTCAAAACAGGAAGTGCTTGAAATTGACCTTTTAAGGCGGATGAAGGTTAGCCAGACCAAGAAAGTGGGAGAGAAAAATGGTGAGAGAATAAGCCAGTATATATGTATATGTGTGTATATATATACACATACATACACACACACATACATTGTATAAAACATGGGAGAGACAGGAACAGGGAGTGGCCTATTGTGAGGATCAGACTCAAAGGCAACTGGTCAACCATGGAGGCTAAAGGGATTTTGTAAGGTGATTTGGAATTGAGTTTGTTGACCCAGCCTTGCAAAAACTTTTCCCAGTCTCTGTTAAGCTCACCTTGACATTAAACCACTGTAGTAGTACGGGGCGGCTGGGCTGTGTCCCCGGCACCCAGCCGC
>JABTXL010021416.1:4393316-4429431 GCA_025134845.1 Neodon shergylaensis | reverse complement strand
AGGAAGGAAGGAAGGAAGGAAGGAAGGAAGGAAGGAAGGAAGGAAGGAAGGAAGGAACAAAAATGACAAAAGTAACAGGAGGGAGAGAGCTCTTGTCAGTCTCCTCTTCCTTCAAATCTAGAGCAAAACGAAGATTGTCCATGTTGAGCTTTTCAGTCTTGCGAGTCCTGGAAGTGGTGTTCAGAGACAACACCCTGAAAATGCAGAGTGCAATCCGGGGCTAAGAAAGTCACTATAGGAACCCCGGGCCCAGCACTTGCTCTGGCCCATGATTTTTTCTTAAATTTCATCACCCCTATCCATGAAAGTCATGTGATCTGTCTTCAAGATCTCGAAAAGCAAACAAGACAGGACCATTCTGTGAGTGCTCCTGAAATGTCCTGGTGCAAAGGCTTGTCTCCTACTGGATGCTGTGGACCTTTAGAAGATGGGGCTTTAAAGGAGATTCTCCAGGTCACTGGGGAGCTCTAGTCTGTGCCCTCGCTGTGACCACTAACTGTCCTCACCAGATCTCATAGCAATGAGGCCAGTTGGGCTTCATCCTTGGCCCTCCCAATTTGTGGGCTAAATTTGTTCTTTAGGAGACTCTAGTCGCCCCCCTGACCTCAGCACAACTGACTCCATGATGGAAGTACCACTCAGGCCATAAGACTCAGCATGTAGACAGCACTACCCGCCAAAATGAAAACAAAGACCTAATCCATCAAAGATCGTATTCTGGGAAAGTCTCTCAATGGACTAACCTTGCTCTTTGGCTTTTGTAGCTCTGCTTCTGGCTAACTGTTCTTGTTAACAGAGGTGTGTCAATCCAGGATAGGAATTTTGGGCCTGAAAGTCCATCCTGAGAAAGGTTCAGTACAAACTGGGACCCCAAATGCTCAGACTAGTCACCAGCTGGCTAATAAAGACTTTCTATTGCCTTAAATCTGTGTCCTGATAACCTTCTCTGGCGGGTGGATACCCCACAACAGAGATTGCTTCAGGCACATTGCTGTAGCAATTAGAACCAGACCAGTACAGGTAGCTAACACTTTTTAAATTATACCATATCCCATCATTGCCAGATCCATTCAATAAAAACATCTTGTCTTAAAATCCATGTCAAAAGCTCCATAGGGACTTGACTGTTGAGTTGATTAGATTTGGAATCGACTAAGGGACAGACATTTAGGTGTCCTGTAAGGCCATTTCCAGGAAGGATTAACTGAGGGGGATGAGATTCATTCAGAGCGGTGGCACCTTTAGGCTGCAGCCCAGACACTCTAAGTTCTGCTTCGCTTACCTGACTTCACTTCTGGATGATGAGTACATCTGCTCTCTCAGATGCGTGTACGTCACACAGAGAGTGTGTGCTTGAAGGCTTATTAAATATAGGGATTCATGGATCTGGTGAGATAGCTCAGTTGGTAAAGTGCCTGCTGAGCAAGGATGAAGACCCGAGTTCAATCCCCAGCCCCTACATAAACATCCAGGCGTGGTGTCGTGCACTTGTGATCCCAGAGCGGGGTAGGCAAAGACAAGGAGGATGCTGGAGCTTATTGTCCAACCAGCCTAGCCCAACCAGGGAGCTCCAGTTCCAATGACAGACCCTGTCTCAAAAAAAAAAAAAAACCGGCAAGCAGAGAACCAATGTGGACAGCTGACCTCTGGCCTACACAGATGCTGGCACACACACATGTAGGTGCACATACAGGCACACACACATAAGAATATGAATTTCTACTTGGGGTGCTACTGATATAGTAAGAAGATATACATACATAATACATAAATACATATACTATATAACATAGAACATGCAATACATATATATGTATATTATATAATCTTTATATGCTAAACAAAGCCTATATGAATTTTTGGAAGGGATGTCTTATTTAAAGAGACCAGAATCTCATAACTGTCATCTATTCCTTGCTTACCTAGCTTGATTTTGCTAGACAGACTTCCTTGTATGTGTGCTTGTAGCCCTTAGCTCAAAGCTTACAGCAGCTAGTGCCTGGGTAGGAATGAGGCTACAGGGGCTAGCATACATACTATGACAGCACCCCCTCGCTCCCTGGAAAATATCTTTCCCATCAGGTTACTTTTGGGGCGAATCTTTAATTCCCATTTGTGGTAGCCTGGCTATTTTCATCTCTGGCATTCGAACCTTCTGCCCTCAAGGCCCTCTGTGGGATGGCAATGCTACTAATGACCCTAATTGTGCATGGCCACCCCTACCTCCTCCATTACCTCCATCACCCTTGGCCACCATGCTTTTAAGTGAGGGGCGTCACATCCCTGGTCAGAAGCCCAGCAACAGCTCTGAGAAGCCACATGGGCCTCGAGTATGTTTTCCTCGCCGTGCCGTTACCACATAAGAGTGGTCAGGAATCACTCAGGACTCTGTGTGATCTCAAAGTTTCGGTAATTTGGATAAAAGGGAAGAAATGGGTTCTTATTGCCTGGAGCTCTAAAATGGGACAGGGCAAGGTCAGATAGGCCGGATTGAAGGCTGTGTGAATTTTTAATACTTTCTGTCTCACTCAGGCACTGAAGTACACGCAAAGGCAGCGGAACGCTTCCTCAAAAGCCTACTCCCACCTCTTCCCAGCCTCGCTTCCTCTACTTGAAGGCAGACATTTAAATACAATTTAAAGAAAGTCTTGGAGGCCTTTTGAAATGATTTGCTTTGCATTTCATTGACTCTTTTTAAAAATATCCATCCATCCATTTATTCATTCATTCATCTTTTGAGATAGGGTCTTGTTATGTAGCCCAGGTTGGCCTCAAGCTATATAACAGTTGGCTCCCGATTGCTGAGATTTTAAGACTGTCCCACCATGCTTGGCTTATTTTTGTTCATTGGTTGGTTAGTTGGTTTTAAGACTAGATCTCACTTTGGAGCCCAGAATGGCTTTGAACTTACTGTTGTCCTTTTTTAGTCACCCAAACTCTCGGGTGACAGGCCTGTGCCATCCCACCTGGTTCTATAGCCTCCTCAAAATCAGTGACTTGGATCCATAAACCCACTGGATGACTGGGGTCTGCAGGTACTATTGCTGGAGAATGTGGTCCTCTGGTATTGTGCCTGCATCTCTGTGGCTTGTGGTGTAGACACTAGGGTTCCAGACTCAGTGTGAGAGCTGAGCCAGCTTTGCAGATGACGTCCATGACAAGCCAAGCATGGTGGTGGATGCCTGCAGTGGCAGCGGTGGGGAGGCAGAGGCAATAAATTTGGGAGTTGCAGGCTGGTGTGGCTACATAGGAAATACAAGGCTATACTGAGCTTCATAGCAAGAACATATTTCAAAACACCTAAGAGCTACAGACATAGCTTAGTGGTAGAGCACTTGTTTAGCATGTGCATGGTACTAGATTTGATCCATAGTGCCAAAAGTAAATAGGAGCGGGGAGGGATGGAGGCAAAGAAGGGGGAGAGAGAGAGAGAGAGAGAGAGAGAGAGAGGTACCGAGAGATACGGAGACACAGAGACAGAGAAACAGAGAGGGCAGGCTTTTTTGTGAGTGTGTGAAAGAAAACATCAGGTCCTTTTATTCGTTTATGATGGTTTCCATCCCAATACTATTTATTTAATTGTGTGTGTGTGTGTGATGTGATGCATGCCTGTGCATGTATGTATGTGTTCACAGATAATGTGCTTGCCTATGCTGGTACACTTGGCACCTTAAGTTTGAGACAGGCTCTCTCGCTGAACCTGGAGCTTGCCATGGGTGTGCTCACCGCTACATCTCTTCTTTCCAGGAGTCAGTTTGTGTTGGGTGAGCATCACGCCTCTCAGCCAAGGCTGACGTAGTGTAATGGACAACTGCTTCCCCTGAGCTCCGGGAGTTCCAATGTGCGGATAGATGCTCGCTTCCATCAGTTGTCATCAGTGTGCAAAATTCTCACCTATGCTCGGCCAGGACTAAGACTAGACTGTGATAGCCCTCTCTCTTACTTCCCTTCTCGAATGGGAAGTAGTCTCTGGATGATAAGTCCACTCAACTAGTACCTGAGGCCTCTCTCCTTGTCAAAGCCTCTAGGGGACGACCTGGGGTTCCTGAAAGGGCAGAGCCCAGGCTATGTGGACTTGTATCCTCAAGCATGGCCAAAGGGTGGGACAAGAATGTAGACCCTGTGTGGCCTCCACAGAAGGGCAGATTCTATGCAGTCACCCAAGGGATCTTCCTTGCAGCAGACTAGAGGATCAAGTCCCTTTCAGCATCTTTCATGGTACAAACTCATCTGGAGAGGGCAGGACTCTGCTGTGTGATGTTGTGCACCATCTCCATAGGGGAGAGCTGGGTTCCATGCTTGGGAGAGCAGATGACTTCTAGCAGGCCTGGGAGGAATGGGATTGGAGAAGGAGCAGTCTGGGAAGATGGGAAGACCCATTGAGTACCTAGACCTCTTACTGATGCCCCGGCTTCTTTATGTCCAGAGTGGGTACCTCATAGAGTTATAGATATGGGATCAACTTGCCATGTTCACTGGAAGTCTGTTTGCTCCTCTCTCAAGGGATTGTTTGGTGGTACCAGACGTCTCTCCTGTGACTGTGATTCCCGGTAGTCCAGAAGAAACCCAAGCTATGGTTGGAATTTCCTGTGCTCATTTTAGTCCCTCTCTCTCCAGTCTTGTCACGTGGGATGATGAATTCTGGGGTAGAATCAGTTGCTTCTGTGTCATTACTCCATTCCTGCCTTCAGTACTCTGTACTCGAGGGCGGCATGCCAGCCCCGCCCACCCTGTGCTGCCTCTTGGTGACTTCTGCTTCTTTGGATTGGCAGTGCTCAAGCCCGGCTGAGCCCGAGAATCATTGAGTTCCTTAGGCCATGCCTCCCTTGGGATCTTGGTCTTAAAGTTCAGTGTAGAGTCCTTGGGCTTCATTCTGTGTGGATCATCAATCAAGTAGGTATAGTGCTTTAAGTATGCAGTGGTGCTTAATGTTGATGGGAGAAGCAAGCATGCTATTGCTTCATGTGGGGCTGCCCAGCAAGATACAATCCCTTTCTCCCTACAGTCCTCCACAAAGCAAACTGACTTTCAGAGGACAAAAGATAGCAGAGGCAGGAAGGAATTCTTTAGATAAAGGTTTATTTTATTTTTAATTACATGCATTTTGTGGAGGAGTGAGCATGTGTTCTTGAGTACAGATGGTTATAGAAGCCAGAGATTTCCGATCACTTCAAGCTGGAGTTGCAGGCAGTTGTGAGCCATGTAATGTGGATGCTAGGAACCAAACTTGGATCCTCTGCAAGAATGGCGGGCATTCCTAACCACTGAGCTATCTCTGCAGCCCCAGAAAGGAAGGGTTCTAACTGGGCTGGTCCATCACCACAGCTGGCCCTCTGAGGCACACCTGAGACAAGGTGACAGGGATCCCATCTTCCTGAGCTTTGCTCACAATGCCAGAGCTAGCAAAGCACCAGAGCCTGTACTAGAACCAATCTTACTCAACATTTTAAAAATATTTTCCATCAAAGTAAAATATAGACCATGTGACAGTTACTTTGCCATCACTATGACAAAATGACCGAGAGGAGCAAATTATAGGAGGGAGGATTTACTTCGGCTTATAGTTTCAAAGTGTTCTGTCCACTTGAGTGGGAAAGGCATGGGAAGGTGGCTCAGTGTGTGGTGGTGGTGGTGGGGGCATGTAGCAGCAGCTATTCAGATCGTGTGTGTTAGGAAGCAGAGTGTTGGAATTAGGGACTGGGTTCTAATTTTCAGTTTCACCCCTAGTAAGCTACCTTGCCCATCTTTGGATAGCCCCAGAGCCTTCTACCAGGCACCGATGGCTGGAGACAAGTGCTTAGAACATGAACCTATGCCTGCGTAGATGCATTTCAGGTCCAATCCATAGCACACAGAGTTTGCCATCCAGAGTGTTTTCAAGGCTCAGTGGTATCAGGTGTTTTGTAGCTATCACTGCTGGTCACTTCCGGTTTGTTCTTAAGGCACAAGCATCAGTGAAGCAAAGCCAAGACGGCCTGTGTCTATGGAGTTTGCATATGGAGATCACGTGAGTGCCTGTGTTTCTCTTAGTGGGGGACTAGGACACAAGGAGGAGCCAGCAAGGTCCACACTGTCTCCCACCTGTGAAGCCAGTTTGGTGGATAGAGCTGGAAGACTTTGCTTATGGCCGCCATCTCCTGGCATTGAGAGACAGTGCAACCACCTAGCATTAAAAATAAGTCTTTACCTGCTTAGCTGGATCGGGGCATTTTGTCAAGTCTTGGGTAAAATGACAAACCTTTAGGTTACACGCCCATACTCAGACGGTTCTGCCTGTATTTCTACTTCTGTTTCCCTCACTCATTGTTCATTTTATTACTTTTCTTTTTTTTGTGTGCATGCATGTGTGTGTGTATGTGTGTGTGTGTGTGTGTGTGGTGTACATCCATATGAAGTCAGAGGTCAACCTCAGGACTTGTTCCTAAAGAGTTCTCTACCTCATTTTCTTTGAAAATTAAGTTCTTGGATGTGTTCATACATGTATATAATGCATTCTGATTACCTCCTCCAACCCTCACTTATCTCCTTGCCTTTCCCCTCCCTCATCCTTACATGTCTCTTTTACAGATTTGTGATTTTTTTGGTCCTTTTGCGAGACACATTGGTTTAATGTGGGCTCTCTGTGTAATCATTGGATTGAGACTATCTGTGCCTGGCTTTGATGTGGGTTCTGGGGTCTAATTGGGGTCCTAGTGCTTGCAAGCACATTGGCTGGCTGAGCCATCTCTCCAACTCCTTTGCCCACTTCTAGATGACATTGTTTATAGGAGGATCCTCTCATGGATGCCTTTCGGGACATGCTAAAGCTATTCAAATGGAACTTGGTTCATTTGGCCAAATGATAGTTTACTGGTTTTTGATAAAATATGTTCAGGTGAGTAATGAAAACTTATGAGATAAAGCAAAGAACTTGAGTTTAGTAACCATAAAAATCAATGAGAAAGTCCCTCCTGGCTTTAGTGTCCTCATTTGGACACCAAGACAGTTCCCTTGGCTCCTGATGCTTGTTTGCTCTCCTGGGCTGTACTTATAAGGAGGCAGTGGAGGCTGGGACCACAGACACCATCAGACTTCTTTGCCCTTCTTGGGTGTCTATGATGGCAGCAGTCCTTCCTTCCTTCCCTCCTTTTTTTTCTTTTTTTCTCTCTTTTTTGACTTTTGGAGACTGGCAGTCTGAGGTCAAAGTGGCAGTACTGAGATTTCTCCCTTTTGGCCTGAGGACGGCATCTTCTTCAAGGACCTTCATGGGATTACTCCCCGTGTGTGTTTCTATGACGGTTGTTTGTTTGCTTAATAGAGATCAAAACTCAATATAATAGCTTCATTTTGCCTTAATCAATCCTTTGCTTATGTGTCGTTGTGGTGGGGGTGATGTGTATGATAGGTGCATGTGTTCATATGTGTAGGCATGCACATGTGTGCCCATGCATGTGAAGATCAGAGTTTGACACTGGGCATCTTCTTCGATCACTCCCCTCTGTTTTTTGAGACATGGTCTCTCACAATACCTGGAGTTTCTTACCAGGCTGGGTGGCCAGCGAGTCCCAGAGATCTGTTTGTCTCTGACTTCACAGCCCTGGTGCACAGCAGGTGTGCACCACCAAGTCCGGCTTTTTAGGTGGACACCAGGGATCCAAACTCAGATCCTCACGCTTGCATGGCAAGTACTTTACCAACTCATCCTTAGCGCTCTAATAAGTGCTTTAATCTCTTTAAAGACCATATTTCCAAGTAGGCTCACAGGCTCACACTCTACAAGTGCGAAGAGTCAGGTCTTCAATGTAATGTATTAGAAGGACATAATTCATATCATAATATGGACTAAATACAACATTTTGGAGGAGATAGAAAGCTGTGTCTTGCTCGCAGGAAGCATGAAGAAACTTGTAGGCCTGGAGTGCAGGTACTTGCTCTCCAGGATCTGAGATCCTTCAAGGAAGGCATCTGCCCAAGGTCCTCTTGTCCTGCAGGGTCAACTCATATCCCGCCTGTGATATTCAGCATCTCAGATACTTTACTTGGCCTCTGTCCCTCTCAGTTAGGACCAACTCGTAGTCACTGTTACAGCACACCCAAGTCTCCTACCCAGCATCCAAAGTCTGGCCAGGCTCTGAGTCTTCAATGCCATGACCTCATCCAATTCCCAGCACAGCTCCCAGGCAGCAGACTGCAGCGGGTCTTCTCCCCTTAGGATTTTTCTCTATAGGTACATGTTAAACCCATGATGGAATTGTACATCTGTGTCGTAACCTGTACCAGTCACTTGGCAACATATGCTTGGATTCTATTCTTGGGAATTTAGCTCTAAGTCAAGAGATTCCAGGCTCCTTCATGGCATTTGGACAGACACAGGCATCCCTCCTATGGGAACTGCAGTTGGTACCCCAGTATCTTTACTTTTCTTTGTTACCCGACCTTTTTAGTTTGCTTGATTTTTTTTCTATTTAGGTTTTAGGTTTTATATTCTGATTCCTCTGAAGATTCTTGTTGCTTCCAGTGCAGGTCAAGGAATGAGAAGCCTGGATTTGCTGGCTACCAACAGGTGTAGGTGCTAGGGTGTGGGGGTAGGGAAGGGATCACAGGGGACCAGGATGCTGTGGTCCTAGGTTTGTTCTTATAGGTGATCTTGAGATTCCTGATTCCCGGCCTGACTTTTTGATCTCCTTCCACAGCTTCCTCACTCACAAGAAGAAGCACTGTTTCCATTTTCTTCATACCCTCCCTTCCCCATTGCTTTGCAAATGGCCGCTGTTTTAACCTTTGTGACCTGTCCCGTATTTGGGGTATTTGAGCTAGGGACCTCTGTCTGACATCTTTTGCCCTCTTTGCAGAGGGCTTTTCTCTCTGCACTGAAGATACCATCTATGGGAACTGCCATGAGAATCCAGCTTGTTCAATTGTCTGTCTCTACAGAAGCATTCCTTGACACCCAGACTGCCTAGTCTCCAGCTCCTTTATATCTGTATCTCTCCTGCCAGCAACTTGATGTGTATGTAGTTATGCATGTGGAAACCAGAGGTCGATGCTTCTCAACTTCTCTCTACCTTATTTATTATTATATATGTATATGGGTGTCATGTCCATGCAGTTGCTGGCCTCATCCAGAAGAGGGAGTTTGATCCCTTGGAGCTTGAGTTACAGTTGGTTGTGATACGCCCGATATGGGTGCTGGGAACTAAATGCCTGTCCTATGAAAGAGCAGCCAGCATTGTTAACCACTGAGCCAGCTCTCTAGCTCCACCCACCTCGTTTCTTGAAATAGGATCTCTCAATGAATCTGGACCTTACTGGCTGGCCAGGGAATCCCAAGGACCTTCCTGTTTCTACCTACTTAGTTCGGGGACTAACCTAACGCACACCCCACACAAGGGTATGGTGTGGATACTGGGGATCCAAGTTGGACCCTCATGCTTTCTAGGCAAACCATGGATTGACTGAGCTCTCTCTTCAGTTGTCAGACTTGAAACTACACTCTCCTGTTTCTATGTGTCCATAGCCTGCACCCCACGTATGAGCTCAGACTGGAAATAATAACCTATACTAGACTCCCCCAGTTAGTACAAAGGCATCCATTGGTGGTGTGTCCTTTAAGGCTGAAATCTATCCACTGGCCATTCTTCTATCTTCTCTTCTAGTCTGGTTTAATGAAGACAAAGGAGCGTCAAGGGAATTTACGTGGAAGTAACTGTTAATTAGCAAAATCCAGCTCTCACCCTTAAGCCTTACACAGGCAGCTCAAAGCTGATTGAAAGATAGAGTTGGGAAGGTCTACAAGTCTGCAAAGGAGCCATGCCAGTTAAATCACCTCCAGTTAAGTGTATTTGCCTAATCTTAATTAAGGCTTTTAATTCATTAATTAATCTCATCATCATTTTTCATAATGAGCATTTCCCATCTCATTTGTGGTTTTTAAAATGTGCCACTAATGGTAGAAATTAGATTTTAGTATGAATTAATACTAATGGCAAGCAAGAGTGGAAATCAAGATTGCTTGTCTTTTTAGCATTTAATAATTATCTTCTTAGCATTTCTACATACGCAGGCATCGCCCATCCCTACTCAGTTACTAAAATTGTTCCTGTGTGGTATGAATTTTTCTTTTCTTTTCTTTTTTTCTTTCTGTATTCCTTCTCTTCAAAGAGGCTTAGAGAGGAAGGCGGGGCTAGGATGGCTTGGTCTATAAAGTCCTCCCTCCTCCAGTTGGAGAAGAGACAAGCAGGCTCTTTGGGGAGAGAGAGGCTCTTGGCTGATGGAGCAGTTCCACGGTATGTTCTCAGCTTTTGCTTTCTCCCCTCGGTCCATGCTGCCCTGGCTGTGGCTTGTGCAGTCTAGGTGATGAGTTTTGTGCTTCTGGTCAGGGTATCATTTTTTGTGGAGATGTGAAATTTAGGTCCCTTCAACAGAGAGGGGCAAGGTGCTGCTTCATGGATGCTCTCTCTATTTGAGTTGGTTTATAAATGTAGTGATTTCTTCTAGAATTGCAGGGGCATGATTTTAAAATATTATTCTTTTTCTTGAATGACCCATAAAAATGTATGCAAAATAGCTACACTAACAGCTCCACCTATCTATGGAGAATATGAGGAAACTAAGTTTTCTTGGTTCAACACTATGATGAGATGGAATAAACTCAGGAAGGGATTTATTCAAATTCAAAGGGATAAAGTTCAAATAGCGAATTTTCTTTGCTAGTAGAAGGGAAGTGGGCTCCGCTTGTCTTTCCTCATTGTGACTCTCTGGACCTCTCAGCCGATTGGGATGGGCATCGCTTGTATTATTCAGAAGTCAGTGGGCAAGCAAAGGGGCTGGATGAATAATTAAAGATTTCATTTCTAGCTCACGTTAAGACTCAGGCGGCTGTGTTCCTGATATTGAGACTGGCGTGCCGGGTGCCCTCCGCGTGTGTTGTAGCCGCACTAATGCAGTTGAGACTGCGGCGTGTTGGATGCACTCCGCGTGTGTTGTAGCCACACCAATGCAGTTGAGACTGTGGTGTGTTGGGTGCCCTCTGCATCTGTTGTAGCTGCACTAATGCAGTTGTCCCCATGGCGGCAGGAATTCTACCTCCTCAGAGTCTTGAGAGTGGGAGGGAGGCCCTTTCGAGATTGGGACTTTGTACTTACCCTTCTCTGAAGTTTGGGATGAAGTTGTTCTTATCTCTGACTAGTTCTTGTGTCTGAATTGATGCTCTTCTTGTCACCTGTGAAGGCAGCAGGTTCCAGCCCCCTCTGAGATGTCCCTGCTGCCAGTCTTGTTCTAGATGGCTTTTGGCAAATAGTACCTTAAGCATTGTCTGCTGCCTCTGCTCGCCTGTGTCTCACCTCTGCTCCAGAGAGAGAGAGAGAGAGAGAGAGAGAGAGAGAGAGAGAGAGAGAGAGCAATTACCTTTCCTTATTTTTATTTTTTGTTTTTAAGACAGGGTCTCTCTATGTAGTCCTGACTGTCATAGAGCTTGATCTTGTAGATCAGGCTGACCTCAAACCCACGGAGATCCTCCTGCCTCTGGCTCCCAAGTGCTGGGATCCCAGGTGTGGGCACTATGCCCGCTGGGACCAATAATCTAAAACTTGCACAAAATTTCCAGTTTCACCAGTTTTGCCCTTCTGTTCAAACATGCTACAATTAGAAAAATAGGAAAATGTCTTCAAAAACAACAATATATTAAAAAATAATCTTAATCTGTGTCAATGGTGATTGACAGATGAGGGTTAAGGTGGATGGTACCCCCTATAGGCCAGTGCACCTCTGCACACACCTCTACAGTGCTACTGCCAGAATGAGGAGGGGGAGATGCCTCTGGGTGGTGTCATATGTATCTGAAGTCTCTGCAAGTGTCACCTCTCATCACAATGAATAATTGATGGGAAGGGAGAGAGGAGCAGGCTGGAGTTTGGTGCCAGGCCCTCTGGAGCACACCCAGAACCCGAACAACTGCCTCCTCCAGCTTAAAGCTGTCTAAGAGAGCAATTTCCTCATCTGTGTTTACCATAAAGGGACACAACTGTCCATCTTTCCTGAAAATGGCATCGTAAGACCAGTTTGGTCCCTGTGAGAGTCAAGCTAAGAAGCAATTCTAAAAACATGTCAAATACCATGATTGCATAAGCATCACTGATTTTCGTGTTTGTCTGGTTCAGGGAATGCAAGAGTATTCCATTTCTAGTGATGACATGGGTTATACACATGATCCGTAAGTAGGAGTAATAAAAGTTACAGGGCAGCTGGTGAGGTGGCTCAGTCAGCAAGGGTGACTTGAGTCAAGCCTGAGGATGGGAATTTAATTTCCAGAACCCACATGTTGGAAAGAGAGAACCAACTCCTGCAAGTTGTCCTCTGACCTCCACATGCATGTTGTACACACCACATACACATACCACACACACCATATACCACACACACACACAGACACACACACCATACCACATACACCACAATACATACACCACACCACATGCACCCCCCACACCCTCTCTCTTAAAAATCTGCAGCAGAGAGTTTTTTATTTAACAACAACAACAACATAAACTTCCTAATGTTTACATTTGGCAGTGTATTAGTATAGTGATAATGAGAATCCCTACCTTCTCCAAGAGACAATGAAGTGACACAAAACCACTTGCAGTTTCAAAGCTGATATTGTGGGACAGCCTGCTTGGGTTGGAACCCTGCATTTTCTACTTATCAACTGTGGGGCTCTGGAAAAGTCTTCTTCCCTGTGTGTGTCTTGTTTTCCTCATCGGGGAATCTCATGGGAAGGTTGTCAAGAGCTCAACACGGAACCTGGCATGCTGTAGGCCCGCATCCTAGCTGTTCTTGATTTCTGGCACTTGAAAGTGTCCCTGTGCCGGTGGAGTGTGTGTCTCATGTTCTAGAACGGGTAGATTGCCTTCATTGTTCATGGGTCCAAGCTGACTGTGGAAGAGAACTGGTCTGAAATTTACATGAGGCTACCTCTTCAGGTCTCAGCAACCACAGACTGTGTTTTCGGAGATTTGATTGGACGCTCTGTGAAGTCTTTAGTGCAGCCTAAGGATGGGTGGGTGCTCACTGTCTAATCTGTAGCATTCCAGTGTGGACCAGAAGTTCTACAAGTGTGGTTCAGCACGCAGCAGTCCCTGCAAGCTGATCCCCAGAGCACAGGAAGGTGAGTCTAGGGCGGTGATTCTCAACCTGTGTGTCTCAAGACCTTTGGGGGGGGGTCACTTATCAGGTATTTACATTATGTTTTATAACGGTTGAAAAATTACAGTTATGAAATTGCAATAAAAGCGGTTTTATGGTTGGGGGCTCGCAGCAACATGAGGAATTATACTAAAGGGTCGCAGCATTAGGAAAGTTGAGAGCCACTGGTCTAGAGTCTCAGATTGGTCTGTTTGTTGATTGAGCCTGTGATGGAAACCTCTGCTGCCTGAGTGGGAAGTTGGAGGAACTGCTGTCTCTGGTTTAGAGCCATGCCCCCTCCTCCTGGGAAAGTTGTAAGAAATATAGATATACTCTAAGAGCCCACCTTGATTGTATTTTTTTTAACTGAGATAACCTCCTGGTGGCCACAGGGACCCATTAAATGCATCAGAAATCTCTGAAAGGACTGAAAATCAAAATAACTGAGATAGGAAAGAAAATACAGAGCCCAAAATTTCATAGAGTTAAATAAATCCTAGAACTGGCTGAATTCCCCCTCCTGTGGTTCTGGCTTTAGAGTACTCATTGAAACTTAACTGTAGCCAAACAGCTTCAGCTTCATTTTCAGGATGTTGTTGGAAGCAGGCACATTTTGTCTGGTGCCCCAGGAACTACCTGATTGAAGTGGCAGGTGTTATACTTTAGGAGCTGAGGAACTATAGGCATTATCTGGTTGGAGCTGTAGGAATTACAAAGTTATACCAAGGATGCTTCTGACCACGACACTCAGGAAGGTGAGACATTTTTCTTTTAATTTACCACCATGTTGGAAAAAATATTGCAGAGAAGGGCCATGTGTCTTTCACTCACGCCCTCCAACTGATAACATCACATATAACTGGATTTTTACTAGACCCAGGCCAGGGATTGGATGCAGGTACCGGCCACAGCGTCACTGAAATTCCCCGCATTTTTCATGCACTCATGTGTTGTTTTCATGTGTCATTTTATTACATGACCATCAAGTTTTAGAATTGTCCCATCTGTAGAAAAGCCCCCAGAGTCACATCCCCCTCCCCATCCACCTGTCCCAGCTGTAGTTCTTACCCTGGCCTTTGCTAGGGGTGGGGTGGGGTGGACTTGGTGCACTTTCCAGCTCTGCAGAACTTGCAGGTCGGCCATGTTCTTCTGTGGCTGGAGGAAGCCTTCACACCCCAGTCTCTTTCTCTTATTTTCCCCTCATTTGATTCTGTCTGTTTGCTTCCTTTCTTTACATTACAGAATCTCTTAGTAAGTCTTTTCAAATCTTTATTCACTGAGGTGAAATATAAAAACAGACACTGGAACTATATCCCTGCCCTATTTTCTCCATATAATCTAGTTTCATCACTCCTTATGTCTGTTGACCCACATTGGCCATCCAGAGCTGGGCTTTGCAGTTTAGGCTCCTATCCCTGTTGGGTGGATCGGAATCTACATCCAGAGCCTCACGTCCATTGCTGCCTGTGTTCTGCCTTCCTGGTTCCCTTCTTTCCACGATCATACACCATGGACAGCAGCCATTTGCTGTCATCTTTTCTCTGGCTTGACACTGGCCATGGTTTGACGTTGGCCGTGTGGTGCTGCTAGTCTTTGTCTGTGAGGGTAACAGCTTCATGTAGAAATGAGGACCAACAGCAATTCTGAAAGGCCCTCCGCTCGCACACCTTGTGTTCAGCCCTGAGCTATCACAAACCCTCTCTTTTCCTCCCAATTGTCTTTGTGATCTATTATGGATCTGAAGAAACCCAATCTTGTGTGAGATCACCCATGCCCAGGGGAGGCTGCAACCAGAAAACAACAAGATGATTTCCAGGAAACAAAAACAAACTTGAGTTTGCACATAGAAGGTTTTATGAATAATATGAAAATTTTAGACCCATTTCTAGCCAGAATCAATAAAATATTAACCCTGATGAATAAAGGTCAAAAGCATAAATGTGGTACAGAGAGAACAGCAAGAAGAGACTGCCCATAGCGTTTACTTTACAGGGTCCATAAAATCTAATGGAAGCAGAATCAAACATGTAACATGGGGGGTAAACACAGGTCAAGTTGTCAACGTGTGAACTCTCTGCCAAGACCCTCACACTGATACCAGCCTCCTTGTATGCACATTCCCCACCATGCTCCATTGAAATCCTTCCCATGGTGGTTTCTGGAGCTGATGGATGAGTCCAGGGTGAACCGGTCAGGGAGGAAGGACCGTGCCTGTCTGTGAGAGTGGAAGATGCAGAAGTGACCATTAATAGGAAGATAATTTTTCTTCTCAGAGCTAAAGATATATAACAAAGAGAGTTGCTTAATCCTATGTCAGGTCAAAGGCAGATGAAGTTGGTCATTGTGGTAAAGCGGGGTGATCAGTGCCATAGTAATTGGCAGACGGAAGCAACAACCACCATTTTAAAGCCTGGCTAGGGGCACGTGGTGAGAATGTAGGCTGCTTGTGAGGTCTGTCCCCCTTTGCTATAGGTAACTCTGAGTCAGGGGCCTTAGGAGCCCTTGACCTGGGCTTACACTATGGGACCCGAGTGGTGTTTGGTAGTCTTGTAGCCATTCTTGGCATGATATTGTATTAAAAAGATGATTATTTTTGGTAAATCTAGAGCACTAGAAGGGACTGTTAAATGAAAGGGTCTTGTGGTAGACGGGCTTCTGAGATCCCCAAGGATGCCCACCTCCCAGCATTGAGTCCTTGAAGCCCCCTCCTCAAGTGTGGGCTGGATCTAGGGTTTTGCTGTCTCTCAGAAGCATATAGAAATGTGATGGATTGTCACTTTTATGGTTGGGTAGTACAAGATTGCGAATGTGTCTCGCTATCATGCTTTCTCTGGGATCTTCTTAGCCATTTGTTTCAATAGAGCAAGTTGCCAAGTTAGAGAGGCCCTTACAGTCAATTCACCATGATGGAGAGGCCCACATAGAATAGTCTCCGTGTGGGACCAACACAGAGCAGTCTCTGTGTAAGAGAGGCCTACAGAGACCGGGTTCTATGTTAGAGAAGTCCACAGAGACCAGTTTCTACATTGGAGAGGCCCACATAGAACAGCCATCATGCGGGATAGGCCCCACAGAACAGAAACCTGACAGTGGACTTAGGCTCGTAGCTGAGAAGAGACTGAGACCCTCAACCCTAACAGCCCTCAGGGAGCCAACTCCTGCTAACGGCAACTTTCTTCATTTAGTCTAGTGGGTGATGCCCCTCTAGCCCACTCATGGAGCCCTCCCTCCTCTTACTAGCTCTTTCTCCACTTGCTCCCTCTACTTCTGGTCCATTAGGATGCAAATCTAATCAAGTTCTTCCAACAACTTAAATAATATCCCTGACTGTCAGGGGACCCAGCCTTAGCCTAGTTTTTATTCAGACCCATAAGCCTTTGCTTTGGCTTTTTTTTTCTGTACCATGGTACCTCTTTCTCCCTTCAGTGTTAGATTAGTAGGCCTTTCTTGGTGTTTGTCTGACTTCTTCTTGGCATATGGTTTTCATTGTTAATGGGAAAGTGAGTCTTCCATTTCTCTATGAACTTCTGAATCCTGGGGGTGAAGGACACCAGAATTTTTATGTTTCATTCCTATCCTCGTGACTTAAAAGATACTTTTATTTATGTGTATGTGTATATGTCTGAGTAATTGTATGTGCACTCCATGTGTGCAGTACCTGTGGAAGCCAGATTCCTCTGGAACTGAAGTTACAAATGGTTGTGATCCCAGCCCTGGAAACTGAACCCAGGTTTTCTGCAAGGACAACAAGCACTTTTAATGTTTGAGCCAGCTCTCCAGCTTTAGAGGTAGAATAGCATACTGAGTAAAGTGAATCCATCCTTATCAAAACCACCACTCAGTCCTGCAGGACTCTTTCTGTGCTGTTTTCCTAGTGAAGTCTTAGTCATGGTGGTCATCTTTGTGGGTTGGCCCACATTCGGCAGTGTCTGTCATTTTTTCTTGACTTCATTGTCCCTACCGCTCTCCAGAGTTCCATGATTTAGAGACTTACACTCTTGTGGTGCAAAAGATAAGCCAAGAAGCCCCCGACTTGAAGCTTACATTTACAGAAGTGTTCTGGATGGTAGAACATCAGTACCTCCTATAGAAAGATACAGTCTCCAACAGGCATTTCTGTTGAGCCCTTAAGAGCTGGCAGATCAGCCGGGTGGTGGTGGCGCACGCCTTTAATCCCAGCACTTGGGAGGCAGAGGCAGGCGGATCTCTGTGAGTTTGAGGCCAGCCTGGTCTAGCTCCAGCTAGTTCCAGGACAGGAACCAAAAAAGTTACGGAGAAACCCTGTCTCAAAAATAAAAAAAAAATAAAATAAAATAAAAAAAAAAGAGCTGGCAGATCAGACAGCATGGGTATGTTATGCCAACGGTGTCATACTGTATTAGAACCCTGCGGTCACGAATCCTGTCTTTCAAGTTCTATGTGAAGGTTTAATACCAAGTTGTAGGACAGGCAGGCATGAACAAATGCATCAACTTTAAATTTTGGAGCCCTGTTCTTAGTAAACCATCTGTATGGTTTTTCTTTGAGTGAAGTAGTGACTCCCTCTCCATTCCAAGAGACAAGAGAAGTTCCTCTGGCCACCGGAGCAAATAGGCAGAGTGGACCAAGGGCTGCAGAGCAGATGTTTACATCTGTATCCTTCTGCAAAAGGAAACTTATGGAACCACAAATAAAAAACCTGATGAAGACTGCTCTGTTCCTGTTAATATGGAGAGGGGCCCCCGAGGGGACTCTTTTGAAGTTACACTTCTGGATGCTGAGTGAGTCCCCAAAAGCTATGTTCTTGGACAGACTTGGGGTTCTCTTCAACCATTTTATTTTCAATTTCTCATCTCTCCCATCAACCCTTGAGATGCCTTCTGGTTCCTGTACCGTATTTATTGATTGCTAACATTATTATATTCTGGCATTTACCCTGGACTTGGGTCTCCCATGATCTGTTAGTTTTCTTTCCCAAGACTCACATTGATAGCATCTCTTTAGAGCAAACAGACCCATAATGACCATCTCTCCTCCAGCTCCGCTTTCCCCTCCATGTGCTCCGGAGACAGAGACCTTTGTGTGGCCATCTTCACTCTCTCACCTCCTGTCTCCTAGAGGAGAAGGAGACAGCTAAGGTCAGGGGCTGTCTTCACTTTATCCAGCTCCAAGACGCTGTTCTTTTCAATAAAGACTTTTTTCCAGGTGGCATACATGATGTATTTAATATGGGAAACTGCGAAAAGTTAAAGAATAAAATTAAAACCATGCACACCCACCCACCCACACCCTCACCCACACAGAGTTATGCCTAGCACTTTGATGGATCTGGATCCACATGTTTTTTGAGTGCTTTGAGTGATGCATTTGATAGTTGCCTTGACAGCAAGCATGCTACCCGACTTACATGTATAGGGAAACTGTCTGGAAGCATTCATTCAAGGTCCCAGGGGCAGTGTTTAAGCACAAGTGTAAGATTAAAATTTTTTTCTTACTTCCTTCATCTTGATCTTTTCCTATGTGCAAGAAGCCCTAGCGATTTTCCCATATCACCAGTACGCGTCTGCCTCGACCATTCTCCTGGTGATGGAAACATGTTGTTTCCAGTTTTTCCTGTGGCAAAAATATCACTGTTGAACTTTTTCCAAGCATACCTGTGTGTGTGTGTGTGTACACACAGGGATTCACACTCGTGTGTGTGTGGGTCACATGTGGATGCCAGAGGACAGTCTGTGGTGTCCATCTTCAGGCATGTTTCTGAAGAACAATTAATAAAAACTCAGAGAGAGAAATTGGGGTTTACCCTGGAGATTCGAAAAGCAAAGCAGCCAGCCACTGGTTCTTACCTCGACCTCGGTATGAAATGGCGATCCTGCCTCCAGGAATCTCAGAATGAGATTGTGTCTGAAAACTGTTTCCTTCCATTTTACAATCCTCTCTAGGGTTGGGATTAAAGGCCTGCTACACTGCCTGGTCTGTAAGGCTGGCCAGTGGGGCTGTTTTACTTCCTGATCTTCAGGCAAGCTTCATTTATTAAAATACAAGTGCAATGCCACTACGTGTTTCACCTTCTATGTGGTCTCATCGGCCTGGGACTTCACCAAAGAGCAGCTGGTCTCTGCCTGGGTATCTTGCTCTGGGTGTGACTGCCACACACCACCACGGACAGCTTTTTCATGTGCCCTCTCGGGACCCAAACTCGGGTCCTCACACTTAGAGACAAGCAGTTTGCCAGATGTGCCATCTCTTCAGGCCCTGGGAGGGCAACTTTTTACTGTTTGAGAGTGTCACTCTTAGGGTATGTTTTAATCAAATTCACCCCAACTCTCTCTCCTCTCCAACACCCTTCCCTCTCAGTTCCCTCCCAACTTCATGTACTTTAAAAAAAAACTCTCACTGAGCCTATGCCACGCTGGCAATACGTTCACATGTGTAGGGCCATCCATTGGCACACACACAAGATGCATTGCCGATGAAAACTAAGTCTAACTTATTAACATATTTCTGATTCTTTTATCTAGGTTCCCGGAAGCCAATAACGATCATTTTTAATGTTTTCTCTGCTATTTGCAAGACTTAAGTTTGCTCTGTCATGACCAATGACTTTGCAGGAACTAAAACAGTTTTTACCCTGCTTTCCACCCCTGACCCTCACCCCCACTGTCTGAATGTGTCTACCCCTCACCCTCTTCCCAAACAGACAATACTGCCATCTACAAACCTCCCTTTGGTGCCTCATTATTGATGAACTCTTTCGGCTGGATTACAAGGAGGC
The DNA here is from genome assembly GCA_025134845.1 of Neodon shergylaensis. Classification (NCBI taxonomy): domain Eukaryota; kingdom Metazoa; phylum Chordata; class Mammalia; order Rodentia; family Cricetidae; genus Neodon; species Neodon shergylaensis. The sequence continues at coordinate 4,409,516 of JABTXL010021416.1, read as the reverse complement.
TTAACGATATTTACTTTGATTAGAAATTGTATTACCTGTCATGGATTTAGTCAGTCTTTGGCCCATTTTTTCTAGCAGGTTCAGGGTTATTGAATGTGGGTAGATGTTTGGGGATGGTCATTGATTGGACATGTTGCTGCCCCTTCCAAGGCTCGGCTTTCTTTTTCTTCTGGCCTTTCTGGTTTTTGTCAGTCTTTCCAGTTCCCTCTCATTTGGATGAGTGTAAGCCTCCTTTCCTTCCCTGTGGTTCTGCTAGGGCTCTCTCTTCCAGACCCTCTCCAGGACCCTAGGCGCTCTCTTCTAGTCTTTTCTCTTAGGACTTCTTCCGAAAGTTTTGTTTCGTTTTTCACATCGGAATGTGTCTAGAGGATCAACAAACATGTGCACCTGTACCATGTGACCCATGGGACACCATCGAAAGTGCCTGGATTACAGGGGCCCACATTATCAGCTGACCTCAGACATGGGTTAGAGACCAATGCCTGAAAGAAGCGAGACAGGACCGTCAGCTGCACCACTTCCATGGTTTGGCAGGGATGTGGTCTCCAATGCAAAAACACACCTTTTCATTTGCAGAGCGGTGAAGCTTCTTGTTGCAAAGCAAATGAAATTCCTTCCCGACCATCTGGGCCCCATTCAGAAGCAATTTGCTGTATGGGAGGCATCTCGAATACATGGCAGGACTGATTTGCGGTTGTGCAGTAATGTATATGAAGTACCTATTAATACTCCGTGCAGCTCTTTGAAATGCCTGGGGGGAGGAGTAAAAGAGGCGTTTAGTGCTTTAGCCAGTTTGCTCTGCACACTGAGTGGGTTCTAGGGCAGGTCCCAGGTCTGTGGCTCAGGAGAGTCTGTGGCTGCTCTGGGAACGTGGATCTTGGATGGGGAGTCAAGGCCACGGAGCTGTGGGATCAGAAGCACTATGTAAGTGAACGCTCGGTCAGCTCAGTGTGCTAGGTGTTTCTACACGCAGAGGCTACAAGAGGTGGCATGGCAGTTGTCCTGGAGGGTTTGGGAGGGAGTACTGAGTCACCCAGCTGACTCATCCGATGGATGTGTATATGGTATGCTTCCTATACATTGCCAGGTCCTAGAGTTCTAGTGGTGAACAGGATAGGCATGGCTTGGGCATCACTGAGCCAATGGAGGCCAGGAAGAACAATATATGAGCCTTGTGATGGTTGCTTCAGGGTAGAAGATGCTCCAGGACATGAGCATGCTTACAAACACTCCCCCACCACTCCCCCACACAAATACAGAAAGAGACAGAGAGATTGAGACAGAAATATGCACATAGTAATTTTTAATATTGTTTAATTTAGCCATTCCATATTTATCAACCAAGTAGACAATTAGTGCAAACACAGTGGGTGGTACTCTAGGGTGGGTCCCAAGAATGCTGTAGTCATAAAACGCTGCCATGCATGTTGCTACCATAGGGTGGCAGCACTGAGGCGTGAAGACCATAGAGCTGTAGGGCAGAAATACTTGCTGGGTCCTAGAGGATGAAAAGTAGTAGGTACAGGATAGATGATGCTGGTGAACCAGACGGGACACGGTGCACTGCCCACGGCGACGAAAGGAAGGGGCACCAGGGCACATGTTTCCAGGGAAGCCCCTTTACTGTCTATAACCCACCTGTCCTCCACTCTTAACAGGCAAGATGTCCTTCGAGGGAGCCAGGCTCAGCATGAGGAGCCGCAGGAACGGGGCTCTGGGCAGCACCCGGACTCTGTACTCCAGTGTGTCTCGGAGCACAAACGTGTCCTACAGTGACAGTGTAAGTCCACACTGAGGCCACTTGATGCAATGAGGGTTATCTAGTGACCAGTTTGCTCTCTGTAAAAACGTTGTCTCTCGTGTCCTGATTGGTATGTGTTTTATGAGTCATTTTTGGTAGAATGTAGAAGCATGTTCATTGCTGTATTGTATTTCAAGCATTTGCCTTTAATCCCAGCACTCGGGAGGCAGAGGCAGGCGGATCTCTGTGAGTTCGAGACCAGCCTGGTCTACAGAGCTAGTTCCAGGACAGGCTCCAAAGCTACAGAGAAACCCTGTCTCGAAAAACCAAAAAAAAAAAAAAAAAAAAAAAAAGATGACAATCATTTTAATAAGTCATTAGGAAAAATTTAAACACCGTGTTCCTTAAATCATTTTTTTCTGGTAAAATTTGAGGATTTCATATGAATACACTATAATTATATCATCTGCATCCCCTCCCTTTTCCTTCCAATTCCTATTGTGTCTCCACCCACAACCCCTTATTGAATTCAGACCTCTTCTTCTGTGTTGATTTCTCTCTCTCTCTCTCTCTCTCTCTCTCTCTCTCTCTCTATGAAAACTACGCAGTCTCATTAGTGCTGACACCTTATTTGCATAGATCGCCCTCCCCCAGGCAGCCGCTGACTCCCTGGTGCTCTTCATCTCCCTGTGGGGTTTTGTGAAATTTTCCTTCATCCCTGTTGGTGTTGGCATGTCAGTTAGTGTGGACTTCGCAGGTCTTGTGCAGGCAGCCGTGTTGTCGAGAGTTCATGGGAGCAACATCTCCATCCTGCTCAGAAGACATTATCAAGCAGGCATCAGACATCCCAGACTTCTGGGTTCGACAATCTCTCTCCTCCCCATTCTGTGATGTCCCCCAAGTGTTAGCTGTAGGGCTTGTATTGCAGATGCCCCATCTGGGGCTGGCAGTCAGGAGTCACTCATTCCCTTCAATTTTTAAAAATCATGTTTCTAGTGTTGATTTCACTACTCATGATTGATGCTCTCATTCTCACCCTTTGGCTTCAGGACTGAGCTGTGATGTCTGTGTCCTCAAATCGGTTCTGTTGCTCTTGCCTCCTGGTTGCTTCTTCTGGCCCATCTCTCCTCATCCTGAACCAGCCCTGACACTGCCGACAGGGCGTAGCTTTTTAGTGGGTTCAGCTTAGTGGGACACCAGGACATTAACTCCGTTCAGTTTCACTCCTGTAACACGTGGTCCCCTCCCGTCTGTTCTCTGTACTGTCAGGCGTGACACACACTCTGATTTGTCAGAACACCGTAGTCGGAAGTCTGGCTTTCACTAACTGCAGCATTAAGTGTTGGGGTAGAAGCTGGATTTATAAAGAAGAAGGAATGGGGGTAGGGGAGGGAGAGACAGGGTACCACTCATTCCATCATTTTTATCTGATTGGTCTATTGTGTGGATCCATGAGCTGTCAAAACACTCAAAAAAGGGAGCGTGAGCCTTCACAGAAGTCTGTGCCTTCTTCCAGCTGAGATCTACCTCCTGAGTCTGGCATGAAGGGAAGGGGTGCTCAGGAGCCTCAGGTGCTACCCCTAATCTTGACACCCCTAGGACTAAGTGTCCCCCTTAGAGTCTGTCCCCATGTCTCACTTTAGTGCTGCTCCATGACAGAGTAGACACAGGCAATGGGGACCTCTCCAGAATTTTCAGACCTTGCTCTCCTCCTTCTTTTCTTTTGACCCCAAGCAATGCAGCACCACTGGAAGGCTCTCTCCAAAGAACCCTTGACCTCAGGCACCAGTGCCCTCAGAAGTGGGATGAAGGCTGAGACTTCTCACCTCCTGTTGGCCTTCTGAGCATACACACACACTTCTCAGAAAGTGCACCTTCCGAGGGAATTATTAGCAAGAAATTATTTTTTTTAAAAAAATCACCCTCTTCTCTAGGATCATTCCATGTCCCATACAGCTGTTGAGTTTCTGTCCTCCATGTTAGGAGCACTCAGAATCATCTAAGTGGATAAGCATTCTTGTGAGGGAAACTGGGCAGCACAGAGTTCCCAATGCCTTTTCTGAAGAGGAGCAGAGGAGCTGCGTTTATCCTAAATTTTGCTGAGGAATACACATAGAAGAATGGAGCTTCCAAGCTTCCAGAAGCCATCATCACCATGGCTACCTGGGAGCCACCTCAAGACTGAGAAGTGGAGGCTTCAGAGTGCCCTTCTTCTGTCCCAGATCACAGGCGCTCTCCTGAACTGTGTGTCACCTAGTCTTTGTGGAACTGTCTGTATGGTTTGGTTTTGTGTCTGTTTGATACAGGCACAGTTGGGCTCGACAAATGCTCCTTTGTGGGTTCTTTATTTTTTTTTTATTATCACTGCTGTTTTGGGGATTTGTCCATGTTGATGCATATAGCCACTGTCAATTTTTTGTTCCGCTATGTGGAACTCTGCTTAACCTGCCTCAAAGAGACCAATACTTGGGTTTCTGGTATTTGATGCTGGGAGCAATACCACCCAGTGTTCTTGAGAAACAAAAATGCCCTTTGGGGACTGTTAGTTGAAGATGGAATGTCTCCTTCAATGGGCCTGGGTTTGAACAACGAGATTATGGGGCCACTCATATTCAAAGGGTGAGAATGGAAGCAAAGGTCCCCGTGTCTGATACCAGAGTAGTTGTCAGTGCAGGCACTGGGACTGTAAAGCGAACTTCAAACAGGGAGGAGCCCGCCTTTTGTAGCACATGTCTGGCTGACTCTTCTATAGGGGACAAGAAGTTAGGGCTGGCTTCAGAGCTAGCCTGTCTTGTGAGGCCACCAACAGGGGAAGTGGTCAGAGGACGTCAGCTGCCAGCACCTGATGACTTGCAATTGACTGGGCTCCTGTGGAAGGGAAGCTCCTAGGAGCCACACTGCATCAGGGCTGGACATTTCCGAGGATGGAGTTGCATGGATTGAGTGAATACAGGAGGCTCTTGGGAAACCGTTCTCTACGTGGGTCCTCGGAGAAATGGCTTCATGTGTAATATCTTGAGTGGTACCAATTTACTCTCTCACCTTCGCCTTCTTCCTTATCTCCAGTGGCTGGCAACTGTCCTTTTGATTTAAGTTTTGTTGATCTGGTAGGTAGGTGTAAAGTGGTGGAGCTTTTATGTATTTTATGTATGTAGGACTTTCCTGTGGGCTCCTTTTTTTCCATATCTTCTCTCTCTCTTGCTGTTTTTCCATCAGACCATCTGCTTTGTTTTTGCTGATTGACAGTCCTTCTGTATCTTGGTCACTATTTATGATACCTAACTATTGATTGCAAACTCTCTCCTTGTGAGGAATATGAGTGTTTCCAAATGTCTTTCTCTGCCAATGTAAGACACCTTTGGTTTCTAAAGGCCTGGGATGGTTCTTATTACTAGTCCCCAGTTACACTTAACCACCTTGCCCAGAGTGGAGTAAATACAAATGAAGGGCATTTTGGAAAACATCTCTTTTTTTAAAAATCAGGCAGAAGAGGGCTAAAAATATGCACAGATAGTTTTTTTCTAATCCCAAACTATCATCCAACACTTCTGTTCCCTAGTAACTGTGAAGAGAGAAAAACATTGTGAGTGTGTGTGTGTGTGTGTGTGTGATATGCCAGTTTATCCACAAGACAATGCTAAGCAACTTTGGGAAACATTTTCATTTAGTTAAACAGTTTGAATGTATGTGTCTTTAAAAATAAACTCAGAGTAGTCTAAAAGAAACAAAAAGGACGCCATGACAACCTTTGGGGTGGGCTAGGACATGGATAGTATTCGTTAATCCCAGCAGACCTGAGAGAACACATGAGTAACGCATTACTCTCCATATTTTTTTTAACAGGATTTGGTGGATTTTATTCAGGCAAATTTTAAAAAACGAGAGTGCGTCTTCTTCACCAGAGACTCCAAGGCCATGTAAGCTGCAGCTTTCGTCCACATTGGCTTCTGTGTTTCCGAGCACAGCCAGCAACTGTTGGCACAGTGAGCCGCTGAGTTCGTTACTGGGGATGGTTGCCTCTCTAAAGTCCCTGACGGCGTGTGATTAAGATGGCTCTGACACGCGTGCAGAATTCCCTGTTTCCGCTCTTCTCTCTTGTCTCTTAACTCTGGCCATATCGCAGTTGGTAAAGTCACTGAGAGGGACTGTCACTCCCTTCAGGGCTCCCGTGAGCCTGGGGTCTGCCCTGTTACCTAACCCATTGCAGGCAGTTTTACCCGTAGGCTCCTGTACTATCTGAATGTCCCTTCCTCACGGCTGTGGTCCTGGGCACTTTCCTTCTAAGTGGGTGCTCCTTTACATCAAGTCTTCTGTGTTTGGGGATTCAGCCACCTGCAGGAGAGGCACCACAAACCCAACACACAGGAGTCTTTCATGATGTTAATGAACAGAAAGGAAAATGAATGGGTTTGACCCTGTCTGTTACAAGGCAAGGGACTCGAAGCGGCAAGAAACACTGACACCCTTCCCTATTTTGTGGTTACTGGACAAGCTAGATGACACAGGACAAAGATCACCGCTGAGACCCTGGGGTTGCCACGTGTGTGCTAAGCCCAGGTGGACCTTTGCTTTCATCCCTAGTGGATGTCTGTTTCTTGAGTGGTCCCAGGGGAAGGATGCTGGAACTTCTCCTCCACTGGGCACCTTTGAGACGTTGTGTATCCCAGCTGCCACTCTTAAAGTGGAATTCCCATGGGTCCGGACTGTTTTCTTTGGCTCTCACTTCTTGGTCCGTGTTGAGTCCTGTGTAAAAACAGGAAGGACACTGCAATTGTAGCTTTTTGCAACAAAACTCTGTGTATCGGAGCTGTCAACACGGTGATGTCATGTGACTGTTGATCTTTTGAAATGTGGCTAGTGTCAACAAGAAACTGAATTACCAGCTTTAATTATTCTTTGTTCAACTACAAAATGAAATAGCCATGCATGGCTCTTGGCCGCAATAAAGATGTGTGTAGCTCTGTGGGATTCGGAACTATGGTTCTGAGGATGTGAATTAGAATGCCAGTGCCTGCCCGCACCCTTCCCAGCTCTCCTCTCTGCTATCCCTGCCCCTCCTCCACATGTCTATACCCCCAATACTTTCCTGGCAAGGCCCTTTCCCTGTTTCAAAACAATTCATGCAGATTGGTACTTGGAGGGCTACCAGCCCTTAAAGGAGCCAGACAACTTCTTTGGTCAAAAGATCATTTAAGATGTACCCCTGTCCTTGGCAGGGAAAGGTGATCAAGAGTCTATCTTCAGCTATGGGAAGGGCAAGTAGGCCTCTGCCACCCTACCGTGAGCTTGGGTGGCTGGGGACATGTCCCAAAGGGTAGTGGATTGGCAGGCAGCAGTGACAGAGAAGAGGGGGCATGGGAAGCAGCCTTGTCTCGGGAAGTCCCCCAGGAGAAAGGGTTGTGGAAATGGTTCAGTCCCAGCAGGCTCTTGTTTTCTTGGCTAAGCTGAGTGAAGCCCCTTGGGAGCTATGCAAACAGAGGCAAGAACCCTCGATGGTACAAGATCTAGTCTGTAGATCGATTTTTTTTTTTACAATTTTAGAAAAACATTTATTATTTTCACAGATACTTTGAACCAGGACAGTTCTCGCACTCTGCAGTCATTAGGGGTCCTGTTATAGAGTTCAACGAGTTGAATTGAAAAGGCAGAGCTTGCTTTGAGGAGACAGGAATGCCATCTAAAAGTAGGCAGTGGTTGGGTCCCTTGAGTAGTTAGAAACCGTGACTAGGTTTGTGGGGACTCAGAAAGTCCTGTCTGTCCCTTTCTCCACTCCTTCTTAGTACCCACAGGACTTTTGTGTGGCCTGGAAAGAGATGAGAACATACCTTCTGCTCCCAATTCTAATTTTCTTCCCAAATTTCCAAGAAAGGAACACCAATGTTAAAACTGTCGCTGGGCCTGGTGACTGTGGGTAGATGCTCAGGATTCTGGTGAATAAACAGGGTCACCCCCATACAACTGTACAGATGGTGTTGGGGAGCAACAGCAGTCTCTTCAGGACCCAGGTCAAGTGTGTGCTCCCCAGGAGGGACCTAAAAAGAGGAGGCAACAGCAACAGTTTCCTGGACAGGAGCCGCTGCTGGTGAGGATTCCTGAGGAGTCCCCTTTGCTCCTCATTCCTGTTTGCTCCTCACGGTAGCCTCTCCCTTGCAGGGCTTTGGTGCCTAGTCTGGCTTTAGTACTTCACATGGAGGGCTGTTAACAGAGAAGCCCTGGGCCCCTGGGATGCAGCCGAGGTCACCGCTTCCTGGCAGTAGAAACAGGTGGTTGGGTTGGGCCACAGATCATTGACTTCTGCAGTGCTCACGACCCTTGCCTACTGAGCTGTGAGCTTCTTCTGCTGAGTGTTTAGAAGAAGTCACAAAAACACAAGTCACCCTTATCCCCTCATAAATGAAAATACGACTGCCATAGGTAGGGCTTGCCCTACATTGTGCTTTATGCCAGGCAAACTCAGTGGTGGTGAAGACCTTGAAAGACAGCGCTTCCTCTGGTCTGTGATAGTGGTGTGTATGCATCCTTGCATCCTAGAAGGAAAGCTAAAGCATCTATTTTACACAAATCATTGAGAACAGTTGCAGATATAAATTATTTATAAGAAGACTGATTAATGTTTACTCATCCATTCACACAGTGTTTGCTAGAGGCCATTATATTTTTGGATCGTGAATACAAAGTATAGAATCCAGCCAGAAACAACCTTAACAAGATCTTCTCAATTGACATATCTTTCTCTGGCTCTGACTGTTGGGGGAAATTTTGCTGCAGTTGACTGAGTATGTAGGGTACAAGGATGCTAGAAGTGGGTGCGTCTTCTACACTGTCCCCGGGCCCTAGAGTAGGTTCACATCTCAGGTCATATACTTTATTGTGAGGATGGAGACACTGGTAATGGTGAGTGAAATTGGTCCTCTTAGCCTTGGGCCAAGGATATAAAACAGGACATTGAGCTTTTGGTTATCTATGATGATGTTGGGTGACATTGTCTGGCTCCATTGTTCATTTGCTCTGTCCTTCTCGACTGTGGAATTGGTCAAACACAGAGCGTGTTTGCAGATATTTTTTACTGCACTTTTACTTCTTTCGGTTGTTAGTCCTCCATTGTTTCTTGGCCTGCATGTGTGCAGCACCCTGAGCTGAAGGTCTCCTTGACAGAGCATGCGCTGTGCACCAGGCTCACTTGACGCTTTGCGTCATTTCTAGCCCTCACAGCAAGCCGGGCAGGAGAGGGACTGTGCCAGGACAAAAGGAGGCATTTGGTTGGTTCTGCGTGATCTTTGCCAAGTTTCTACTTAGCCACTCTAGGAGATGCCAGGCAACTTGAGGGCAGGAAATTACATCGGTCTCAACTTGGGTGTTGCAGAAACTATTTAATAATAAGTAGTGCTCTTGGACACTTGTTGCATGATTACAGGGTATTCTAGAAGGGGAGGATAGGCTGCACGCACTACTTACCAAGGTGTCTTTAATCCTGCTTCAGCTTCCCGTCATGCACGTGTGCCCCCTAGTGGACAGTTAGGATTGAGTTCTGTGTACTTTCAGTGAGAGGACTTAATGCTCACTACAGCAGTTTTCCTTGTCTAGATCGAGCTGTTACTGGCCCAAAGTCATCTAAGCAGTGAATACCTGGTAGAGAACGGTGGTTTCTAAGCTCTGGAGAACTTTGGACCCCTGCTAGGCTTGAGCATAGCTCATGGGAAGAGCTTACCCCTCCTCAGAAGAGCGTGACTTGCTGGGCATCCAGTGAGGTTGGCACTGAAGCACTAATGCCTGCATGTCGCTGTGAGTTAGCTCAGACTCATGTGAGAAGCTGAGTTCTGGTTCCCAGATACCTGAGTTCCACCTCTTACCAGCTTCATGGCTTCTCACAGAGTTAATGCAGGGCAGGAGGCCTCTGCCTCTCTGCTCCCACCCAGCACAGGGCAAAGCTCATTGACAACCAGATAATTAGCAACGGGAACAAACCACGAAACTCCTTTCTAGACAATCAGCCAAGATGAGGGAAATAGCCTGAGAGTAAGAGACGAGGATAGAATTTCTTGTTGTGCTGGTTGAAGTTTAGAGCACGTAGTTTATCCTAAGATGCGACAAGCCATTTGAGCAGATGGAAATCTGTTCCTTCCCCAGGGAGAGCATTTGCAAGTGTGGCTATGCCCAGAACCAGCACATCGAAGGCACCCAGATCAATGAAAACGAGAAGTGGAACTACAAGAAACATACCAAGGAGTTTCCGACAGACGCCTTTGGTGACATTCAGTTTGAGACTCTGGGGAAGAAAGGCAAGGTAAGCCCTCACGTTCTGCTTTAGTATATGTGCTAAGAGCTTGGGCCGCCTTGGTCGCCTTGAGCTGTTTCAGTAGCATGGAGGTGGGGATGGGTGATTGCCCACACCACTGCAGGAAAAGTCAGAAGACAGCGTCTAGACTGTGCTCAGTCTGAAAACTCAGTAGGTAAGGGTGGCATCATGGCTGGAGCTGTGGTGGAGCCACGTCATGGGTCCCTGTGACATCCTGAGCCTGTTAGAGGAAGGGAGAATACTTTTGTGAGTAGCTTGGGGCAGCATCCCTAAGGATATACTGTAGGGGGTAGATCTTCAGGATGGAGAGAAGCCTGAGATGCCCTTCCGTGATGACCGTGTGAACTGTGTCTGGTTATTTCTCGCGCCTCTGTACCGGCCCAGTTAGGGAAAATATTTTTCTATGTTGGGGCCTTTGGTCCCTGACAATATACTGTAATCTCCAACGAAGGTGACATTTCTTTATATCCATGAGTTTTACAAGGGTCTTTCCATTAGAAACTGGTCTCCCCCAAGGGTTCCCATATTCTGTTTCAACGATAGCTCAATCCACAGGCTGGATGTCTGGACCTTGACCCTATGAGTCCCCAAGCTCTGTATTGGTAGTTCCTGAGCACACGCAGCTCCACCCACTGTCTGGGGCTCTGCCTCATGATGGGTCAGCGAGTCTTCTTACAGGCTGCCCATCTCCTCCTTGGCTCATCCAGGTGTGCCAAGATGGCAGTTTGAGGACCCTTCATCATCTCTTGTCTACCCAGCTTCCAATACCTCAAGGGCCAGGTAAAGTTTCAGGGTCTCCATCCGGCTTGTCGAAACATTCAGGGTCATTCTTCCCCCATGTCTTCCTTCCACTTTCCGGTGAGGCCCTGGCAGCAGCCCTGCCTAGGACACCCTATCCCGTGCCCCAGGTGCAGCCACCCACCCAAACACCCCCGGGGCAGAGTACACAAACCTGGCGCTTTTATCCTGCCCCCACAGTATATCCGCTTGTCCTGCGACACAGACTCGGAAACCCTGTATGAACTGCTGACCCAGCACTGGCACCTCAAAACACCCAACCTGGTCATTTCAGTGACTGGTGGCGCCAAAAACTTCGCCCTGAAGCCACGCATGCGCAAGATCTTCAGCCGGCTGATTTATATCGCGCAGTCTAAAGGTACGCTAGCACTGAGAATATCCCGGGATCATTAATCCTAGACTGTGCTGCATTTTGGGTGCAGAGGGCAAAGTTTGCACATGCTACTTATCCGCAGAATCCAGATATTCCTAGAACTATGTAAGTCTCTGTGGGTTATGTGCCTGTGAGTGTAGGTACCAACAGAGGCCAGAAGAGGGCATTGGAGCAGGAGATACAGGCAGTTGTGAGCAGCTCTGGGTACTGGGTATTGAATTGGAGCCATCTACAAGTGCAATATGTACTCATAATGGCTGAGCCATCTCTCCAGCCCAGAGAAATATAGTTGTCATTTTATTATTCTAAATAAAATTCTCAGGCAGATGGAAAGATAAGATTCTCTGGCTGGCAGATTTACAGAGTAACTCTCAGTTGGGGTTAAGGTGTTAAACCTTAATTACAAAAAGAATAGTTCCCAGTAGTTTTATTTTATTATTTTCACATATAAATTTTAGTCAGAATATTCTAGTAAATAATTAAAAAGGCATTTTAATTAGATTTTTCTTTAGTCTTGGAGATCGTTGGTGTGCTTTTGGAAACAGAATCTGCAGGCTACATCACTGTGAACACTATGTGGTTGTGTGACCCAGATAATGGTAGCTTTGACTTCATATGCTCAACTTAGCATATTCTCTCTTTTACTTTTTTAATTTTAAAAGCTTTCAAGCACTGCAGAAATGTTTCAAGAGTAATATGATGAACATGTGTCTAGACTTACTGATGGCTGGTATTTCCTGCATTTGCCTTCTATAAATATCCCTTTGTGAATTATTCTTTTATGAATTTTATTCCATGACTATTTTATGAATATTTGTGTACTAGGATTTGGGACAAAATGATTTGAGAGTGGGCTGCAGACATCATGGCTCTTAGCCCCCCAATTCACTGGCCTGAGTCTTCGAAGAGAAGGGAAGTCCCTTTACATATCTCACTGCGATACAGGGACCGTTTACATTCCCTGACACTGATAGTCGATTGTTGATTGGGCCTCTTTAATGGCCTTTCTAAATAAGGCATATTTTTTTTTCTCCATTTGGGTTCCAAATTCCCTTAACTTTGCATAGCCTTCTGTTTTTCTCCACCAGCACTGGCTCTCAGTCTCCGTCCATCGCCACACTTCCATGAGAGCACAGCCATAGCTTTGTAGATCGAGTTTCAACTTAGGTTTGGTGGATGGTTTTCTCATAAGTGAGTTCAGTTTATCTGGACGTGTTTGAAACTTCTTTTGCAAAGAAGCATCGACTGACATAACTGAGGAAGCACATTTTATCTTAGACAGGAATTTTCCAGTGTCTGTTTAGGGTGATTGTAGGCCTTGGGAATAGAGTAGAAGAAAACACACGAAAGTCCCTGACACTTGGGACCAGCATGATGGCTCAGCAGGTAAAGGAGCTCATGACAAGATTGACAGTCTGAGTCTGATGCTGGAACCCACAAGATAGGAGAGAACTGACTGGAAGTTGTATTCTGACCTGCAACTGTGCTGTAGCAGAGATGCTCAAGCACACGTACACACGTATACACACACAAATACACATATTACACAAACATACACATATATATTACACAAACAGATACACACATGTTTTACACACACAGACAGATACACACACATATACACATATTACACAAACAGATACACACACATATTACACACAAAGAGATACACACACATATACACATATTACACAGATATACACAGAGATACACATATTACACAAGCATACACATATATATTACACAAACAGATACACACATGTCTTACACACACAGACAGATACACACAGATACACACACATATACACATATTACACAAACAGATACACACATATCACACACAGAGAGATACACACATATCACACACACACACAATGTGAACAGAATAAGTGGCTTTGTCCTAGAAGACAGCTCATTTCTAACTAACTTACAACGTTGACTCTTAGTTTAGCCAGAGCAAAGAAGGCAATACTCCCTGAGTCCTTGGTGTTGGTCGTGTCCAGTTATCTTATTTTAAGAAGGAACACTGAGAACTGGCTTAGAAATTGGGTATGAACCTTCTAAGGACCACAAGGCACTTATGGATTATCAGTCTTTGATGTGGGAGGTGACCGATGACCTAGTTCTTCCTTGTCAAATATGGCAGGGAAATTAGACAATGGAGACAGACAGCAGATAAAAGGACAGATGGAGACTTCAAAGTGGGGGATTGCCCTAAGGATGGAGACTGTCTTCAAGATAGGATCTATCCTAAGGATAGAGACAGTGTTCAACATGTGGATTGCTCTAAAAAATGGAGAGTGCCCTAAGGATGGATGGAGACTGTGTTCAAGGTGGGGACTCCCTAAGGATGGATGGAGACTGTGTTCAAGGTGGGGACTTCCCAAAAGATGGAGCGTATCTTCAAGGTAGGGTCTGCCTTTAGAGTGAGGACTGCCTAGGCAACAAGTTACATGATAGTCATTTCCATTATACTATATAATTTTTCTGTTGTCTGGTGCAGGGATACGAACCCATGATCTGGCATATGCTAGTAAAACACTCCATCTCTGAGCTACAGCCCGAACCTGCAGGTCTTTAGTTTCTTTTATTTTCCATTGAAATTCAGAAAAGTGCTTGACATTGAGAGGATCGTCAGATATAAACCTTGAATAAAAATATACACAGTTATGTAAAGCAAAGCAGACTTGCTGGGGCTAGGAAGGTCCACCCTGTTCTGAACGGCATGAGGTCTGGAGAGAGAGCACACTGCCCTCGATGGTTGCACTGCCCAGCTCACTTATGGGCTCAGGCCAGGCACTCACTGTTCATGAAAGCAATCCCCTGGAGACTCATGAGTGCACCTTCTGTGGAGGTTGAGAATGCATATCTAGAACGGGGCACCGAACCTGTGCTGTTTAGTACATGCCCCTCAGGAACCGCCAATGACCTGGGAGTCTCTTGTTCGCCATGTGCTCCCATCCCACAGTCCGGCTCTCAATGCAGCATTCGGGAGCTCATGGGCAGGAAGGTTCCCTCGGGAATCTAGAAACACAGGACCAAAACCTTACTCAGCACCAGGTGAAGTTCCGTTCCCCCTCCCTCGTCCACAGGTGCTTGGATTCTCACGGGAGGCACTCACTACGGTCTGATGAAGTACATAGGTGAAGTGGTGAGAGATAACACCATCAGCAGGAATTCAGAAGAGAACATCGTGGCCATTGGCATCGCGGCATGGGGCATGGTCTCCAACAGGGACACCCTCATCCGGAACTGCGATGATGAGGTATGTGTGGGGCAGGGAGGCCTGTAAGGTTCTGTGGGGAAAGACCAGGGCAATGGCTATGGCCCAAGTGCTGGGGCTCTGTAGTGGAGCCAGGTGGTGGGAAAGCCTAGACCTCTGCCGTTAGACAAGGGGGAGGGGTATTCTTAAGGAATTCCAAAGCAGGAACTAATAGTGGACGCATTTTGCCATTAAAATCTGTCCCCAGAAAGCTCCTATTAGACTTGGGTGCACTGTTTTTATGAATTATGATTCAAATCAATCTCAGAAGAGTTCACCTGTAGGTATACTCCTGCACTACCGTGCCGGATTCTTAGGAATTCAGATTTATTATTGTTCTCCGACCTTAACCCAGTGTGGAGAAGGCTGAAACCCACACCACCAAATGTTTCCAGAGGACTGATTTAGGAGGTAGCAGACCTCCCTCAAATTATGTCCAGAATGCACTACAGATATATGATATCTACTGATATATGTGTCAGGTGTGACGTTTTGGAAACAGTGAGAAACTACCCAAGTCCTACTCAGGAGATTTGGGCTAGATGTTCAGAAATCTATATTTAATGCAATCTTATTCCATCTGAGGCTCACTAGGCATTTAGATGGTAAATGTTAAGGACTTAGTTTTAAAAAAAAACATCATTCACTTTCTTGTCTCTGTTGCCGTTTTGGAGACTAATAAGGGGTACAGGAACCTAAGAAGTCAAATCTGTGGTCTCCACAGAGCTATGTCAGGAGTATGAAACTGTTTTTGGAAAGTGCCAACAATTACATTAATAAATTCATCCCTAGAGAATTTAATATTAGGGCAAAGATTTCATTAAAGCATTCTGTAATGCCCAAGAATTGGCATAAATCTAAATATCCAGCAATACTTGGGACTCGGTATTTATTATTAGATATTATAATCTAGTAATATTTATTACTAAAGAGGGAAGCCCAGACAGATCACCATGCAAAAATGAAGAATAACCACGGAGGTAGGAAAATACTCCTTCTGAGGATGTTTTGACGGTATGGAAATGCTTATCAGTGTGAAATTATGAAGTGTACAGATAATAGCTAAATACACATAAAATCTTGATGACAACAACCCACGGCTCTTAGAATTAAGTATAATTTACATTTTCATTTATATGCTACAATCTTTATTTCCGTAGAAAACATAGTTTTTTTAGAGACTTAAATTATACTGCTAGTTTTTTTTTAATCCTTTTTTTTTTACTTTTGATGACAGTCTTCCATGACAGCATGATTTTGCAGCAAACTCTTATGATATTGCGCTTGGCTTCCTGGTTTCTCTAGTATTTTCCTGGGTGACAGTGTTTGGTCTTCTGTATAAAACAAAATGTTCATAACAATCTCATTGGCCACATCTTCTGACACAGGCTCACCAGGATCATTGTAGTGCTCACTGCTATGGGTGGAACAGGACAGAGGCTCAGCCAACCTGAAACAAGGCCACTGTTTGAAACATGCCATACCTTATTTTAGATCTGCTTCAGAGAATTTTCTTTGTTTTCATCATCATCTTTTTTTTTTAATTTTTGATCGGTGTTTTATTTTTGAGTCATGAGAGTATTAAATACATATGAACAAGACAGCACAGTTCTTGCTCATTCTTGGTTTACAGTAGGCTGTTTGTGACCATATTTTTTTCTACTTCAGTTTTGGTGCTCTTCATCAGTACAGTTACAAGAAGCCACACACAGCAAACACAAGTCCTCTCG
>JABTXL010021416.1:4360652-4393306 GCA_025134845.1 Neodon shergylaensis | reverse complement strand
CTCTCGCTTCAGTAGGGTCGTCGTGATGTCACCCTGCATCCCGAAGACAAGTGTCCTTGTGCTTTCCAGGGATATTTCTCAGCTCAGTACATCATGGATGACTTCAAGAGAGACCCTCTCTACATCCTCGACAACAATCACACCCACCTGCTGCTTGTGGACAACGGATGTCATGGACACCCCACAGTGGAAGCCAAGCTGCGGAATCAGCTGGAGAAGTACATCTCCGAACGGACCAGTCAAGGTCAGCCCTTAGGAACCAGGAGGCCAGCGTGCATGGTGACAGTCGGAGGCCACCTATGCATGCATGCATGGCTGTTGTGGAGGCAGCTGGTGCTGCATGGCTAGCTAGCCCTCTTGATTCCCCGTCTTCACTGCTGAAGAGGAGCTTCTCCCCTTTCTTCAAGTATCCCAGGAGTGTCTCTGCAGGGGTCACTGACATGTCCTTTAGCATGCTGAAGGCTGTGACACATGCCTTCTTATACTCTTGCTTATTCATTTAGGGAGCCTGCTGGCTTTTTTTTTCTATAGACATTTGTAAAAAGTGAAGCCCCTAATGGAAAATGCATATTTAAGAAGCAATGCAGTTAGGTGGATTGTTGAGGACCGGCCTCGACAAAAATACTTCTTACCAGGGTAGGGGTGAGGGAATTGGAGAAATGAAAGTAAAGAATATGAAGACACATAAAAGATAAGAGAACAGAAACCATAGAAAGTATTGGGAGGACATTCCAGTGACTGAGATCCTGACATTCACCCATGTTTATTAAAAAAAAAAAGGAGCAGAAGTACATCTGCATATCCTGACCACCTGTCAGGAAGGCACGGACTTACTAGAATGGATCTTAATCTCAAAAGAACCAAGCAATCACCTCCTGAGTTAGGACGTGCAACTATGCCTGTCAAATCTCCAAACTCCCTGACCGTCAGACAAGGTGGAAACAGGCCTGCATTTTTCGTCTTCCACAGTAGATGAATGACCAGACTGAGCTGGGCCATGTGGAGAGAAGGAGAGTGGGAAGGGAGAGAAGGAAAGAGAGGAAGGAAGTGTAGCAGCCATGAGGGCAGAGGTACAAAAGGGGGCAGGTAACCACAATGGCTGTATTATATAGGTAAGAGCCTCTGGGAGAAGGGTAGCCCAGCTTCTGGGCTGGAGAGTTCAGGGTAGAGGGCTGGGTATGCCAGTCATACCCTGTAACAGGTAGGGCCTGAGGGATGCTGGGAGAACCTGCCAGCCAGTGTCAGCACTGATATATTAAATAGGCAACTCAGCTATCTGACCTGGGTTTGAGACTCAACAGTAGGGTAGAGATGTTAAGACTGTCACAACTGGAAGGCTATTGAATGGTTTAACTTTGGCTCCTTCTTCGGGTTACCAGAATAGAATCACCTAAAACACTGGTTTTGCAGAAACTGAGTGCAAGACCTTATCTGATAAGCTGTGTGTGTCTTTTTTTCCTGTGGACAGGGTGCTGAGAGGTGTCCTGCTTTGGAGCAAGGTTGTCCTGTGGTTTAGTGACAGACAACCTCACAGGACATAGTCTCAATTGTTTTGGCTTCAATGAAGACACAGCTTAGGAAGTTATTTATAGCCGCACTCAACTCCATTGAGAGAATGCCTCATTATGCAAATTTGTCACCTACTTAGGAAAGCATGGGATTATACAAATGAGGGAGAGAATAAGAGCAAACTTCAACCCAGTCTCATCAAATCCACAAATGTTAATGAAGCGACAAATTCAGCATTTTAAAAAGCAGTGACAAATGACAGTATTACCCATGCCACACTGTTGATGGTCTGACACACCGCTATTCCTTCATTGTGATCTATCAGTTCAGGGCCAAGGTCAAATCCAAGCAGTTATCACCCAGGCCATGAGCTCTCAGAGCAGATGCTACTCTGACGTGGGACATCCTTCTGTATATGTGTTGCTTTATTGATTGATGAATAAAGCTATTTTGGCCAATGTCTTAGCAGAGTAAAGCCAGGCAAGAAATTTGAACAGAGATAGAAAAAGAGAGTAGGCAGACTCAAGGAAACGCCATGTAGCTGCCAAAGGCGAAAGATGCCAGAATCTACCAGTAGGCTACAACCTTGTGGTGATACATAGATAAATAGAAATGGGTTAATTTAAGATGTAAGAGCTAGTGAGGAATACACCTGAGCCATAGGCCAAACAGGTTTGTAATTAATATAGTTTCTGTGTGATTATTCGGGTCTGAGTGGCTGGGAAACCAACACACAGTCATTTATATTCCTCTCACTTCCTGCTGCATCCCACTTCCTGCCACACCCAGTCCTCAAGGTGGAGTCCAAAACAGACTTTGTTCTTGTTTTACAGATTCCAACTATGGTGGTAAGATCCCCATCGTGTGTTTTGCTCAAGGAGGTGGAAGAGAGACTTTGAAAGTGAGTTTTGGCTTGGTTTTCTGAAAGGCTGGTCTACAACCAATAGAAGCGCCCTCCCCCTACTGCTGCCCCGGTCTTTTGGGTTTGTCTAATCTTTTCAAACTAAATTTCCGGTTGGTGTATAAAATGGGCCTCACCGTGACCTGTTCATACATGGTTTTCCTTGAATTTTCCTCATGTTCAGTATACTGCCTTGTCTCCCACTTCTTTAATCTCTTTCCTTCTCCCACACAGTCCTTTCTCCCTTCGTGATGTGTGTGTGTGTGTGTGTGTGTGTGTGTGTGAAGTCTAGTTTCTGCATGCAAGAGGAAATAAGATGTTTGTCTTTTCTTACTCAACATTCTTATCCACAGTTCCATCCATTTCTCTACAAATGACAAGACTTCATCCTTTATGATCAACTAAAACCCCACTGTGTACACATCCAATACTTTATCCATTCATCTCTTGGGTAGCTAGTCTGGTTATATATCTTAGCCATTGTGAACTGTACCCTAGAGGACATGGGAGTGCCTGTGTCTCTAGTGTCTGCTGACTTAGATTCCTTTGGGTGTGTGCTCGTGAGTGGTATACTGGATCGTATGGTTGTCCTAGTTTTATTTGTATTTTGAGGTACCTCTATATTAATCCCTATAGTCACTAATTAAAATTGCTTTTCCTTGGTCCCTTCATTAGTGTTCTGTTGCTTCATTTCTTGATGCTAGTCAGTCTGACAGCGGTGAGATGAACTCTCAAGGTAGCTTTGGCCATTCGTATCTCTTCTTTTGAGGGCCATCTTGAATTTAGTTGCCCATTTGCTGACTGTGCACTTGGAGTTTTGGTGTTTAACTTTTTGAGTTTATAGGTTCTAGATATTAATATCAGGCCAGCTATAAAGATAGCAAAGATTTCTCTCCCATTCTGTGAGCTGTCTCTCCTCTCTGTTAATTGTTAACTTTGCTCTGAAGGAGATTTTTCAATTTTATGCAATCCCATTTCTCAATTCTTGTTGCCGTTGCCTGACCCACTGGAATCCTTTCCAGCAGGTACCTGCCTACATAAATATTTTGAAATGTTCTACCCATGTTCTTTTGCTTCAGTTCAAAGTTCCAGGTCATGTATTAAGGTCTTCAATCCATTTTGTGTTGATTTTGGTACCAGGCGAGAGATAAGCATCTCTTTATCCTTCTTCTTCAAATTTAAAAGATAACGTTTCCAGGTATGCTAATCTTTTTGGCAGTTTTATTTTTTTAAGTCTTTCAGGGCTTGAAGTATGTCATTTCTGACTTTCCTGACTTGGGGTTTCTGCCAAGCTGTCTGATAACTTGAACGGGATTGCCTTTGCGAATCGGCATCTTTCCCTTCAACTTTAGATACTGCTTCTTTGTGAACTTGCGTTCCAGTTGTAGTTTGCCGTGATAAGATTTTTCCTGGCAACATGCATTTAGGATTTAAAAGACGTTTTGTGCTTGGATGTCCCTTCCTTTCCCTAACTGAATATATTTTTTTGCTATAATGACCCTGGATAGCTTTTCTGTACTTAAGTTTTAATTGTAGCTCCTTCTTCTCTCTCGCAGATTCAGATTTGGTTCTTTATGATGCCCTAAATTCTTGAAAGCCACGTTCATGAGCTCTCTTGACTTTGCCCTCTATATATCCTAAGTGTTTTCCTGAAGTAAGAAGTGTTTTCTCATCATGTGTTGTTCCTTTACTAGACACAGGTGCTCCTCAGCTGAGAGAGTTAGGGAGTTGCACTCAGAATGGCAGAAGCTTCTGGGGATCCTGGACTCCATATGCAGGAATCTCACACCTAAGCCATGCTGCCAACATGGAGCTACTGGATGACTGTGCCCTGTGATACTGAGCATCTTAGCAAAGACTCCATTTCCCCATCCACATCACGGGCTCTGTTGTTACTATTGCACCTGCGGGAATTCAGGCCTCTGGCTCCTTAGAAATGAGCATCAGTGATTACAATGTAGCTAGTGTTTGGATACGGTGCTTTCCAGTGATCTTTGTTATTGTTGCTGTTGTTGTTATTATAGGAATAAGATCTTATAAGAAAATAATGTTCAACTTCTCTCTTTATTATTTTCATGCCCAACCCTTTTCCTTGCTTTAATTTAAAACTGAGGTTAGAATAAGCAGACCTACACACAGTAACCGTCTCTGGCCTAGCGACCAGAGCACACTGGAATTTCTAGTCCTTGCTAGCAAAAATTTTCTAGAATTGTAGAGGAACACTCACCATCTGGTCTTTTTTTATGGTGTGGCTTTTGGTTTATTCATTCAACAGATAGTTATGAGATGTTTTGAGAGCTGCTTTTGAGACCGCTGTTGAAGAAAAAAAGACGCCATTCAGGAGTCTTTGAAAGAAAAATGTTTTTAAAGGAATTTCAGGGAACAAGTAAAATTGATCATTTTCTTTTTCAGTGTGACATGATCACTGGATAAGTGTGGAAAAAGCAGCCGTATGAAGAGGAGGTGGGGAGAGAGGGTGTGAGATAGACATCCCACTTAGAGCTGAGCCGTCTGCCGTCTCTCATTCTTTGCCCAGCTGTGGATGGACTGGTCTCCGTGTTAATCGCCATCTCCTGCGAATAGACGCTTCTCCGATAAGGCTTGACTGATGCGCTAATCTCTGGGTGTAGCAGTGAGTCATAGCAGTCAGTGTAACCCTATGCCCAGTTAGCAGAGTGACAGTCACAGGTTCTCCGCTAGGACCTGGGTGTCTCCTCACAGATTCCCGTCCGCAGTGACAGGATGTGGTTTCATCCTGTGGAGTAAGTCTTAACCTCCAATCAGAAAGGGATTGCTAACTCCCATGACATTCATGCTTCTATTGTACCAGTGGGCATGTCTTGCCAGGCCGGTTGCTATTGTAGCCCCCAGGATTCATAGCTGGGTAAGATAGATGATTACTTTTCTACTCTGGTTGTGTGTGCAGCACTTCCCTGCAGTGTGAGTGCTAGTCAGTAGAAATGAGGCTTCCGGGTCAGCATTAGCTTGGTTTCTCTGTGTTCCATAGCTCGTGTGGGTGGTGTCTTTAGCAATAGGCTTACTGTCAAGTACAATACCCTGTAGTGTTTGGGGGTCTGTGGAACCTCACTGGCCAACAACTCCCTAAAAAGGTAACCCATTCCCGTCCCTGGACTTTTAATTTATTAGCCTGTGGTGACTTGTAAGGCCTTTGTTGCCCACTTATTGGTTGGATAGAGAAACAGGGAATGGCCAGGGAAGAACTGGAGGAAGGGAGTGACCATAATCAAAATGCACTGTCTGAAATTCTTTAAGCACTGATAAATGAGAAAAAATAAAGAGGAGACAGAGAGTGGTAGCAGGTTAAAGATGTAGAGAGAAATGGTAGATGAGAGAGATGGATTGGGAGCTGGCTGCATGCCTATTCTTTCTCTGAAACTTAAGATTTGGAAAGATTTGTCCTAGAGTGAAGGGAAGGTGTTTCTTTCCCCACTGCAGCTTAATGGTGGAGGTCTCCCTGGTATCAACTGCGAAGATCTGCGCCGCTTGTTCCCATTCCTCGGAAACAGGGGTCAGAGATCAGGATGCTAACATCGAACTAATGTTTCTTGGGCTCCTCAGCCCCACATCTTTTAGGTGCCACCCAGCACTTGCGCTTCTGTTCCTCTGGAGTTCAGACTCTGAGGATGTGGACGGACTGCCAGGCTGCTCCCTCACACTCCTAATGGCCCCACGCTCTTGGCGCAACGGGCTGTGTCTTTTCCACGGAAAGCCTCCAAGCCTCTATAGAAGGGGACTTTCAGGTTCTTCTGTGCCCATGTGTAGCTTAATCCTTTGATCTTGAAGTCATGCGATAAAGATTCTGAGCCCCCTCTTCCACCTCCTGCAGTTCTTGCAAAGAACACATCAGGGCAAGAGGTGTTTGTTTACAAAGCACATCTATTTTGCTTTCTTGCAATAAGTGAAGGGGGGAATGATGGAGCCAACACAGTAACTGCTGGATGCTTTTAAAGTACTCCCAGGGCACTGATAGCTTCCTTTAGATAAGTTATTGATACAACTGTGTGGGATCAAACCTTCACAATTGCCACTTACGCATCACACCAGTTTGGGGAGTGAACCATTCTGTACGTAAGGTGATTTTCAAAGTACCCTTGTATGGAAGGGGTGAATTATCGCCTTGTTGTGGAACATTTGTTTAACCAGGCAAAGAGGTGTTACATTGGTTTATGCTGCATTTGTTTAACTATGTAAAGATGTGTTGCATTTGTGTTAATTAAATAAAATTAACCTAGGCTCGGAGAAGCAGGGTGAGCAACTGGTTGACAGGAAGTAGCAGGGAAGAGTATAATTTTTTTTTTATCTATTTAAGTTGGGGTAGTGTGGAAGGAGAGAGGCTTCTGGAAACACCAGCTAAGAAAGAAAGTTTGTTGCTACTACTCTCTACTCTAGGCTTTGACTTTCTAATTTTATTAGAATAGACTAGAATTCCCCTCCAGGCTATGGCCTGAGCAGTTGGGCCACTAGTAATAATAGTAGACTTTCATTTTCTCAGGATGTCAAACAACTGGTTCACTCCTCCCATTCATAAAGCCGCTGCAATTGGTTCAATGTTGGTTTGAAATCAAAGCTGTTGAAGGAGCTGCGGGCTGCGTTCCTGCCACCCGGCTCCTGGCTGCCTGGCTAGCTTATGCCCCGAAATAACAACACACAAACTGTATTCTTTTAAACACTGCTTGGTCCATTAGCTCTAGCCCTTACTGGCTAATTCTCATATCCTGATCAACCCATCTCTAATAATCTGTGTAGTACCAGTCTTACCGGGAAAGATTCAGCATGTCTGACCTGGCGGCTTGCTTCATCGCGTCTGCCCTGGGGAGCGGCGTGGCATCTCTGACCTCACTTCCCTTCTTCCCAGCATTCTATTCTGTCTACTCCACCCACCTAAAGGCTGGCCTATCAAATGGGCCAAGGCAGTTTCTTTATTAGCCAATGACCTTCCTCCATCATTTCCCCTTTTTCTGTTTAAACAAAAAGGAAAGGCTTTCACGTTAACATAGCAAAATTACATATAACAAAACAGTTATAAAGCAAGAATTACAGTTACAATATTTACATCTACTTTATCTTTTATCATAACTAAGGAAAACTATAACTATCTATATATTCTTCAACTGCATCAAAGACCTAAGTAAACAAGTAAGGAACTTCCAAAACCCTAGAAGTGACAGAGACATCTCGCTGCCTGGACAGTCACCCAAAGTTCCTCTGTACTGTTGGGGCATCCATCTTCTGCTTACAGGACCATAGTATCCAGAGACATTTCCATGAAGCAGGAAATTTCAAAGGCAGTTCAGTCACTATCTGCTGTGTCCTGCAGAATGTCTCACAGATTCTTTCATGAATCAGGAACCCCCAAAGATCATCTCACCTTTAGGCAAGTTCAGCAGTCCTCTCTCTGCGGGTTCTTTGTGTCCAGTTTATGCAACGGTCCAGGCAAGAGCAGTTTCTTGCCCAAATGGCTATCAAACTCCATAAGGATCCTCTTCAATGCCCATCTTCCTCTTGAAGTAGCTGGTGCTGCCAGGAGCAGAGTGTCTCCTTGTCATGAAAAACCCTAGGTTATTAAAACATTTAAAATGCCATATTCTATAATCTTTGAAAGATACGAAGAATGCCTATCTAAAATATATCTATGTACATCTAGAAAATCTTAACTAACATGACTACAAACTTGACTATTATGATTATCTATTAACAACCTATATACATTACATTTTAAGTGAACTACACAATCACAATACCTTAATCAATATCAGAAATACATATACATATAATAAAATTGACCTTAAATTAATATCAGTAAGCCAAGATTCATATCAATGCAAATTATTCACATCTATATCATCTCCCCCTTTAAATGTAAAAGAACATTTATAAACAATATATGGGAACATGGGCGCAGTTATTTCTCTCCAAACTGCTTCCTGCTGAATGGAGGTGTTGTAATTTAGGTCTCTTATGGTATAACCTCTGTGCTAGGTGCATCTAGGTGCAGTTGAGTGAAGTAATTTTCTGAAGGTGTTCACTGCAACCTTTCAGGAGGGTGCAGGCTATCATACCATATTGGGATAGAAACAATCCACAGGGTCTCATCCTCTGTAAAAACAAAAGAAGAATCTCTTTTCCAAAGTATCATATCCTTAGATACAAATTCTGAAGTCAAGGTATTTTCAAAATATCTATGTTGGATTAGTTCAACAGCATTTATAAACAAATATCTTTTAGCAGATGTTGCTCCTTCCTCAGCATTCAAACAATTCAAACAGAGCATAATAGCATACATTATCAAAATTCTCTGTTTATTTTCCATCTTTGTGTGGCTTTATTTTAACTCTATTTTGTTTATTTTTACTTTTTGAGACAGGTTTTCTATATATCTTTGTCCTGGAATAACTCTGTAGACCAGGCTGTCCTTGAACTCTCAGAGATCCGCCTGTCTCTGCCTCCCAGGCATTGGGATTAAAGGCGTGTGCTACCACACCTTGAAGTCTCAGAGGTCAATCTCCCTCTGCCTTCCAAGTGTTGGGATTAAAGGTGTGTCCTACCAGACCCAACTACTCTCTTCCTTTTTTTTTTACTTTAAGAACTTTAACTTTTAGCCTGCATATCTTTTAACACACTGTAAATCATTTAAAGTTTTTTTTGTTTTGTTTTTAAATCCCTCTTTACTGTATATCTCTCTTTTTCTGACCACATGAGCCTTTAAATTACTGAGCAATATGGGTAGGATTAAAACCGTGGCTTTGACGGCTGAATCCAGCCCATTCCTTAGTTTTCCAGCCTCATGGTGGAGGTACTGGCTGTAGCCATGTTTATCACCACAACTCTATGGCGTTTCAAGGTCCTTGCCAGCAAACAAGCTACAACACTCAAATGCTTTCTCTGTAGCTGACCTCCTGCCTCAAAGAGTCAGAGTTTGCCCACAAAGCTGGCATTTTAAAACAACTCAGCTTTTTTCCTGCTACTGCTGAAAACAAACAAGCATTCAGTTGGCTTTTTTCAATACCATGTAAGTGTTTCATAGCAGGACCTGTTAAAACAGTTGCCAGGTTGTGCAGCTAAAGCTGAGTCAGGAAGCCTCTCTTAGATGAGAGTGGTTGCTTGCCTCTATCAAGCAGAGCAGAACCGAGAAATTGCTGCTACCAAGAAGCCATGCTGTACTCTATTCTTTCCCAAGCTTTCTCAGGCTTTCTGTGGATGCAGTTAGCCCCACGTTGGGCACCATTCTGTTGAGGGAGCTGCAGGCTGTGTTCCTGCCACCCGGCTCCTGGCTGCCTGGCTAGCTTATGCCCCGAAATAACAACACACAAACTGTATTCTTTTAAACATTGCTTGGCCCATTAGCTTTAGCCCTTACTGGCTAATTCTCATATCCCGATCAACACATCTCTAATAATCTGTGTAGCACCAGTCTTACCAGGAAAGATTCAGCATGTTTGACCTGGCGGCTTGCTTCATCGCGTCTGCCCTGGGGAGTGGCATGGTGTCTCTGACCTCACTTCCCTTCTTCCCAGCATTCTATTCTGTCTACTCCACCCATCTAATGGCTGGCCTATCAAATGGGCTAAGGCAGTTTCTTTATTAGTCAATGACCTTCCTCCATCACAAAGCTGTGGAGAGAAAAGCAGTAAGAGGCGTCAGAGTATCTTGTGATTTAGAGCCTCGGCCCTGAGCTGGGTTGTGTTGCTCATTGCCACTCCTTCTGCATGTCCAATTCTTTCTCCCTCTCATAGGCCATCAACACCTCCATCAAAAGTAAGATCCCCTGTGTGGTAGTAGAAGGCTCCGGGCAGATTGCCGACGTTATTGCCAGCCTGGTGGAGGTGGAGGATGTTCTGACCTCTTCCATGGTCAAAGAGAAGCTGGTGCGGTTTTTACCACGCACTGTGTCCCGGCTGCCTGAAGAGGAGATCGAGAGCTGGATCAGATCTGTGAGTCTGGGGAAGATGCTGGGGGTTCCTGGGATGGAAGAATGTCTCACGTTCTGTTGCTAGGCTCTCTTTACTAATTCCCACAGAGCGGGGCCTTAACGGCCTCCTTTAATTTACCTGAGAGAGTGGCTCGCTTTGTAAGCCTGATGGGACGGTGGGATCCAAAATGGTCAGACAACAAGCCCTTTCTAGATTAAGCTCCATTGTCTAAAATTTGCAGCCTAGAACTATGGTTGAATTTCACCTCTACAGCTGAGAGAAAGCACCTGCGCTGGGCCAGGCCTTGACTAGCAATGGCTTGTATGATCTCCTTACCAAGACATTGCATTTTTTAGATTTTTCCACCAAAAGGTAAAACTGGTAGTTTTGTAGGAAATTTCTTGCAGGGATTTTTTTTTCAATCATGTCTAAGTCTAGCATAGAATCAGGTGAATGGAGATGAAGATTGTAATTTATGGAAGGTGAAGGCAAAGGTGAACAAAGAGGCTGAGAGGCAATCCAGCCGTTGGCATCCTTCCTTGTGCTGAGTCCCAGAGTGTACTGGTTGAGCACACACATCACGGTCAGTATGTGATAAACACTGGCCTCCTTGCACCAGAGCGTCATGCTCTGCAAACAACAGATACCAGTGAAGAGAACCATCAAAGATCCAGCTAGGGAAGGTCAAACCTGCTGTCTATCCAGAGATAGTGAAGTGGTGGGGAGTGGCCAGGTCACTTATCCCTTGATAATCTTTCCACATGGAAATCCATAGGCAAAGGTGCTCACTCTCTGAAGTGGAAATACTGTATACCTGGATAGTTTTAGTTAATTTATTGCATGTTTATTGCCCCTCTTGATGGAGGAAGGTCATTGGTTAATAAAGAAACTGCCTTGGCCCATTTGATAGGCCAGCCCTTAGGTGGGTGGAGTAGACAGAACAGAATGCTGGGAGAAAGAAGCCAAGGCAGACAGTCGCCATGATTCTCCCACTTCAGACAGACTCAGGTTAAGATCTTTCCTGGTAAGCCACCTTGTGGTGTTACACAGATTATTAGAAATGGGTTAGATCAATATGTAAGAGCTAGCCAATAAGAGGCTGCAACTAATGGGCCAGGCAGTGTTTAAAAGAATACAGGTTCCGTGTAATTATTTCGGGTAAAGCTAACCATGCGGGTGGCTGGGCGCTGGGAACGCAGCCCGCAGCTCCTACTACACCCTCTTTATTTCCTGAGGTGGGTAAAAATAATTCAGTAGCCAGTATAAGGATACCCAGAGAGGAGGGAATAGAGAACTATTAGTTTGTCTACCTAACACAGACTTGGGTCCATCCCAGTAGGTTTCCTTTTTAACTCTTGTACAAGTTGGCATGTATTGTCTGGTTCACGTCACATCCAAAAACCAGGACGGTCCTAATGATTCCTCTTTTTTTTATGAGGGATTTGGATTTCTACTTCAAGGAAACCATCGCAGGCAATTCATCATAAGCTAAATGTCAGGCTAATTTGGCTGCCTTTGATTATATTATCATTCCTGTGATTCATATCTAATTTATATTCACATCTAATTAAATATATTTATTTCTAATCATGTCAACCAGAAGACATACATAAAAATGGAAATTACTCTGGCATTTTAGCTATGCATTCATATAGAGTTGTGAAATTGGTACAGATTTCCCAAAAGACCAAACTTGAGAGTAGGATTATTAATTAATAAATATATAAATCAGTGAACTATATAAGCAGCCTACCAATGTAGTCTTGAGTGACCTCACTAGTCATGTGAATGGCTAATCATCAATGCTGAACACATCCTTTCTCTGTCTCTCCAAGAAATCCCTCTTCTCCTGGGAGCTCCCCTTCTCCCCAACAGCTTTCTCACACTGTTTCCACATACATACTCCGAGCCCACCGAGACCTTGACTTTCCATAGTATCTGAATATTAGCTATATACCATCCATTCAAACATCTAAAGCTATTTCATCTTCTGTTCATTAGGTAAGTTCTTATTATGTGTATGTCATGTGCTAGATTTGGTTTGGTCACACCAAGAATTGTGTGTATGTCAGAAATAGTCTATGGCCTCACATAGGGAACATAAGTTGAAAAATACCTTGTGTGAAGTTATTATAAAAATCACTATATTTTTCCAACTGGAATGGGTGTGCATTAGTTGCTGCTATCTTTGCTGTGAAGAGTGCCTGGCAAGGAATAACTTAAAAAAAGGAAGGGTCTATTTTAGCTCACAGTCGTAGGGGCTACAGTCCATCACAGCAGCAAAAGCGTGGTAGCAAGAGCATGAGTCAGCCGATCACATTGCCTTTGTAGTTAAAATCGAGAGAAAGAGAGAGAGAGAGAGAGAGAGAGAGAGAGAGAGAGAGAGAGAGAGAGGAATGCCGATACTTAGCTCTCATTCTTCTTTTTATCCAGCCCTGAACCCCAGCTCATGGAATGGTATCACCCACATTTAGGCTGGGTCTTCTCCCCTTAACCCCATCTAAACAGTTCCTTATAGACTTGCCTAACGGTTTGTTTTCTAGGTGGTTCTAGATCCTGTCAAGTGGAGCACCATTATAAACCAGCATGGGGTATTCTGAAGAAAGATGGCATGGATAGAGATGGATGTGTCATGGTGTGGGGCTTTGTGGAAGGCTCTGAGATGAAGTGATATGGGAACCAGTATCTGAATGATGGAGAGTGAATGGGGGGGTGAGGGTGGGCATCATGATGGTGGGAGCTGCATGTACAAGGGTCCTGAGGTGAAAAGCTGACACATAGGAAGAACTCAGTGATGGCAGAGGAGGTACAGTTGTGAGTGGAACGTGAAGCGCGTACGAGCCCAGAACAGGCACCTCTCTGAGCACCGTTTTCAAGCTGGGTCTTAATCAGCTGTCGTGAGATACCACCAAAAGCCCAGAAGCAAGGAGAAAATGAGATCTGGCTTACATCCAGGAGCTCTCACGCTGGTTGCAGCAGGCTCAGGGAGGGGGAGATGGGCACCCAGTTAGAGAGTCCTTGGAACCCTCTCCAGGTCTGCTACTGTGCTTTGTATCTGTAGTTACTTTCTTCTCTTTCCATTGCAAAGTCAAAGATGTCTTACCTCCACAGAGTTGCCCACTTCACGTGTTCCATAACCCTGGGCCCTAGATCTGTCTCCTTGTCGATCATTTGTCTTGGGATTCCTTTCCTTTGGCTTGAGCAAAAGCCTGCACACATGGTGAAGAATCTTTCCTTCTTTGCTCATCTGTTCCTCTCCCTCAAAAATCCTCATGGTTGGTGTTTTGTTGAAACTCTGGTTGATCTCCCCCTGATCATTGGGTGCACATCTTTGGAACCCATATCTTCATCATCGCTCTTCTCAATGAACAGAGGCCTTAAAAGTTCACCTCCTGATAGCCAGGCCCAAGAACTTTCTCAACCCCTTGCTACCTTTCTGAAGCAAGAGCCCAAGACCCCTGGTTTTTACCCTGTCGAGATCAGGAAGGTCCAGCTCTAGATTTTGCTAGGGAAATCACCATCATCTATAACTGAAGCTAACCAAAGCAGGCCTGATCCTCCCATAGAAGTTCTTCCAGGTAGAAGTTCATCCTTGCCAGTACCTGGAGCCTTGAAATTAGATGCTTTTTCAAAAAACCTGTTTCAAATTTGAATACTGCAGAAAAATCACAAAGGATAATATATTTATCTCTCATAAAGGATAATGTAAGCTATTGATATCTCTAGCACCAAGTCCTCCTGCTTTTTGTTTGTCATTAAACTATTCCTTCCTCCTCTTTCAGACTTTATGACCAACAACACTTAGGTTTCCACAGTCTTCTGTTGTCTGTTCTGCATTCATTTACTTACCAGACAATTGGTATCTTTAGTGTGTCAGGCTTTGTTTCATTCACACATACACACGTATATGCACATGTACACACACATACACACACAGATTTCAAAGTAGTAGAAGGGAGGTCTGTTGAGAAGAAGGAAGGGTTTAGAGAGGGGGGAGGGAACAAGAGAGGATAATAGGGGGTCAGGATCAAAGTATATTGTATATACATGTATGTATGAAATTGTGAAATAATAGATACATTTAAAAGGGTCATGTTCCTCATGCTCAAGACCAGTTGGTTGACAATATTCTTCCTGACCTATTACCAGCTCAAAGAAATTCTTGAGTGTCCCCACCTACTCACAGTTATCAAGATGGAAGAAGCCGGAGACGAGGTTGTGAGCAATGCCATTTCCTATGCACTGTACAAAGGTGAGTGGAGTCAGTTCCTTGGAAGTACAGCCTTGGAGGGTAAGATGACTGCTCTCTACGGTGAATTTCACAGAATAAATTTTATGTCATTAAAAGGCTGATCAAATGTAACCAAGATCATCTGCAAACGCTGTTTCTAGCAGTGGTTTAAAGGACTTTTGGAGTCTCAGACCCCTTTAAGTATGTTGTAAAGACTTTGTACCTGCAGGGGTGTGTGCATACATGCTTCAAATGTACACATGCTCTGTGTCACACCCACCCACCCACCCACACACACACACACACACACACACACACACCTTATAATTCAACCTCAGGAGCTCACATATCTCCTGAAGCTAATGACTGACCACCAGGTTTAGTCTTTGCTGTCTTAGAATTCCATCAAAGTGAGCTGGGCATGATGGTGCATGTCTTGAATTCCAGCCTCCAGAAGGCAGAGGCAGGTGGATTTCTGTGAGTTTGAGGCCAGCCTGGTCTACATAGGACTATAAGTCTGTCTTCTAGGAAAGCCAGAGCTATATAGTGAGACCCTGTCTTGAAAAGAATTCTACTTAAGTGTAATTACCTGTAGTAAATAGCAAAGCCTTGCCTTCTGGACTGAAATACCTAACCAATAAATGTAAAGTATACAGAGAAGATAGATAGATAGATAGATAGATAGATAGATAGATAGATGAGAGATAGAAGAGAGTAGATAGATAGATAGATGATAGATAGATAGACAGATAGATAGAAGATAGACAAATAATACACAGATACATAGAAGATAGTAGATAGATTATAGATAGAAAGAATAGATAGATTATAGATAGATAAGATAGATAGATGATATATAGAAAGAATAGATATACATATAGATGATAGATAGATAGATAGATAGATGAGAAGAAAAAGTGGGGAGAGAAGGTTAAAGAAAGAGATTGAGTTGGAAATTGGGCCTTTAAGACCTGTCTCCCTTTGACTCACTTCCTCAAACTAAGCCATGACTCCTAAAGGTTCCATAGCTTCTCGGAACAGTGCCAGTAGCTAGAGACCAAGTGTTCAAGTCCAGGAGCCTAGGGGAAACATTTTACACTCAAATCATAACAAATGCATTGTTGCAATATGGTTCATTATTTTGTAGATTTATATATAGGATAAGTCAGATACAACTTCAGAATATAATACTTATGGAGCCTCAATCTATAGAAATATCAATATATTCTACTTATACTATATTCATAGGTAACATGAATTCATGATCTGGGTTGATGACTATAGGCTTCTGGGCATGTGCAATGTAGATAAGAATGAGTGTGAATGACAGTTTCCTCTGATTCCAAGAGACCTGCTTTGACAAGTGGCTCTGATATTTGGAGGATATTAGTGGCCTGGCTTCCTTATGTGTGGCTATGGTTTTCTCCCTGCCCACTTTTAGCCTTCAGCACTAATGAGCAAGACAAGGACAATTGGAACGGGCAACTGAAGCTTCTACTGGAGTGGAACCAATTAGACCTTGCCAGTGATGAGATCTTCACCAACGACCGCCGATGGGAGGTAACGAAGCCTCTGGGAATATTCCTGGATTAGCATGGACATTGGTTTCAACAGCAGATGGCTGTGTCCAACAAGGTCATCAATCTAGAATCTTGTTAATGATTAATGATTGTTTTGTTCTAGTAGATCAGTGGTATCTAGCCCCCCTTTCCTTGATTGTAGAATGGGATAATGATGTTGACTTAGTAGGTTTCTTGCAAACAGATAATCTAACCAAAGACTCTAATGTCTTTGGTTAGATTATACATCCTAAATTATACATCCTAAATGTATAATCCTGTTGCCAGGAGACGAGAGAAGATCATCTGGTTTAGAGCTATGGGTCTGCTGTCAGGAGAGGATGGGTGGAGGTGTGGGGACCAGAGACGTGAGATTATTGATCTGGCTTGACTAAAAAGATCAAGGCAGCAACTTTCTTTTGTCCCCTCCACACTCAGCCAGATTCTGATAACAGATTTGTCGGGGGTGGGAGGTATGAGGGAAAGGTGAAATAACTTTGCTGAGGACATCCACCAGTGTCTTAGAGTGAGGCACCAGGAACTCCCTGCATCAAATAAGTCCCCCCAATATGGAAGTTGCATGTGTAGTTAAAATCTTTAAGTTTCCAACAGGTCTCTTTTCTATATTTTCATGTTTTGAGACCCCATTTATGGGATACTGCTTGCATGCATCTAAAGTTCAATCAGCCTTGGAGGCTCTGTTCAGAAGCACCAGTTAAACCATCAGACAGAGATTTACAAGGGTGCATCTTTGTGTTCAACTCTTCTCAATTAATTGAAGTCATTATGGGCAGTGAGGTTGAATTTGACTGTACATGTGTATGGATGGATTTGAAGGCTGGCATCACTCAGCTGCCATCTCCAGCAGCCAGCTTCAGAAAGCGCTCTCACACAAACCACTGTATCATCAAAGACCAAGATTTGATTTACATTAACATATGATCAATTTTAATGAGAGTAGTGAAAGTAGTAATGGCTCATGAATTTTTGAGTTATTCATCCCTTTAGCAAACATTGTCTTGCGTTTGGTCTTTGCACCATAATGAACCCCATTACACATCACAAGGCTTTCGTTAATGGAGGGCAAGTAGAGCTGCGAGTGCTTTAATTAATTGGTTCATAAATAAATCCCTCTGTGTACATTGTCTTATTTAAATAAGGTCAGGTGGTAAATAAACTCAAACACATAATAGCATTATACATTTAATTTTATTAACTCAGCTGAAGGTGGTTAGGATGAAGGGCACAGTGGATAAGGGTTTGAGTGCCGGAGTGGCTGTCTGTGTGTCCCTGGGCAAGGTTCTCAACTACACACTGGGTCAGTTCCCTTTCACAGTGCCATGCTGAAGCCAGCTCATACTGGCTTGCAAAAACTAGCTGCTAAATTTTTCGGAGATTTTGGGGGAGTTACTTGTTGACTATAGTCATGAGAAATCACATCGTGTAAGTTTATATGATAACTAAGGCTCTGAGTGTGGTCCTAGGACGAGTGATAGCGTTAGTGGTGTAAGTTGCTGGGTGGTGTCTAACTCAAGCCTGCTGAGTTAGAAACAAGGTTGACTACAGCAGTCTGCTGTAGCAAGTCCCCATGTTTGAGAAACATTGCACCAAGCTGTCCAGTTTGGGACCAATGGGAACACACACACATGCACACGCACACACACACGCACACACACGTGCGCACACACACGCGCGCACACACACGCACACACACACACTGCTTTGAGTACAGCGGAGAAGATGCTATGCTCCCCAGGTGTTAATCCCAGAGAGATCTAAAGAGTGAAGGAATTCAAGGAACCCTTAACAATTTTCCCTAAGCAAAATGTGAGTCTATGAAAACAGCCTCAGACAGACACAAACCCATCAATGCTGCCATTAAAATGAGGCCAGCCAAGAAACTGAGGGAGTTAAGTAGGCTGTCGTTAGGGTGGAGTCATGGAGTCAGTGGGCACCCGGGGGCCTAGGTTCCTGAGAAAAGATGCCATAGGCTTCTGCTGGAGGTTTTCATGTTGTCAGACTTTGTACCTTCCTCTTTTAATGCTAGAAATAGGATCTTAAAGACCCTTTGAATCTGTGAGTATTGGCAATGAAACTAACTCATAATAAATATCGCGGCAGTCGTATAATGCACCTAAGAGCTGCGCACCTCCTGGATTGTGGCTGAAGTGAGCACTGATCTTTCTTTAGACTCTTAGGAAGGCTAGGCATCATGGCTCCTGCCTGTCATCTCAGCACTGGGGAGGCAGATACAGGAGAATTGCTATGAATCCAAAGCCAGCACGGATTATGTAGTGAGTTCAGGCCAGCCTGGGATACCACGCTAAGATGCTGTCTAAAACTAAATAAGAAGAAAAAAGAACGGATTCCTGGAAAAGCTCTGTAGGATAACTTTTACTAGGGACTAAGATAGTATTGATCCAGGGTCCAGGGACTCACTGCTGTGTCACAGTCCAGATGCTTACTAGACAGTATGTGGCTTGATGAGTTCTGTTTTGACAATTGTCGCTGTAGAGAAGGTCAGAGTTCACCTAGGGGGGCATCAGATCCCACAGCGTGTACTGTAGCACCGGCAGTTGGTTCACAGTCAGTGTCTACTGTAGACGCCCACCTTTGGCTTCTGCACCCTGACGCTTTTCATGCCGCGCGCCTGCGTCAGCTCCTGGCCCGTGTCGTGCTTCAGTGGGCATGCTATCTCCACCTAAGAAAGAGCCCAGGTCACATTCAAAGTCTCCACCTTGGTGTTCTCCCACCTAGTGGCTGAAAAGTGAATTTTATTGTCAAAGCAGGATGGAGAGAGAAGCTGGAGGTCCTAGGACTCTATGGCTAAAATGCAGAAACACCTTGTGCTTTCTTTATTGATCTCACGGCACATGCTCTCTCCTCCTCTTTCTCTTCAGTCGGCTGACCTGCAGGAAGTCATGTTCACGGCGCTCATAAAGGACAGGCCTAAGTTTGTCCGCCTCTTCCTGGAGAACGGCCTGAACCTGCAGAAGTTTCTCACCAACGACGTCCTCACTGAGCTCTTCTCCGCCCACTTCAGCACCCTCGTGTACCGGAACCTGCAGATCGCCAAGAACTCCTACAACGACGCGCTCCTCACCTTCGTCTGGAAGCTGGTGGCTAACTTCCGTAGAAGCTTCTGGAAGGAAGACAGAAGCAGCCGGGAGGACTTGGATGTGGAACTCCATGTACGTAATGGTGGAAACAGTGGAGCTGTCTGAATTCAGTTCTCTGCTTCCATATTTCCGTTTCCCAGAATTCCGTTTTCTGTCTCCATCTTTCCCGTTCTCTTCCTGATTGCTGTAAAGCAGCTAGAAGGGTGGCTTGCAATTTCTCTACCATCTTTCCTAAAGAATAAAGTCACTGGTAAGTTTTCTATCGTCTGGCTCTAGTCCCTGGCTCTGTTTAGATCCATCATTTCTAGATCACAGAGTTTGTGTGACACACTTTCCGAGGCTATTTGATGGGGAACAGGGACAAACAGATGGCTTTCCCCTCGGGGTTCAGCTCCCTGCTGCCCAGGTGAAAGAATGAAGGGCTGGCAGTAGTTCTGTGGACAAATGGAGTCGTGGATGTTTCCGCTAGGGCAGATGTGAATGCCGCAGGGTTCCTCTCTGCATATGGGCAGGTCCAGTTCCATCAACAGCATCATCAGTCATCGCCGGCGTTTGCTCTGATCAGTGTTCCAGGGCTAGCGAATGCCCGATTGCCCCTCACCTAAAGGAGACGATTCAGGAGCATGGCGCAGTGAGCTTCTGGCATCACAGCCATGGCCGCCTGCTTGGCTGTGTGCCTTCTAGTGGCCTCTTTCTTTTCTGACTTCATTTCCACACTCTCTAAATAAAAAACTTTGCTCAAATTCTTATCTCAGGATTGCTTCTGGGGAAACCTAAATTAGATCCTTATCATTTGTAGCTCTGAGATTTGTGTCATTAGCATTTGTAGCTGAGATTTTAAGTGTGTGTGTGTGTGTGTGTAAATGAGCTCACTGTGTGGTTGAATTGAAAGTATGTATCTTCTGTTTGACATTATTTATGTTAAAATTTTGAAACACAGTACATACCTGGGGTTCACATGTACAGTGTAGAGTTTAGTCAAATCAAGAGGGGAGCTGTAGGAGGGGACACACACACTTTCCATCTGAAAATATTCCTCGAAGATACAGAATCATAAATGTGAGCTAGACCTCCAATCTTTGAATGGCAGCCCAAAGAAGTGAGCACGTTTTATTTGGTGACAATTGGATACAAGGCACAGGAGAGCTGGATTCCATCTGACCACCTTTCTTCCCCCTCTGTCTGAGTAACTGATCTGTGGAATGGAGAGGAATCACTTTTCTCCACGGTGCATCAGAAATCATTTAGTCTCTGAATTGCTCTCGGCTCTCCTCCCCCGCTTTTACCTTCCCATACAGTTGAACTTTGTCTTTGATGCTGGATGAAAGATTTTGTGTCAAATCACACCACCTGCTGAGCGACAGTGAGCAATGAGAATCACATCACTGTGCTGCTAAAACAGACTCAGCCCCAAGCCCCAGAGGTCTCCGAGCAGAGGGCCAGTTTCTCATGCTTTCCGACCACCCCATCTCATTGTTAAAACAAGTGTACCGAAAGTGGGTTCCATTTGCATGTGGTGACCCCATGTTCTCACCCCTCTCAGGATGCATCTCTCACCACCCGGCATCCCCTGCAAGCTCTTTTCATCTGGGCCATCCTCCAGAACAAGAAGGAACTCTCCAAGGTCATTTGGGAGCAGGTAAATGTCCAGGCCCACACTGAATTGATGCCAAATGCATGCTGTGTCCTAGGAGTCTGGTCTAACCTACACTCATGCTTAGTTTAAAACTTGGGGCATCTAGTGCCCAGGACCATGCTTGTGCCTCTGTTTGCATGTCCCTGGAGGTGTGCCTAGGATGGGTGGTCCCCAGAAAGGAGTCAGGTAGGGTCCCCCAGTCCACTCCTGATCCCAGGGGCCTCTGCATGATTTTTTCCCAAGTGTAAGAAGCTCTGAAATTTAACTTAAGAAATTAATTTCTAATCCCCAAAACAATGTATACTATTGCCATTGCCCTTGGTTACTTCCTAGAGGTTGAAGCTACTACATACCTATTGATGAAGAAACTGCACACTTTGGACATAGGGCCTAGAAAATTCGAGGTGGATGTGATATGGGAACCTACTTTCATAGGTCTAGCTTCCATAGTATCTGAAGGTGCTAGACAAGCGGCCAAGGGAGGGGAGCAATCAACAGCTCTCCCCAGCTGTGATGCCCTTGAAATACAACCATGGGCAGAATGGCAAGATATCCCTCAAGGTGCAATGGTGGCGCTAAGAACTTGGCGATAACCAACATCTGTCTAATTGGACAGAAGGCCTTTTTAACAGGAGGTCAAACCATGCCTGGCAGCATAAACATAGCCAGCTGCCTAGGGGCTAAGTCATGAGTTTCAGAGGAGAGCCTTATATTCTGGTTTTCTTAAACCAGTGTAATTCCTAACTGCATTGTAAGTCCTTAACCTTAGACCCACAGAGAAGTGTACCCCTTATCAAAGAAACTTTTCTTTCCAAATCTTACTTTGTTTTTACTAAATCATTTATCTGCAAATTTATTCACAATATTAAGACAAAAAATTAAACAAATCACATGGTCAATAGTTAAAATTTAGGTCTGGTCTGTTATTATAGAATATAGAATTATTGGATCCTTGGTGATTTAACAAAAACATCTAATGCTTTTAACAATATAGGCTTGTAGGAATTAGAATTGTATTGCGATGATATGGGAATTTTAGAAGGTTATCAACTATGGTAAGAGACAACAACTTCAGCCAAATTAAGACGGCAGATTTCAAACTTTAAGTACTACCCAGTTAAATATTCAATTCATGTCTGAACTACATATATAATTTAAAAGGTTCCCTATATACATTAAATTAAAATTTATTTACTGATTTAAAAAAGGAATTAATTTCTTAGCCCTTACCTCACATGCACAAGGCCTTAGGTTTCCCCAGCACCAAGTAATAATAAGATTAAAGTAAAAACAATGATCTCTCACTTAATTCCATTATGAACTGGAGGTAGGACCTATAAACATTCTGCTTGAAGTATTTATTGAGACTTTTCTCTGTGGTTTGGTACGTCACGGTTTCTATAAATACGGACACCTGTGCTTCCGTATGCACTTCCGTCCTTGACTGCTGAATTCAGACACAGCCTTCAGTTACATGGCACAGGTCTTCATTGTTCTTATTTTCCCTCCCTGCATCCTGGCTGTTATAGTATGATAACGTTGAAATAGTCAGTCAGACTTCCTGCCATCAGAGGCTGAATGCCCCCCAATACTTACCCAGGTGTTTTCTTTTTAGACGCTGATTCTCCCTACAAGACCACTGATAGTTTACTGAGGTCCAAGTCTGTTCTAAGTTTATCTCAGACTTGGAATCACAATGAGTAGTTGACTTTGCCATCTCCTGCTTGTCTATACTTTTCAAATGCTTCAAGAGACTATGAATTAACCAACATTTCCCCATCCCTGTCCCCCACAAAAGACCAAAGGCTGTACTCTGGCAGCCTTGGGAGCCAGCAAGCTTCTGAAGACCCTGGCTAAAGTCAAGAATGATATCAACGCTGCTGGGGAATCCGAGGAACTGGCCAATGAATATGAAACCCGAGCTGTGGGTGAGTGTCCCATAGCGTCTGCCAAGATGTCTCACTCAGAAGGCTTGGGAGGGAAATGGAAGAGGGAGGGGCTGTTTTAGGTAAGGAGGGATAGAGGATCCTGAGGTCTTCCCAGAGAGCAAGGCCCTTCTGCCTGCGTCCAGACAGAACCCATCAGAGAGGGCCCTCCCTAGGAGGTGGAGGCAGCTCAGTTCCATAAGCATGTAACAACACCCTCTACATTAAAGAGCCCTGCCGACTATGCTGTGTCATCCATGTAGCAAGGGTGACATTTGGTCAGCTTTCTCTCTGCCTTCTGCATGCCTCGGTCCTCATGTTCATCTGTTCAGGGTTTGATGGGGGCTAGGCAGGCCAGGTTCCATGTCTACCAGCTGAGCCCAGCCCTCTTCTCCCTGACGATGCAGAGCTGTTCACTGAGTGCTACAGCAACGACGAGGACCTGGCAGAGCAGCTGCTGGTCTACTCCTGTGAAGCCTGGGGTGGGAGCAACTGCCTGGAGCTGGCGGTGGAGGCCACAGACCAGCATTTCATCGCTCAGCCTGGGGTCCAGGTAAGCGAAGGCCGGGCCCTGAAAACTGTGCCCAGGAACGGGCCTGACAGCACATGCTACCTGCAACATCAAGGACATGGCATTAGGAGTTCACCTTCCTCATCCCGTGTAAAACCCATTGAGGGGTTCCCTGAGTGACAATGTGAAAGACGAGGAGACGTATGCTTTTGTGAAAAGCCTCACCTCAAGAGGTGGCACAGGAGTGCACAGGTCAACTCTCCACCGCTGTAGCGAAATGCCTGAGGTGATTACCTTAAAAAGAGCAGAGGTTTAGTTGGGTTCACAGGGTTGGGAGGTTTTAGTTCGTGCTTGGCTGTGCCCATTGCTTCTGGATACATGATGGGACAGGGCATTATGGCTGTGGTAGAGGTAGACACCTCGTGGCAGCTAGGAAGTAAAGAGGTGGGGGGGCAGAGGAGGAACCAAAGTCTCTTCGAGGGTGTAACCCCCAAGAGCCTAAGACATCCCCCGCTAGGTCCCATCTTCTTAAAGGTTGGACCACCTTCCCAAGTGTCACACTGGAAACGATGCCTTTAGGGATGGACCTTGGGAAAATATCTAAGCCCCAAATCTCAGTATGGTGCCTAGCTTTAATCGTCAACTTGACATACTATAGAATCATCCAGAAAGAGTCTCAGGAGGCATTGTCTAGATAGGTTGGTCAGTGTGTGTATCTGTGTGTGTGGGGTTGCCTTTATTGCCTTAGTTGATGTGGTACTGCCCACTATGGGTGGTATTATTTCCTAGTTTTGGATCCTGGACCTTAGATGAATAAAGAAATCTAGGAGAATACTAAGTACACATTAATTTCTCTCTACTTTTGATTGTGGTTGTGATTGTGCCTCAAGTTCCCCAAAACGATGGACTGTAATGTGGGATTATGCACTAAAATAAACTCTGTCCTCCCAAAGGTGCTTTTTTTTTGTTTGTATTTTTATTTTTTTAATCACAGCAACAGAAATGAAACAAAGACACATGGCAAGGAGGAAGAATTCTTTGGGCTTCCACAAAGCAAATAGTACAGCATTGTAATGATGAGCTATCTCTGGGTCCCCCTGCCTGGGTCTCAGCCCACTAAAGCGGATGTGAGATGATGGGTCCCAGTTTCTATCTGTGAAATGGGCATAGTCATGCATATTAGGTATTTCTCTGTGACAAAATACGTGACAGAGGCAACTGAAACGAAAACAGACATATTTGGGGTCACAGTTCCAACCCAGTGCAACAGAGATGGTGCTGATGCTGCCACTCCTGTGGATTAGAGGACAGACACGGGGACTGGAAACTGGCTTAGGGGTAACTCTACAAGGCCCGCCCTCCATGGCCCACCCCACCAGCCAGACCTGAGAGCCTGTGGGGGATTTCTTATCCAAACAGCAGCAGCTGCAGTTGTCAGAGAGTTGCTATGGTGATGCCATGAAATTCTGTATGAAAGGGAAGGTCGGCCATGTCAGCTGCTGCCACTGTGGTCATCACATTGCGGGGCTGGTCCTGAGGCAAGTTAAGCAGGCAGCAGCTTAACTGCACCCACAGTTGCCCTGGGACACTGTAGGTCTGATCAGGCAGGGATGGGGGGAGAACCATGCCTGTAACGTGTTTCCTCTGCACCATGCTTGTGGAGGTGGGCGTAATTCATTTTATTTTGAGGATTCGGGGCTCAGAGAGGTCCTGGAATATTTCCCATGCTTGCTTGCTAGGAAGTAGTGGCACCAGGATTTGATCCTCTGTTTATTACCTCCAACTTCAGACTTTGCATTATCCCGGGTGGCTTTCAGTGAAGTGGTTTGCTCTCGAGGTGAGCTAGAGGTGATTAGCAGGCGGTGAGCTGGGGGAGGGAGAAGCAGACATGATGTGCTCAAAAGGAAGGTGGCCCTTGGAGCTCTTGGGAGCCTCTGGGTCCCCTGTAGAGCCCGCTGCAAGTCTCAGGGTGTTTATAACTGCAGTGTGCTGCTTGCTTGGTGCTCTTTCTGGGGTCTAGCTTGGCCCCTCCTCAGCCAAGCACATATTTGTGGAGTAACCCCAAGAAGATATGGCAGGGAGCACAAGAGAGGCCCTTGCCCTCTACCCAATAGAACAACAGACACAGGGTTATGGCCATAGCACACCAACCCAACACTCTTAGTGGCAATGAGTGGGCCCCAGTTTTCCTTCGCTCTGCCCTCTATATGCTAGGCCCCACCTGGTTGGCTTGTTTTGTTTTTCCAGCTGTGGGCTTTTTTTGATGTGGTCCAGTCTCTTATCCCCCGCACCCCCCACCTATCTTTTGGTGGTAATATGGGTTTCCAGTTTCCACCATCATGGAAGCCCTTCCTGCCCCACCTTCAGAGGTTGGCACAGTGGTCAGGGGAATGTGTCTCCATGCATACCACCTCGACTCTATCAGTCTCTCCTTTCCCAGCTTCCTACCACCTCGACTCTATCAGTCTCTCCTTTCCCAGCTTCCTTTTAGCTTCAGAATAAAAGCATCCATCTGCCTCCAGCCAGGAATCTCTGGGGACTCTACAGATTGCATTGGCCCTGGCTTTGAACTTAGCAGTCACTGAAGACTCATACTTGTTTAAGCTTACACAAATAAGAGTCATGGTCGTTAAAAATTCATAGGCTTAGTGAGTTTCACTCATGTAAAACTCTCTTTTAAAACCCATAGAATTGAATTTAGAAAAAAGACTCAACAATCAAACAGAATTTTAAGTTGCTTCTTCACGCCTTAAGATCCAGATAGCATTTAAAAATTAAAGACATTAATATAGGGGTAAATATTTCTGGAATGCACAGGGATGGGGAGAATGACTGTCCTGTCCCTCCTATACTTAAATCAACAAGGACTGCGTTCTCTGTCTCTGTTTCCCTCTAGAATTTTCTTTCTAAGCAATGGTATGGAGAGATTTCCCGAGACACGAAGAACTGGAAGATCATCCTGTGCCTATTTGTCATCCCCCTGGTGGGCTGTGGCCTCGTATCATTCAGGTGTGGACTGGGGCATCTAATCGTGTGTGTGAGCATCTGTGGTGTGTGTGTGTGTGTGTGTGCGTGTGCGCATGCATGTGTGTGTTTGAGCATTTGTGCAAATGGTTGTAAGCCTAGAACTTAGAACATCCATTATGGCGTCTGTGTGCGTGG
This sequence comes from Neodon shergylaensis, assembly GCA_025134845.1. Taxonomy (NCBI): domain Eukaryota; kingdom Metazoa; phylum Chordata; class Mammalia; order Rodentia; family Cricetidae; genus Neodon; species Neodon shergylaensis. Next base: position 4,366,822 of record JABTXL010021416.1, on the reverse strand, counting down.
TCTGGCATCTTCCCTGAATTTTTCTGGGTTGGATTTTAAGCAGGTGGACCTGGGGTCATCTTTGATATCTGAGGCTGAATTTGGATTCTCTGATCAACTAAAAGAGAAACAAAAACAAACAAAACAAAACAAACAAAAACAAGGGTTAAGTTTTGGCTGGGTCAGCATTTTAATCCAGTTTTCCCTGTTTGTTCCTTGTCTGTGGTGGGTAGTACCGGTGTGTGTGTGTGTTTGTGTGTGCATGTGTGAGTGACTGTATCCGTGTATATGAATATATGTGAGTGTGTGAGAGAACGTGTGTATGTTACATGTATCAGTATGTGTGAGTGTGTGTGGATGGTGACTCTGCCCCACCTCTGGTTTGGTTCAGGAAGAAGCCCATTGACAAGCACAAGAAGCTGCTCTGGTACTACGTGGCCTTCTTCACCTCGCCCTTCGTAGTCTTCTCCTGGAACGTGGTCTTCTACATTGCCTTCCTCCTGCTGTTTGCCTACGTGCTGCTCATGGACTTCCACTCTGTGCCGCACACGCCCGAGCTGATCCTCTATGCCCTGGTGTTCGTCCTCTTCTGTGACGAAGTGAGGCAGGTGGGCAAGTGTCGCGTCGCTCTCCCAAGGGAGATGTGGCTAAATGTCTGCTCACCCCAGAAAAGACACTGACAACACACCAAAGAAATGATTCCCCAAGTCTAGTGTAAGAAACCAGTGAGCTTACTGGGGTGACTGACAAGAGAGTAGCTGACTCAAAGGCAGCTACAGCATCAAAAGTCCACCCAGGCAACTCACAAGAGCTACAGATAAATTCTTCCCAGGTGACAGTCTATGGACCTGAAGGTGATTTTCAAATCCTGAGCACCGCAGTGAGATCTCTTAGCATTGAATTCATGCTATGTCCCGAACTAGTGTTAACTGATGGACATGGCTCAGCCAGGGAAGGTGCCTTACTTAGCTTTAGTTGCCAGCTTGACACAGCCTGTGGCCATCTGAAGGGAGCCTCAGCCGAGGAACCGTCTAGATAAGATTGGCAGGTGAATATGTCTGTGGGAGGACTGTCTTGATAGCTAATTGATGTAGGCAATCCCAGCCTACTGTGGGCAGCACCATCCCTAGGCAGGTGGTCCTGGCTGTATAGGAAAGCCAGCTGGACGTGAGCTTGTGAACTAGCAATGCTCCTCCATGTTCCTGTCCCTGCCTTAGTTTTCCTCAGCAATGCAGTGTGACCCGGAAGTATAAGTCTGTAACATGAGGGGGGCCTGTTTGTTTGGGGTTTCTGTCTCGCCCTTTACCCCACAACTGTTTAACCCCAAAGAAAATCACATATAGGTCTCCATAAATTATAAGCTGATTGGCCCATTAGCTCTAGCCTCTCACTGGCTAATTCTCACACCTTGATTAACCCATTTTTCTGATCTATGTTAGCCATGTGGCTCAGTACCTTTTTTTCAGTGGGGCAGATCACATCCTGCTGCTTTGGTGATCTGGGCAGGAATGGGAAGAATCAACTTCCTCCTTCCCAGAATTCTCCTGTTCTCATTACATCATTTCTACTTCCTGTCTGGTTTTCCCGCCTATATTTCCTGCCTGGCCAATAAGCTTTTATTTAAAACATGATTGACAGAATACAGACAATTCTCCTGCACCATAAGTCAAACAAATCCTTTTCCCCCCTTTTGGTTAGAAAGTTTTATCAGAACAACAGAAATAAGCTAGGACAGAGGAGGGGCATGGTTGAGAGACCTTGGCCTGAGTTCTTCCATCATCGGGAACCTTCTGTGTGCTCACCTTCACCACCATCAGGGGCAGCTTGCAGAGTAACTGGGGACCTGGGGGCCTGACCATCTTGAGCACCCTAATGCCTAGCAGTCAAGTCTTGCCATAATCCCTGTGGGTTCTTTATGGTCCATGTGTGCGGTTTCTTGGGATATGCACTTTTTGGGAACCTTGTTCCACCCCTGAATCCAAATGACCCCAGGTTCCATGGAACAGGGACTTACAGAGGTAGCATATGTTGAAGAAATTCATGCTAACAGTGAAGGTGGCAATGTCCTGACCCACGATGAAAACCGGTCTCAGGAAGCCCTTTAAGATTCTACTGTCATTCTGTTGTCTCTTCTGGACCTGAACCCTAAGGTTAAAATACATTCCATGGAGCAAGCATAGGCTTGGTATACAGCTTGTGGGGTACCTGAGTTTACAAAGCAGAAGGCCTGATGGCAGAATAGATTTGAAGAGGCAGCAATGCTGCTCATGCCCTGGTAGGGCCCCGACTAGTCTAAGAACACTATGTTGGCTTACATTCCCATGCCAACTCTCTCAGATAGACCTCTATGTGCCTTCTCCAGGACTCCTGGGTTGCGAGGGGTTCTGGGGGCCTGTTTATATATTCTCAGCATGGCTATGTCTTCATCAATTAGTGATTATGGGTGTGGGAGCTGGGAGGGGTCCTGGCACTGGTGCACCTGTGTACCTGTCTTCTTGACCAGTTGGTAAGCAGTATGGAAGGTGGTAGCCTGCCAGTGGAGGTGGAGGAAGAAAGCCCCAAGACACACAAGATGGATTGGGTAGCAGTGTTTTGGAGGGTTAAAGACCAAGATGAGGGTATAGGATGGGTGGTCCCACTTAGTACTACGAAGGAAACAGTTCTGTCCTATCCCCTGGCTTCTGGAAGTTTTCTGGCTGTCTTTGCCATTCTGTGCCTCATGCATGTGATGCTTTGACCCCTGGCGTCATGTCCATATGTGCAGGTGTGCCCTAATTTCTCCACTTCCTGGGGACAGCAGTCATGTTGGATCAGGACTCCATCTTGACCTGTCCAGTTCCATCTGCAGTGACCTGATTTCCAGACAAGGTCACATTCCCAGGTAGAGGGTTGAGGACTTCAGTCTGCAGGTGTCGCTCAGCCCACAACCCTTCCGTGTGGCCTCTGTCTCTGTGGTCAGCCTTTACTCCCAGGTTCCCTTATGGCTTCTGATGTGTCAGCAGAGAGGGGTTGAGGGGTTCTTTGTGGAAATCAGCAGTTAGAGAGGAGCGTCCTGCGTTAGAGGCTCAGTTAACTTATGGCTAATAGGGAATTAAGTCATGAGGATTGGGTTGGGAGAGGGAAAGAGGGACAGAGAATTAAAGGGTAGGGAAGAGTTGCAAATAGATTGTAAGTGATTTGTAGTAGTTTGGCTTCATAGTTCTGTCCTTTTTTGGGGGGGTGCATTTCCTACTGAAGAAACTCCTAAGAGAAGCAGAAGCACAAATGGGGGTGTCTTCTCTTGTACTGACCCCAACAGGGAGTCCTCTGAGTGCCCCAGGTCCTAACACATGCTCCCGTAGTCCCCAGAACAGCATCAAGTGGGAATGGTCCACTTTAGACTTTAATTTGCTATGTATCTCTGAAGCCAGAGCTGGTATCTTCTTGTTGCTGAGATTGTTGTGTTAATACAGAAAGGGACACGCAGGGTGTACCTAAGTCATTCCTGAGGGTCACCTGGTCGGCTACTAAAGCCAGAGAGGAGGAGAGAGGGGGCCCAGTCCTCTCTACCTTTTGAGCAGAGAAACCCAGGTGGCTTTTTTTTTTCTGGAATGCTTGATGAAACAGGAGCCCGTCTGCAGACCACTGCTGTAAAGTTTTGTCCTTAAGCAATATGTCACTAGAGGGCGCTGTTTCCCTTCCTTTCTGCAGAACCTTGTCTTTGGATTCCCTAAACTGGGTTGGTTTTCAAGGAAGAGGTCTACAGACCTGTGCAGTCTTACCAGACAAGAGTCACAGTTGTTCCGGAAGGCCCCCTCAACAGGACATTGTCTGTTTTAGATTGTATCTGGGCCTCAGACACCCACTGCTCTCCGCTGACAAGTGATGTCGGGTGCTCACACTAATTGGGGATTTCTAACCTAGACAGTCAACAGTGCACACACAGTTAACTCACTCCTGGTAGAGCTAAGCAGGGCGGTGGATGTTTGATTAAAAGGTGGTAAGCTCCACCGCACCTTCTCTGAAAGTTCCTCTAGTTCTGAAGCTGTCACGGCGTGGAGGAGACGATGAACGCATCCTGGTGTTTCATGGATGCAGCTTAGCCTTGCACTTACCTGAAATCTTTTCTCCCTGTAGTGGTATTCTAGTGGCCCAGGGTTCATGTAGCTATCATTCCTGTAATACGGGTCAGGCTTCTGGAGCCCCTCAGGCGAGGAAGGGCCGGGGCAGTACGGATCAGCATGTACCAGCCTACCAGCAGGGACGACAAGGAGAACAGGTGGGCAGGGCGGGTGCCAGCCACTCTCATCTTAGCAGGCACGGAGTAGCCAGTGGCTGTTGGTACCCCGAGGGTCAGCACTGCACCGACAAAAGGATGCTCCTGTGTCCTCCCAGGGTCCTAATTTTGAACCAGTCTCCCCACAGTGGAACATGGTCTGAGCCAGGCTGTGCAGGCATGGGGGAGGTCATCATTCCATTGTGATCTGGTAATGCTCCCCTCCTTTGTCCACTCAAGCGGTGTGTCCTGCCTCCCTCGCCATTTCAGCTTGGGGGATATTGGTGGATCCTAGAAGCCCTTCTCTCCCAGGATGGGCACCTTAGCCACCCTGTCTAGGCCTTGGGGTCAGAGACCAAGTAGGAAATAGGATAGCCAAGTCCCAGATAGACCCAGATGGATGAGTTCATGGGAACACACAAGCATTCATCTTTTATAGGAATCAGTACCACACCTCACTGAATCCACTGTTTCCCGTTTTGAGCCTTCCCCAGGGTCTTGTTCTGGCCCCTCATAGCCAGATTCTGAGTAGGTAGGCAAACGGAAGGGCTACACAGCAGGTTGGAGTTCTTTACACCTACTTTGTACCGTCCAATTAATAATCTTCCCTCCATGTGCACATTTTGAAAAGGTTTCACTAATCAAGTTGTTCTACTGTGTGTGTTCTATTATATTTTTACAATAAATACACAAATCTACAACAGTCAGGAAGACAGTCGATAACTTCACAGTGTGCAGTCTACACGGCTGTCCGTGGTCACCTGGCCGGTTCATGTTTTCCCACACAGGTCACACTCATTCTCTGAGGCTTCATTTTGAGAGAAGAGAACACATCTCCTTTCCTTGACTCTGAGAACTATACGTGAAGAGCAGCTAGCTCTCCGGTGCCCTGGGAACATGGGGTTCTGGTCGTGGGGTTCTTGACACAAGCGGCCTCCAGAGTGCTAGGGAGAAGCTGCATGGATATTCACGGGTCTGCAGGCCTGGTGTCCCAGATGCCCATTCTTTTGTCTGCCCTCTCTTATCACAGTGGTACATGAACGGAGTGAATTATTTCACTGACCTGTGGAACGTCATGGACACCCTGGGGCTCTTCTACTTTATAGCGGGGATCGTGTTCCGGTGAGTGGTTCCTTCCCCCTTCCTACCTTCAGGCATTTTGGCACAAAAGATGGAGGGAAAAAAATCTTGGACATAACAAGTCCATGGATGGACCAGTCACTTCATGCCCTACCAGAGATGACCACAAGAGGCCGTTGCTCCTGTCCTGTGGAGACACAAGTTGGCCAACATAAATTCCTTCTTCCCTCTCATCCAGGGTTCTTTACAATTTTCCTTTTGTTTTTCAAATAGGCTTTGGGGGGTGGGCACAATTAGAATCCAAGGAAAGGGTCCTGGGGATGTTGAGTGTCTTCCAATGTTGATTTATTTTGGTCCACTTAGTTATGGCGCATGTGACTTCGGTTAGCACACTGGTCCTGTAGCCACTCAGTGTATCCCTCCAGCCTCACAGCTAGAATGCGTGAGAAGAAGCTGAATCTCAAATGACCATCCAAGGCCCTAAACTGAGCTGGGGAGATGGCTCAGTCAGCAACATGCCTGCCATTCAAGTGTGAGGACTGTGCTCAGACCCACAGAACCCACGTAAAAGCTGAGAATGACAGTGCCCACCAGTGACCGGAACCAGGGCTGGGCAAGATTGGCAGGTCTGGGAGCTCATTGTCTCAGTCAGTGAGTTCCAGGTTCTGTGTGAGACCCTGTCTCAAAAACCATGACAGAAAGCAACAGAGTGAGACACCAGATATGCACACACACATGACATACCACACACACACGACACACTTCACACACACGACACACCACACACACATGACATACCACACACACGTGACACACCACCCACACATGCCACATCACATACATGACATTCCACACA
>JABTXL010021416.1:4345116-4360642 GCA_025134845.1 Neodon shergylaensis | reverse complement strand
CACAGCACAGTAAACTTTGAGACGTTGTGCCACGTAACACTAATTCCCTTTTTCTCTCCACAGACTCCACTCTTCTAATAAAAGCTCTTTGTACTCCGGGAGAGTCATTTTCTGTCTGGATTACATTATATTCACTCTAAGGCTCATCCACATCTTCACTGTTAGCAGGAACTTAGGACCCAAGATTATAATGCTACAGCGAATGGTAAGAGCCAGCAGCACCAGTGGGCATCCGTCTCTTACCTGCCTTGGAGTCCATGGCTGATGGGCGGAGCTTGTTCACGGCATAGCTTGATAGCTTGTGTTCACAGTGGCATTTTTTTTTCTTTAACTGTTTTTTACCAGAGGCCATTCTCCTCAGCATCTCTCCCTCAGGGGAGATTTTAGGAAAGAGAGCTCCAAGGAACCAACTGTGTTGATGTGTAGCACTGCCCAAAAGCCACTGGGGTTTCCTGACGGTCTCCACTTTGCATCACACTTCCTTGGAGTCTGAACAGCTCACTCAGAGTATATGTACGGAGGGGCTTTTATGCCGTTTTTACGGTTTTTATAGATAGGTTGTTCTAGTTCAAGGAGGAAAACATCTTTCCCTAGAGATAAATGTTGAGCTAGATGTCTAGAGATGATGGGATCCTAAATTCCACACCCTGTAATACCCATGTGGGAGAAAGGCTTGTTTGACATACACAACGGGAGAACGTGGCAGGCTGGGGACGTTGCTTCCCGTGGCTGGTTCTGTCTGGAAATCAGATGGGCCACTGGATGAGCTCATGTGGACATCCCTTTCCAATGCTGAGGCTGAGTGTGAGGTTTTTAACTCAAAGCACCTCGGAGGCATCCAGTCACCATGACGTCAAGCTGTGTGTGCAAAACACAGCGGGAGAAAAAGTAAATTGTTCCCGTCTCACAAGGGCTGCTTTTGTTTTCCAAAGAAGTAATTCTGCAAAAACAATTTGGGGATTGAAAAAAATGCAAATGCTGCCAGGTGTGGCTGGAGCTAGCTCCTCCAAAGCAGAGGCCCTTTTGTGTTTGAGCTGGGCCTTCACTCTCAAAGCCCTGAATCCGAGCTGTTTGGAGATTAGCAAGCAATAGTGCAGGACTTGGGTTTCATTGGGGAGGAAACATCTCCAGACCTAAGGTGATGGTGTTTTATTTTTAGGTTAGTGGCTAAGGGTTGGGGATGCAGCCCAGTGATAGAGCATATACAAGGCCCTGGTCTTAACTCCAACAGTTAACTCAATCAATTGGTGTGAGATAAATAAATAAGTGGCCAGGCAATTTGATAACAAATTTTCTGGGTCCTTGAGCCTCCCTCTGCGGGTCTGTGGCTGACTGGGAATGGCCAGGCTCCGGAGCCACCATGAGCACAGTTCTGACTACTCTGATCTCCCTTGCCAGCTGATCGACGTTTTCTTCTTCCTGTTTCTCTTTGCCGTGTGGATGGTGGCCTTTGGCGTGGCCAGGCAGGGGATCCTTAGACTGAATGAACAGCGCTGGAGGTGGATTTTCCGCTCTGTCATCTATGAACCCTACCTGGCCATGTTTGGCCAGGTGCCCAGTGACGTAGATGGTAAGCCCGGCCCTGCATGGACAGAGGTGGACCTGGGGGTGACATCCTGGACCCATCCCTGACTGTTTAACCTCTTCTCTTTGCTCCTGAATAAGATCTTACCTTGTTCTCATGGAAATCTTTAAGTCTTTCTATTTCTTAGTATTTTTTGAGACAAGGTCCCTAGCCCAGGGTGTCTTTGAATTCCCTTCATAGCCCAGGATGACCTTGAATTCCTGATCCTTCCTCCCTCCCCCTCCCCCCACCCTGCTGAAATTGCAGAGGTGTACTACCATGCCTGGTTAGTGCTGTGCTAGGGATTGAACCCAGGACTTCATGCGTGATAGGCAAGCATTCTACCCACCGAGTCCGCACACTCGTGTTTTTAAAAATCGTGGCATTTCTCAGTTCCCAGGGTAGAGTGGGACAGTCCTCGCGGATTCAGACAGGAGTGTTGTCGACTGTACCTCCCTGCATGTCACAGTGTCCAGGGTTCCCTCTAGTCCTAAAGAACACATGGGAGGTTGACATTAGAGCCTTGGGTTGAAGCTTTCATCCTTAGCCCACTGCTCAGAAGATGGAATGAGGCTGACGTTTGCATGGTGGCTTTATTGTGCCCGCTCTCAGACTGTAAATGTCAGGTATGGGGCATAAGCAAATTTGTGTTTTGGGTGGACTGTGTAGAGGGGCTTCTTGATGTTGACAGTAGCCCTGACTTGTCATCTCCCACCCTGCCAGCATGAACTGCATTGATGGACTGTTTCCTTGAGCCAGGGCTGGACCTGGCTGGTGACATTTCTCAGTCTCTCTGGTTTCTCCTATAGGTCTCCATTCCTCAGCGGAAGCCTCTTCTGACTGTGAGAAGCAGGTCTCTTCCGTGCAGGGGTGGAAAGGCTCTTGGGACTCTCTAGTTGGCACGGTGACACCGTTTGTCTGGAGGAGAGCTCCTCCTGCTGCTGGGTTGGGTTCTACCGAGGAACAGCACTTAGGGGACAGGCCAGGGCAGGCGTGTGCGCTGTGTGCACATTTCAGTCTCTGAGTTCTGTCAGTGGCTATCTGGCACAGTGACACCTTCCTACACTGTGTGTGTGCCCAGGCTGTCAGGGCCGAGGACAGGGCGCTGGCAGAGTGTTCCTCCTCAGAACTAGAGTCTGTGGTCTTCTCTGAATTCACACAGACCCACAGTGGCTAGTTTAAAGGAAAGGTCCCGACCTTCCTTGCAGAGTAGGCCTTCCTCCATGCTGGTCTGTTTCCCACCAGGGCACAGTGGTGTATGTCAGAGCCCTTTTGTGACATTCCGCTCCTCTCCTGTACTAACTAGGGAAGTGTTCACCACCGAGCTATATCCCCTACCCGTGCTATGTCAGATCGTTGATGTCCTTACCAGACCTGTCTTACCATCACTTGTCACTGTGACAAAATACCCAACAGAAACAATGTCAGGAAGAAAAGGATTATCTTGACTTACAATTCGAGGGTACACAGTCAGCCTATCATGGCAGGGGAAGCGTGGTGGCAGGAGAGTGAGGGCTTGTCTCTCACATCCACAGTCAGGAAGCAGCGGGCGGAAAGAGGGAGGGAGAGGGAGGGAGGGAAGGAGAGAGAGAGAGAGAGAGGAGGAGACTCCTGATACTCAGCTCACTTCCTCCTTTTTATTCAGTCCAGGACCCCAGTCCATGGGAAGGAGCTGCCCACTCTGAGGGTTGAAGTCTCTGGAAACACCTTCGTGGACATGCCCAGAGTCACATCTTTTAGGTGGCTCCAAATGGCATCACGAACCCTCTCTGACACTGTTCCTGGATGCTAGTGCTCAGCCGGTTTAGTTGATTTCACGATCCCACAGCACCTCCATGCAGAATGTTCTGATCCCCCGTGCTCTGGCATCTATCCAAGCTCTCCTGTGTCCTCCGGATCTTTTTGATGTGTGTGGCAGTCAGAGCAGCCCTTTGGTAGAGAATTGCTTCTATTACCATCCTCTAACAGTGCCCATGGCTTCCATTATGAACATGGTGAGCCAGCAATGCAGCCTTGCCAAGTTTCCTCTCCCAGGCCTCTGTCTCACTTACCTTAGCTTGTGCTGTTACCAGCCTTGGTACTTGTCCCTTCCCATTTAGTCACATGGTTGTCACTCACTCATCCTTCTGTTCATTTCAGAGATGTTTCTGGGTGATCCAATTCCTTCTTTTGGGACTTTGTGCAGGTTGAATCTTTAAACTGACTGAAGAACTGAGGAGCTTGGATGCTTCTTGGAGCACAGAAATGACCACACCCCTGTTCTAGTTTCTGTTGCTGCGATAAGACATGCGGACCAAGGGCGATGCTTCCACTCCGTAATTCCTCACTGAGGGAAGTCAGGGCACGAGCTTGAGGCAGGAACCTGCAGGCAGGACCCACAGAGGGATGCTACTTACTAGTTCACTCATTGGTTAATGCTTAGCTAGCCTTCTAATTCTTCCTGGGTTGTACATCTACTCTTCTTCCAGCTGCCTAGAGATGGGACTTGTCACAGTGGGCCGGGCCTTCCCTCATCAAGACAGTCTCTCATAGACATGGCCATACTGACCTTAGCCACCCCTCAAGTGAGACTCCCTCAGATGACTCCAGTCTGTGTCAAGTTGACACCTTTTTTTTTTTTTTATTGATTTTGGTCTTAATGAAGTCACGATTTCCCAGTAGCTGCTCAGTAAGCTGTCTGGTGGACATGAGACTCTGAAGATTGTTCCCAAGATGACTCTGATTCCACATCTTCCAGCCTGCTGCCATCCTTGCTTCTCCAGAGGGACCTCACTGGCCTCCTGGTTCTGTGCCCACAGGTACCACATATGATTTTTCCCACTGCACCTTCTCGGGCAATGAGTCCAAGCCACTGTGTGTGGAGATGGATGAGAACAACCTGCCCCGCTTCCCTGAGTGGATCACCATCCCTCTGGTGTGCATCTACATGCTCTCCACCAACATCCTGCTCGTCAACCTCCTGGTCGCCATGTTTGGGTATGTCAGTGTCACACATTCAGGGACTTCCTCTATCGGCTGTGCCTACGCCAGGCAGGCAGGACGAGTGTGGGCAGAGGTAACGTCTACCTTGAGGAGCGGAGAGTAGAGGCCATTGGGAGCCTGGTGGTCTTTGGTGTTTGGGGGCCTTAAAGGGACCATATTTTAAAAAAAAGGGTGCTCTATAGACCGTTCTTTGACTGATTTGACACCACAGACAAACATGTGACCAACTCCCTTAAATCTAGGCAATACTTAGCATTACATCATTCCGGAGAGCAGCTGAACCAACCACTGTTCTTGTTGCTGAGACAAAACACCTAACACAGGCAATGAGAGGGAGGATGGGCTTGTTTTGGCTTATGGTTTGAGGGTACAGCCTATTGTGGTGGGAAGTCATGGGAGTGGGGTTGGGAGGCAGGCGGTCACATTGTGTCTGTTGTTTAATTTCCTTTGTATTCTGCCAAATACCCCAACCCATGAACTAGTGCTCCCTGTGTTCAGAGTGGGCCTTCTTCCCATTGAACCTCTCTGTAAGCACGCTCATAGACACCGCTAGAGATGTGTCTCCTAGGTGATAGAGCTCCCTGTGTTCAGAGTGGGCCTTCTTCCCATTGAACCTCTCTATAAGCATGCTCATCAACACCGCTAGAGATGTGTCTCCTAGGCGATTCCAAATCCAGGCAAGTTGACTGCATTAGCACGATAGCTGCAGCACAAATCACCTCCAAGGTTCCTGGTGTATGTTTTCTAAGTAAAACAAACGTATGCAAACCAATACCCAGCAACCAATGACACCTCGGATGTATAATCCGGAAGTTAAAGGTCACAAGAGTGCCATTCATCATGAACTTGGAAGGTGTAGCTGTCAGGGGTTACTTGTGGCACAGTTTGGTTTTAGCCTCTACTGGGGAACGCTTGCCAAGCTGCTCACGGGGCCTTGCATACAGGCTTGCTTCCATGGGTTTTCAGAGCTTCATTTTGTCTAGGCCCCACATTGTTAGCTGTGATAAGTTTCTCACTTTCATAGAGTTTCTCAAAAGCATGAGAGATACTTGGAGTGGCATCTGGAACAAACCGACCTGATGGTTCTATTGTGCCTCAGTTGGTATATAACCTGCCTAACTGTTCCACATCTTACATATCTGGCCACCACCCATATAGCTGCTGTAATTTAAGGTTTGCCTTAGGATGGCGATAAACAATGGGATGAATCCACATACACAGATTGTTGTTCTCGTTCTGATGGCCAGTTATGGTGCAGTATCTTTCTGAATGTTGGTTCTGAGGCTAGCTAGTCTGCAAGGGACACCAAGTGTTCCTGTCACAACCTGATCAATATATTTCTTTCAAGAATAATGTTGCCTATGACTCTTAGTGTAAAGATACGCAGGGTAGAATCTTCAGAAGATTCTAGAAGAGGCATAACCATTTTAATGCAGGCCTTTGGCTCCTCTGAAAGGTGGGAAATGGCCGAGTGGCTATCTGCTAAAGCTTCCAAATCATTGTGATGTAGGAGACAGATAAATTAGGAACACTTATCTCTATGCCATCTAACATAGGTGCAGATTTCTCATGAAAAGAAAATCAGAGGTTAGAAGATGTCGAAGTCACGTTGCCTAAGCAACCACATGCTAAAAATGACATCCAGAGCCAAAGAGCTAACACTAAGTTAAAGGTACCACACTTGATAACCAGGTCTCAGAAACTGTCCTGTTGCCTGCAGTGTTTCCAAGATTGCATACGGCGTGCCCACTGGTATGAGCATGTGTAACACTAGGCAGCTCTGGGGAAACTGACCACCAGGCAAATCAGCAGAAGTTGTGGTTCAAATGTGAGCTGTCCTCTCCAAGCACATGTGTTTGGACACTCGGTCTCCAGAGGGTGGCGCTGTTTTATGAAACTGCAGAACATTTAGTAAGGCCTGGCAAAAAGAAATGAGTCTTTGGGATCAAGCCTCAGCTCTGTTTTTGGTGCCAGTTTCTTATTCTCCCTCATACCCTCATTTCCACCTTCACCCTTTTTTTGGTCCTCTGAGATGTTGAGCAAGTTGCCTAGCAGTTCCAGCTGCTCACACTGCTATGACTTCTCTACCATGATGAGCCAGACTGTGTTCCTTCAAACCATGAGCCAGAGTGAATCTTCCCTCCCTCAGCTTGCTTCCTGTCAGACCACAGTGTCAGAACAAGGGTCAGCAGCAGCCAGTGCCACAGCATGGAGTGCCCGGAGGGCTCGGGATCTTTGTGTTATGAGCTGTCATGGCAGCTGCCTGCCTGGAAGGACCTAGTCTTTACTATCTGGCATCTGCGCTGTGGTTAGGAAATGAGGCAATCAGAGCTATGCTGGAACTTTCCTGCTAAAGACATACAGGTCACGGAGACCTGCACCTGTGTTCATGGCTGTGTGTGTTCAGCTTACATCAGCGTCTTCCTGGAAGAGTCATTGCACCCCACCCGGCTGTCACCTCACTGAGGACTTTAGTGTGATGGCTCTTGTCACCTTCTTCTGGGTCTTCACCTCCTCTCAGTGACCCCTGGCTATGAGTTTGAGGGCATTGAGGCCCTGCTGTGTTCTGTGAGCCAGTTTCTCACGTGCCATTTCTAGTCAGTGCTAAGCTGTCTGAGGATTGTTCCCTGAGCAGGTGGCCCCAGGATGTCACGCCTGTGTGAAGCCATATCATAGTGTTTAGTGAAAAGCTTATGCACCCACACCGGGGACCTCGTTAGCTGCATTGCAAATGTGTCCTTGGGGATGGTTTTGCAGTACTGGGGGCACTAACAAATTTGTGATTCGTTTGCACGGAAGTCATCCATCCTGGAGGCTGGAAGGGAATGACTCAAAAAATGATGCAGACACGTGCAGGTGCCAGGCCCCAAGGATGGTGGCCAGCTCTGACAAGGACTCGCTGACCGTGCACATTCGGGCAGCTTCTAGGAGCCATCTTCTTACACCCTAGGACACTGCACATTGTTAGCACTTGTAGAAAAGCAGACAGAAAAGAGTGCTCTCCCGGCACAAACGGAAAGTTTGCTGCGACATCAGTGGTCTGAGGGAAGCTATGGAAACAGAGTTTAAATTTTAAAAAGACAACAGGTAACTGTAATGATAATAACAAATATTTATGGAGCTTTGCCTTCCAAGTGCCTTGTATGGGCCCCTTCACTTCATTACCAGCCCTTCCCAGTGACTTCACAGGGAAGAGGCGGGGCCAGGTCAAGTGTCTGATGTGAGTGGAAGAAATGACTGCTAATGTTTACCATGGTGGTGCGCATTATAATAAAATAGGAAGTAGCCATCAGGCCTGGCAGGACAGTCCTGGAAGCCCAGCTACTTGGAAGGCTGAGGCAGGAGGATTTCAAGTCCTGTGTTTGGTTCAGTCTAGGCTGCATTGCTCTATGGCAGTGTTGTACTAAACTGAATCGTTGATTGAAAGGCAGGCAAATGGAATCACTGGTGTCTCTCCCACGGGTTGTCAGTTCTGTGCCTGCTCCTCCCCACATCTCCCACGTCACGATTATTACAATTATTGTCTTCTGTTTTGTCAGTAGCATCTAATCAGCTCCTCTGTGATTTATTCCAAAGCCCCCTTCACTCTTTCCCATCCCTCTTACAAATGTCTTCAATCTTGAAAATAGTGCAAAGAGCTACCATTATTTTATTTCAGCTGAACAGCAATTCAGTTGCTTAATGGATGTTATTCTGGTCCAAACTGGCACATAGCACTATGCCTGTTTATTCTCATGGTGTAATATTGGAATGCACATGTTCAGTGAGTAATGATTGAATGATAAGTAGTGTCTCCTTCTCCTCAGACTACCATCATCTCTCTGTGTTGGAAGCTTTGGGCCTCCTCTTTATTTTATTATAAAGATTTATTTTATTTTAAATAATGTATGTGTGCATATGTCTGGTATGTGTGTGGTCAGGGGAACGGTATGTGTATGTGAGTGCAGGTACACACAGAGGCCAGAAGAGGTTATCTAATCCCTTGGAGTTGGAGTTACAAGCAGTGATATGGGCTACCTAATGCGGATGATGAGAGGTGATCGTGTGTCCTCTCTAAGGGCAGTATTTGCTCATAAGCACTGAGCCCTCTCTCCATCCACATCTTCTAGTTGTTTTGAAGCATATGGATGAAAGGAGATAGGATAGAGCAAACCTGTCAACATAGATGCTGGGCAGACACAGAGCCCATGAGCCAGGGCTGTCTCTAGGAATGAAACAGTTCTGATTAGACATTACTGGTCTGCTTGGGAAGGAGGGGGCGTTAGTTCTCTGTGACACACCAAAGGAGCTGCTTCTTGGGTGAAAGTCTAGCTGAGGACCAGAGAGAAGGCTCAACACCAGCTTGTTCACTGCAGAGAACCAGGTTTTAGTTCCCATCCCCCACATGGTGGCTCCCACCTGTGTCTAGCACCAGGTCTGGGGACTCCAATGCCCTCTTCTGGCCACTGTGGGATCCTGCACATACATGGTGCACATAAACTCAAGCAGGCTTACACACATACACTTAAAATAAAAATAAATCTTTGAGAAAGGAATCTAGCTGAGAAGCCTGTTTGGATTTTAATTTATTCTAAACCCTGCTGTTGTTTTCACATCCAGTTTTTATAATTTTCTTCAGACTGTGCATTCTGATTTGATCACTCTTTCTATTTTGGTTTTTACTACCAAATGGTTTTCATTACTGAAGATTTTTTTAAGTCATTAAAACATCTGTTGTATAAGTCCTCCCCTCATTATTCTTACTCAAATCTCCCCTAGCTTTTTGTGCATATTTAATAATAAGAAGGAGACCAGTGCGCATCTTGTGAGTTTCTTCTTTCTTTTTTTGAAAAAAAAAATTCTTGTGACTCTTTGTGAAATTATTTAGGAGAAACTGGATTCATAATCCCCAGAAACAGCATCGTATTCACAGTGTTCAAGTATTTGTAGCTGTCAGTAAACTCTGTGGTTCTGTTTGCCTGGGCCTTGCAGGCTCTTTGTTATTTCAGCCATTTAGGGGTGTGAGCAAATGTTTCCTGGCTTTTTTTCCTATAATTTTGATTTCAGTGACTACTTTTTGCTATATAGGAAGGCTTTTAAAGAGTCACTTATTCATGGGGAACAAGTCTCCTTGGTTAACTGTCTCCCTTCTTTTTATTACCTCGTGGATGATGGTTCCCCCTGCCTCCTCAACTCCTTATCTGTCATGTCAGCTCCTTCTTCTCTGTCTCCCTTTATAACCAGAAAAAGATGTTCTGTGTTCCAGAAGGCTCTCCTGTAAGTATTGAAAGACTTCCCTTTGATCTGGCGTGCGTTATGATGCATCATACAAATGATGGATTATAGCAATATTGTTAGCATTCCACCATCCTTCTGCTCTGTGGTCATGGCATATCACCCCTTTAATGTACATCTGGATTTCATCTGTGCACAAGGCTCTCCGAGCTCCTAACATCTGCCGAAGGCTAGCAACATCTCCAATCTCAGCGAGTTTCTCCCTCCAAGGGGCTTCTGCTTCCTCCTCTCTCCTGCCCTGCTCCACAGAGGGTATTCAGTTGGTCCTATGAGATGACTTCCACTGCCACTACCCATCTCCAGCCCACTGAGATGTTGACAGGGACAATACCTTCCTAACAGGGTATCGGAGAAGTGGTGAGGAGGGGCAGGTTCTAGGGTCTCTTGAGGAAGATGCAGATGACCAGTGATGGCCTGGAAGATGTTGAGCATTGTCTGAGCTGGTGCAACTGAGGCTAGCCCCAAGCCACTCTCGTGTCCCTGAGAGCCATTTTCACACATCAGCCGTAGAAGGCCTGCCTTTGCAGAATCTAACTTCTCTACAGATGTTAAAACTAACTTCTAAAGACTATAAAAAAAAATCAGAGAGCCATGGTGGTAGCTCGAACTGGTAACAGTGCCTGCTAGGCAAGCCTGAAGACCTGAGTTCAAGGTCCGTGACCTTCATTAAAAGCCAGGCCTGGCAATATACTTGTCAATCCTGGTGCTGGAGAGGCAGAGACATGCAGATCTCAGGGCCTGGCTACTCAGCCAGTCTCGTGAGTTCCTGAGTTTCAGGTCAGTCAAAGTTACTGTCGTAACAAAATGAAAAGTTGACAGTATCGAAGGAGCACCTGAACTTGACTTGGCCTATGTTTTACACACACACACACACACACACACACACACACACACACACACGGATACATGTAAATAATACAAAAATTATCATCTTGGTAAAGCAATTTGATGCCACCCTCAGTTATCAGCCTTCCATGGAGGACTCCCATGTCGATTTGACTGAATCTGGAGTGGACGTAAAAGAAAAAGAAAGAAATCTAGAAGCTGCTGCCATCCAGGGAAGGTAGACCTCGGCTTTTAGGTGCTCATCTAGCTCCCTCATGATAGGTAAACATGGGTTTTCATAATTTATCAGAAGTGCTGTTCCCAGGGTTTATCTTGCCCACGAGGCACAGAAGAAATCGCTGTTCTGACAGGAAGGGCCTTGACGTTTGGTTCTCCAGAGGAAGAAGTGAAACAGTGATGCGCAGGCTTCTTGAGGTGGAGAATGATAGCACAAAGGCAAAGTTGTGATTGGTGGGCCCTCCTGCCTACCTCAGAGGTAGGGATTGCAGCCCTTCCCCAGAAGGGCTTGGGCCAAAAGGACGCAAAGAAAAAGTGATGCCCGATGGTTTGTCCCGGCCTGGACTTCTCTGCTCTTCCCAGTCTTTCTCAGGCTGTGCAGAAACAAGCAAAGGGTTGCAAATGGCTTCAGTCTGTCAGTTCCTGCCCTACGTGATCAGCAGAACGTAAAATGTGCTTGAGTCTGAATGGCCAGTTCAGCCAAGGCACAAATCTCATCCCCAGAGGGCCTTTCTTCAGTGTTTCTCTTGGAGCTCTAGCTCCCAGAGAGAGGACAGGAGGGGAGGCACTTGTGCTTCTTAACTTGCCGTAAGCATTGTAAAGCTCCTCCCTCCCTCCAGACACAGCAATGTCTTTTGTAGGAAACATCCAAAAACAACATTTGATGCCTCAAAGTGGATGCAGTGGCTTTTGTTTTGGTTTTTGAGTTTGGAGCAATCGGGATCCATTTGGGAATGGCTGCGTGAAATCGTGAGGTGCTCTTAGAGCTAATGGTTAGAATAAAGATGGCTGTTCTGGCAGAAGGCAGAGGGCTGTGACTTATGGCAGGTTCTTAGACCGAGAGTCACTAATCGGGGTGCTTCTGTAGATCTGTGCTGCTGCTGCGGCAGATGAGGCCACTGTTCTTTGTAGAGAGCAGAGCCAGCTGAGGACCAGGGAAGATGGTAATGACAGCAGGCAGAGCATTAGCCTCCCAGCAACCTGACCTACTTTGGGAAGGAATGCCAGGCGAGCTATTAGATCCCTCTTCTGGATCCTCAGTCCTGTTTGCTTTGTACCTAAAACTTCTACTCTGAAACGTAGATGAAAGGATCAGCCGGGCAGCCGCCGGCGTGCCTTAGGGAGCTTATGCATGCGGGTAGTCAATAAGCGTGGGTTTCTAATCTTCAGAGGCTTCATTGTGCTCAAAATGCACACTGCCCAAATTGTCAACCACTTTGTAGTTAACACAAAGTGACAAGTCATCCCATTAAACCCCTTGGAAACAGAGGAGAGCTATCATAACACCACACATTTTGCTTGACTGATGTAGGATAGACCCGGGGATAGATTGCTAGGCCAAACCCCAGCTTCAACGCATCAATTTGTCTGCTCTTTCTGTGCCTCAGTTTCCCAATCTGTTTATCATAGATGATAGCAGGACTTAGAGTTATTTACATATTAAATTAATCAGCATAAATAGGCTGCCTAGAACAGCACCCTATAGGAAGTGGAGATGGAGCCCAGATGGTAGAGTGCTTGCCTAGCAGGTACGAAGCTCTGTGTTGGGTCTGACATAAGCCAGGTGTTTGTGGCTTATGCCAGCGATGAAACCCTGAGAGATGGAGGCAGGAGGATGAAAAGTTCAAGATCATCCTCAGCTATGCAGTGAGCTGGAGGTGCTTGAACTATAGGAGAGCCCAAATAGATCAATAGACCGGCTCCTGGCGTATTGAAAAGTGTTTTCTCTTTTATAGCCTGGGTGTTGTGAGAACTTGAACGTCATTACTATAAAGAGTTACGGGTGGAACACAAAACTGGCATCGTAATAATTATGTGCAGCACGCAGACTTCTTACGTGATGCTGGGAAGTGGAAGGTCAGGAGGACCGAGCCCAGCTGGGAGACTGGAGATGCCACTCCTCCCCAGAGTCATGATTTACGTGGGGAGACTGTTCCGAAAGTATGAGTTTGAGCCTCGTTGTTTCCACTTAACACAGACAATTTTTCCAAAGCATAATAATTATCTATAAACCTGATTTCAGCGGCTGCATAATGAAATGACGCTATCATCCATACTCAGGTGTGCTCCCGGTGTTGAATGTGCAGATTGTTCTTTCCCCGTAGGTGAGGGCACAGGTGTCTCTCCCTACAACGTATGAGGAGCCATGTGTGTGTGTCTATTTCTGTGTAGTTTTTTTTTAACTACCTCCTTGTCCCTAGCTTGAACTCCCAGGAGTGAAGTCACTGGGTCAAAATGGTTCCTTAAAAAAAAATAAACTTTTACATTAAGCAAAAAATGTTGCAGGCTGATAATTAGCTGCTACACCCTCTTCCCACCGCTGTCCTGCTATTGCCGAGTTCAACACAGGGAAAGAAACAGATATCAAAGTGAGTTTCTTGGTGCGCAGCGAAATTCAAAGAAATGGGAAAATGTATTTCTGGTTAGAAAACTGAGAGTCCGTGTCTCCATTAAGAGACTTTTTTTTTTTTTGGAAATATTTTCCTTTTCCCTTTTCCAAACTGTGCCTTTCAGATTCTTCTGGGCTGTCGTGTTGTGTATTTCACGGTGCTCACAGCTCCTGGAACTCCGTGGAGTCTGGCAGAGAGTTCCATCCAGCTTTCTGACACCTTATCAAGCGTTAGAGATGGGTGTGAATTCTTGCCTGCTTAGTTCCCACAATGCAGCTGCCGAACGCCACCTCACCCCAAGTAGTATGTACTCTACCCAAAGACACATGATCCCGAGCTGACTTGCTCAGATGAAACGCTTGTATGACATTTCTAAACTGTGGATGGACTCATAAGTGGCCACCTTGTTCTCAGCTCCTTTAACTTCAAAAACAGCGGAAAGAGCTATGCACCGCTGACAGATTGGCTCTTCATTGTCAACGAGACAGCGTTGCTCCTTGGGTGGAGAGAAACAGCTCTTTCTCATCTTAGTTTCCAGAAATTGTGCTTCTGTTAATTTCCGCAGGTTCACTGAAGGGAAAAAGATCGACTCAGGATCCCCAAGACCAAGTTCTCAGCACAAAGGAGATTTATTTGCCCCAGAGGGACAGAGGACAGGAATAAGGGACAAAGACAGGAGATGGAGGATGAGAGAGAAGGGGAAGGGAACAAGGGAGAAGGGGGAGCAGTATTTGTCCTGGAAGGCAAAGAATTGTCTGGGGATAGGGGGGAAACAGACATGGCATATAGGAAAATGGCAGCTTATAGGGGTGCAAGGGGAAGCCCGCATTAAGACAAGGTGCTTAATTTTAATTAGACATGTTAATAAGGTGAGCCAAAGGGGGATTTTGATTGCTGGACCTTGGTAGTCAGCCTTATAAGGAAAGATTGACCAAATAAGGGAAATGACCTTTAGCAAGGCAGATGGAGCTGGGGAGAAGGGCAAGGCCTGCCAGAGTGGCATGCTCCAGTGGACCAGTGTCCCTTCATCTGCAGTTCACAGAGTCAGATCTGCTCTTGTGGACACACCACAGGGCAATCCTCAACATTCCTTTCCAAATATAACTGTGTATGTCTGTAACTGGAATCTGTGCAGCTCCCAGATGATAGTCCCTGGTGACAGCTCTTCCTAGAGGCCTTCTCTCCTTCTCCTGCCGAATCTTGTTCCCCAGCCTTCCCTAGCCATGAGGGGCGGCCATGCTAGGGGCAGCCATTGGGCATCCTTGGGGCAGCCATTTTGGTGTTTTGTCCAAGGCTCTTGAGAAATGCTAACAAACTCTCTCCAGATTGTTTCAATTAGACACATAATGGTGATAAAATATTCCTGAGGGAATTGCCTTCACTGGCCTCTTTGTAACTAGCACAATAATAGTTTGATGAGCAAAGGTTATCGTTGAAAGGTTTGTAAATCAAGATCACTTCGAAGTTCACTGGACATTTTTTTTTGTGCAATCCAAAACAAAAAAGAAAAGGGAACCAAAGCTAGATTCCCCACTGAGGTCAGCGGGTGGCTTGCACCAAGTTGTCCTGGCTGTGGTATCAACATGGACGCCTCCCACCTGCCTGGCCTAGCCTACCATGTGGCTGGCGGCCCAGCCGTGTTACCACCATAGGCCAATGGGGCGATGGACAGTGCAGATGGCTAAGCTGTGTCTTCCCTCTCCCCTGCCAGCTACACGGTGGGCACCGTGCAGGAGAACAACGATCAGGTCTGGAAGTTCCAGCGGTACTTCCTGGTGCAGGAGTATTGCAACCGCCTCAACATCCCCTTCCCCTTCGTCGTCTTTGCTTACTTCTACATGGTGGTGAAGAAGTGTTTCAAATGCTGCTGTAAAGAGAAGAACATGGAGTCTTCTGCCTGCTGTGAGTGAGTTGCTTGGCCGGGCTCCGGTTCTGGAGCTGTGGCTCAATTCTGGCTGGGCTCGGGTTCTGGCACGGTGGCTCCTTTCGTGAATGTGTGGTCTGTGTCACTACAGTCAGTTCACTGTGTGGCTCTGAAGGTCAGGTGTCAGGCCAGCCAATGTGTGCCTCAAGGGACAGGGTGGAGTAGGAAGCTCTCCAGGGCTGCTGGGTATGGCTTTGGGACAAACATAATACTAACAACATAGTAAGGTATTTCGCCAGTAGGCTTCATGGATAGTGTGACGCTAGGTCTTTGGTTTTAGAATTTCCTTCCTTCCTTCCTTCCTTCCTTCCTTCCTTCCTTCCTTCCTTC
>JABTXL010021416.1:4303230-4345106 GCA_025134845.1 Neodon shergylaensis | reverse complement strand
TTCCTTCCTTCCTTCCTTCCTTCCTTCCTTCCTTCCTTCCTTCCTTCCTCCCTCCCTCCCTCCCTCCCTCCCTCCTTCCCTCCTTCCCTCCCTCCCTCTTTTCCTCTCTCCCTCCCTTTTTTTTTTCTTTTTTGCTTCCTACTACTTCTGGGAACTTGTTTTTTGGGGGAAGTTTAGCCAGACTGCCAACAGGATGAAAGGTTTTTGGCTTGCTTTTATTAGTCATCTCTCTATCACTATAATGACCCAGCTCAGGTGATTAACCTATAAAGAACAAAGGTTCACTTGGCTCAGTGCTGGGGATTCCAGCTCAAGACTGTGTGGCTCTATTGCCTGGGGCCTGCCGGAGAATACAGAGGATACTGACAGAACAGATCACTTATATCACTAGCCAGGAAGCAGGGGGTGACTCAGAAATGGGTCTCAATATCGCCTTAAGAGCACTCTGGGCCCCTTCTCTTGAAGGTGTCACCACCACCCCACATGCCATCTTGGAGGGCCACCCTTTAACACATGGGAATTTGGGGAAACTCACCCAACTGGTATCATTCTACTTCTGGCCCCCAAATATTCATGTCTGTCTCACAATGCAAGACACGTTTCTTTCATTCTTCTGGTCCCTGAAGTCTTCACTATTATTCCAGTATTGTTCAAACATCCAAACTCACACAGCTCTTCTAAGACTCCATGTACACTCAGGTGTGAGTCTTTCCAAGTATCGAAGTCACAGACTTCTAAGGTCCAGTGATGGGGGGACAGACACAGATAAATATTTCTACCACAGGAAGGAAGGACAGCATTAAGAAGGGGAGAATGGCTCAAGGCACATGAAGCCCAGAAGGACTAATTTCAAACCCCAGGCTCCATGCCTGGTATCTGGGGAACACCGGAGCAGAGTGACCTCCCAAAGGGCTGCCCTTCCCCTCTCTTTTCACTGGTGGCAGTCCACCGTGCAATTCTCCAGAGAAGGTTTCGTTTGTGCCTGTGGCCTCCAGCACACTGTTGGCACCTCTGTATTCCTGGGTCTCCATCACATCACCTCTCTCATGACTCTATGCCATTCTGGGGCCTGTCCTTTGACAATGCTTGACTGTATGAGGTGCTCTGGTCATTTGCCACAAGGTGTGTGATGAAGTGGATATGAACTTCTACTACCGGATTACGCATCATGTTGGGCTGACCACTTCTCTTTGATGCAATTCCAAATATTATGATTCAGAATGTAAAAATGTCATTTTGCTAGATATGGTAGTTGGTGTCAATTATGGCAGATTTTAAGTGCAGAGAGCCATCGTCTGACCCTTCCCATCAAACTGGAGGCAAGATACTCATGGCTGACCTCTAGTCCCATCTTGAGACCCGACCTGCAGCCTGACTTCCAGAATATATAGGCACCTCCAGTTCTCAAACAGCCTGCAGCAGGAAGGATCTTCACACTCAGCTTCAACAGTGTCATCCCAGGCATTAAATGACACTCTGGGGGTGTCAATAACCATTGCACATGTGTGGTTGTCTTTCTTGATGAAAGTATTTTGACAGTTTGGATAAGTGGCTGTCTTTCTCCCCATTGTTTTGCCTTGGAAAACAAACTGAGCCATTACTAACAGAAAGAGTGGAAGTCTTCATGTTCAGGGTGGGAACTGCAAATGCAGGTCTAGAAGCCGAATGTCCTCAAAAGCCACATCCGAATATCAGAGACATGAAATGGCATGCCCAGGTCTCGGTTTGGCTCCTTCCTGAGATCATGTAGATGAGAGTGTCTACAGGATCTGGGCGAAGACTGAGGGGCAAATCCAAGCCTTAGAAAGGCTTACACATTTTTTTTGTTCTTTGAACAATGAATAAAAGTCATAATGAGGAAGAAGAGCTGGAGAGATGGCTCCATTGACAAAAGCCTTGCCTCCCAAGTGTAAGCACTTGAGTTCAAATCTCTGGCACACATGTAAAAGGTCAGACATGGTGGTGCATGCCTGTAATTCCATTGCTGGAGGCAGAGACAGGAGGGTTCCTATAGCTTGCTTGCCAGATATAACCAATCAGTGGGCCCCAGGTTCACTGAGAGACACTGTCTCAAACAAAAAAATGGACAGTGGTTGAGGAAAATATCCAATGCTTGTCTGTTGGTCTCTACACACATGTGCATAGGTACACAGGTTATGTGCACATAGCCTCCATGAGCACATGAATACACACACACACACACACTTGTATTTGTTGCGATGAGGATGGCTTTGACTCAGGATAAGGATGAGAGCAGAGTCTAACATTCATTATTTTCTGGAATTGGAATCAATGTTCTACAGAACCGTCCATCACATTGACTGGGGTTGGGCATCAACTGTTGGGGACTGGATGAAATAAAGGTCCATTCTCTCGGGATCTAGTACACTAAGCCTGGGATCTCAGTGTCAGGAAGGGAGATCAACTCCTTGCTTCAGACTCGGCTTAAGGAGGAAGACAAAATGCATCACATGAGGCAAGATAAGAACATCAGCTGGAAACAGACCGCCCCCCCCCCAACTAGCCAGCCAATAGGAAGGTGTTTCATCTTCAGGAAGCAAACAGGTGTGTCACAAATGCCTGTTATTTATCCATCTCCCCAGGGAGACACTGGGAGAGAGATGCTCTATGGACGGTTGGAAGAAGCAATGGTACCTGTCTTCTCCCAACAGATCTTACTCCCAGGAGGACACTAGGAAACAGAAGGACAGGGCCCCTCTCCTTAGTGGTGCTGATGATGGAGAAGGAGCCAGAGCCCCGTTCCCTCACCAGAGACTTTCCAGCCAGCTGAGTCACTCCATGCTCCCTTGCTGCCTCTTGCAGAGGACGAATTCTAGAGACCACAGTTCTCTGCCTCTCCCAGGGACTCCAGCTGGCAGCTCATTCCTGAAGCGTATTTTGTGTTTGCTTCCAAATGATGGGGAGGTCATTAATTTTGAAATTGCCCTTCTTTAGAGAAAAGACTATAAGACTTTTTTCAAATAAAGCTTAGAATGTCAGACTCCAAACTTTCATTTTTTTTATCCCCCCTTGTTTGACAATACCTTCAAGTTGGTAAATGCATTTTTAGAAAATTTATTGTTTCTTTTCTCATTTGGAAGGCAATATAGACTCCTTATAGAACATTTGAAAAATACAGGAAAGCACAAGTGAGGATTGAGGGCAGATAGGACCAGCATCCAGAGATAAATATCAATAGTTATCATTGATTTCTGGGGGAATGTATATTGCCTGGAGTATAGTATGCAAAAAATTCATAGAATAATTGGTTCATTTATACAGCTGATGATGCATCATAAACATGTTTAGACCTATAAACAAATAATGTCTATGCTAAGAATTTTAACTATGAGATATTCTAGTGTATGGGTATACCATAGTTAACTTAACCAAGCCCTTATTGTTAAATATGTAGTTTGGTTAGGCTCTTCAAGAAAGATTTATTTTTAATTTTTAATTATATATATATATAATATATATGTGTGTATATATATACACATATATATATATATACATATTCTGCAGAGGAAAAGGCACTTGATGCCCCTGGAGCTAGAGTGATAGGTGGTTGTGAGCTGCTTGACATGGATGCTTGGAACTGAGCTCAGATCCTCTGGAAGAGCAGCTAACATTCACAACCACTGAGCTGTCTCTCCTGGCCCTAGTTTGATTCTTAGTAATATATGAGGTTGTGATAAAAAGTGGTATATGTGCATTTTTGAGAACATGAATCATTTTCATGTTAATTCTAGAAGAAAATGTCTAGATAAAGAATATGTATTATCTCTGATTCTTGGGTAATGTCTCCCACAACCTTCTCATCCTTTCTTAAGTTGTAATAATGGATGGGCTTTTCCTATAAGATGGGTGGGTGCTTCTACATATTTTTGCTGGCACAAATATGGACTTCAGAGCCTGCCAATTTTTCAGTACACTTGGTGAAAATGCCAGGCCACCATTTCACCTAGCCTCTCTCTCGCTGTTAAGGAAGCTAGCCATTTTTTCTTGGCTGTTTGTCGTTCTTGTTCTGGCTGCTGGTGTCCAGGAGCTTCAATCTTGTTGAGCTCAAAGATTTACTTTGAAGGAAAGACATTGGAAACTACTCCAAAATGCACTTGAAAGGAAATAGGTTAGGAACTGTTTTGAAAAGTAATAACAGCCATTTAAAGATAAAGCCATGTTTGATTTTGGAATTTTCTCAAATCCAGTCACTCATGTATTACTCTGATCTCCAATTAATTTTTTTCAGTCTGGTAAGGATTAGAGTTTATAGACTCTAACATGAGAATGTACACATTTAAACGGTAAGTTAAGGGTAAAAGTCACACAAATTACTAGGTTTGGTGGTACACACCTTTAATTCCAGCATTCCAGAGGCAGATGCAGGCTGATCTCAGTGAGTTTGAGGCTAGTCTGTTCTACTAAGTGAGTTCCAGGATAGCCAGGGCAGTTACAGAGAAACCCTGTCTTAGAAGAAAGAAAGAAAAAAGAAAGAAAGAAAGAAAGAAAGAAAGAAAGAAAGAAAGAAAGAAAGAAAGAAGGAAGGAAGGAAGGAAGGAAGGAAGGAAGGAAAGAAAGAAAGGGCGAAATAACAAAAGACAGACAGACACAAAGAATGAATGAACAAAATAAGGAAAGAAACCTGACCAAATAAACAAACCACAAATCTATTTCAACTATTGTGCAGCCACTTACACAAACATCTCTTTCCTGTTCCCATAAATTCCTGGAGTTTGGTGTCCATTGCAAACATTAATTATCTTGATGATGTGGTTTTTCATTTGGCCTCCATCCGAAAGGCCCAGACACGGTAAGAAATTGAAGTAAGAATTTCCCTAGAACAGGTCCCACGCTAGTTTGTATAGAGGAAAGGGGAAGATTGGAGGTAAGGCTTTCTTCACGGTCCACTCCCAGACCACCTGTCTCAGAGAAGAATCAATGTCATCAGATTGCCCTCCTCTGTAAACCTCCTGACTTTAGATTGGGAGTTCGAAACCTGAAGTAAGCGTCCAACCAAATGGCTTAGTGTTTCCATGTCATCAAAACAGATGAGTAGGACTCACCAAACGTGAGCACCCAAATCATGAATGGAGTGATCTGAGTCTCAAAAGACACAGGCAAGTTTCAAAGGGATCTCTGTTTAGAATAAAGATTGCATTCTTAGTTCACACAGGCAGCGCCCACCCTCATTCTTGCTGAGAAATCCATTAATATTCCATCCCTCTGCTTCTGTCACTGGAAAGAGACGGTAGTCAGGTCTACTGCTAGAGATAAATCTAACTGTCTTAGTCCCAGAGTCTCTCAGATGCCTGGCAGGCGTTGGCTCAGGAAATGGAGGCAAACGCGACAACCTGAGTGTTTTTCTTTTCTCATTCTTTCAGGTTTCAGAAATGAGGACAATGAGACATTGGCATGGGAGGGTGTCATGAAGGAGAATTACCTTGTCAAGATCAACACGAAAGCCAACGACAGCTCAGAGGAGTACGTCAGTCACTCACTTCTGTAACAAGGCACCCTTTGTATATATAAACTGGAAGGACAGGGGCAGCTTTTCTGAGCATGCTCAGTAAGGCGTGTTTCCATTGGCGAGTGACAGTACTACTAAAGCAATTGTAGATGACAAATACTCCCTCAACACAGGCTGAGATCACACCTCAGTTAATCTGATTGTTCCCCTAAAGAACATGGGATAGAAAGGGGTCCCAAGAGGCTATATCTTTCTCTTGGAACAGTGAGATGTCCTGTGTTCAAGGCACTGAGATCTGAGCTAAGCCTTTAATGGCTAAGTTGGGTGGTAGTGCATGCCCTGAATCCTAGCACTCAGGAGGCAGAGGCGGGCAGATCTCTGAGTTCAAAGCCAGCTAGGTTTACAGAGTGAGTTCCAAGACAGCCAGGTTAACACAGAGAAAGTCTTGTCTTAAAAAATCAAGCAACCAAACGAAAGAAGATGAGGAGAAAGAAGGATAGACATTAGCACCCACAGAGCCAAGAAACAAGAGCCACAGTTGCAGAAGTGAGTTCCAGGAAGACCCAGAGGCCATGGGTAGTTGTATTATCTTGCAGGAACTACCGACACATTTGTCTCTGCAATGCTGGACAACAGAGGTAGAAGGTGGCTTGTTACAAGTTATCTCTGGGAAGTGCTATCATTTTTAAATTGTGTGGGACTTTTTATAAATCCCTATGTGACCTAGTGACCTTTTATAAATCCCTATGTGACCTAGTGACCTTTTATAAATCTCTGTGTTTCACTTTTTCTAAGAGTTTAGCACACCTCCAAATCTACTCTAACAAGTAGGAGTAAATATGAGGACAACTAATCTATTTGCTAGAATCCACACAACTACCAAAGGGTACAGCCTGCTCTTTTTCTTGAGACAGCGTAGATGCCTGTATTCTAGACGCCCGTATTCTGGATGTGGAGGAAGGCAGATCTTCTGAGTCAGCTTTCACCACTCCTGTCAGCAGGACACGCATGACTTTCCCGTCTGTCTAATTGGGCTGAGAAAGGAATTCTGCTTTGCTTGGAGATGAGGAAGAAAATCAGAGAGATCAGTGCAGCTGATGCTGGCCTGAGCCCAAACTGGAGACTGTACACAATCTGCCTTCCGTCCTTTGAAAAATGAAAACAGGGGCAAAGAGCCCCCCCCCCCGACTCTTTCTCTTAGTTTATTTTCTGATTTCCTTGCAGGATGAGGCATCGGTTTAGACAACTGGATACAAAGGTATGGCTCAGAGTTCCAGAAGCATTTATTTTATCTTTAAGTTTTCAGCTATAGGGTGGTCAGAAAACAAAAGAAGGCATTCATTGTTTTAAAAAAATTAGACATGGTTCTGTTCAGCTGTCTGCACAACTCGCCTAAGAGCTGGGGACTGGAGCAGAATTGCTTCTTAAGCTCCCAGCCCTCTTGTAGAAGAGCCCAGAAATGCTATTTCCATTAGATTTAACTTAAGTCAACTTAACACAATCTAAAATCACCTTGGAAGAGGGTCTCAGTGGGTAACTGTCTAGATCAGGTTATCCTTTGGGCACGTCTGTAAGGGATTGTCTTAATTACATTAGTGGATGTAGGAAGACCCGGCCCACCATGCATGGCACCACTCCCTGGGTTTGGGTCCTAGACTGCATAAGAACAGAGGAAATGAGCTGAGGTCATGTATGCGTTCATTCTCCCTGCTCTTCCTGTGGATGTGATGTGACGAGCTCCCTCAAGCTTCTGCCGCTGTGAATATATTTAAGGTATACAGGCAGGTGTTTCGATGCATGAATACATTGTAAAATGATTGCCACAATCCAGCGTTGGAAGCCCTACCCACATAGTGCAGAGCCTCCCGCATCTCACGAGCTGTCTCGCTGCCTCTACCTCCCTTTCTGTCATCTTCTCTGTCCTCTTCCCACTCTGAACAACCAAAATTCCCTCCTTTCCACTCATAGAAATTGGGGGATTTTATTCTGAATTTTTGTTTCTAGAGGAAGAATTTGGCATATTTTTGCTTTCCTTTATTTCCTTTATGACTTTATTTTTGAACAGCTCCATTGAGATATCATTGACACAAATTCAATATATTTGAGGTATACAGTTAGATATTTTGATTCATGTATACGTTGCAAAATTAACACCACAATCCAGCCTAGCTAATTTACATACTCGCATAGTTACTATCTGCATGTGTCCTAGGATTCACTGTAAGACCTATGATCTCAGCACATCTCATGTATGTAGACGATATTAATGTCTAGATGGATATTAGCATATGTATACAGTATAATAGTGGTCATTCTCACCTCCGTGTACAGATCCTTTCATATTCCTCCCTTCCCTAACCCTTTTGACTATTTTAGGCTGACGATGTGAGTGAGATCACACGGGAGGGAGTTGCCTGCCTGTGCCTTGCTTGTTTTACTCAGCACAGTGCTGTCTGGGCCACCTGTGTCCCTGCAGATGTAGAGTTTTCTTCCTTCCTCTAGGGTGAAACTGTTCTCCACGGTGCCCATGAACCACATTTTTCTTTACCTGTCAATCTGTTGCCTGACACTTGGGTTGTTTCTGTGTCTGTAGCTGGTGCTGCAGTGAACAGGTCAACATGGGCTGCCTCATCCTCATCCTTCTGACATCAGCTCTTCAGCTGGGTTCCAGGGGTGGGGTAGTGAGGCCGTTTTTAATGTTTCCAGGAACTTCTGTATTGTTTTCCATAATAGGGATATCAATTTTAATAAATTCGTTCCATTGTTTTTTTCAGGAAAGGATTTTGGTGAAGTCTTTGTTATAAGACATTACTTAACACCCCACGCAAACAGATCTAGATAGCTTTTACTTCCTTTTCTTACCTGATCACATGGGCTACAACTCCCAACACTGTTTAGAATAACAGTGGCAAGGGTGAGCAGTTTTGTCTGAAGATACTAGAGATGGTGGGGTATTGGAGAGGGTGATAGGATTCTTTCTTCATAGTCTTTATTGTGTCTAAGAGTCCTTATCTTCTTAAGTTTCTATTGTGAAACAGATCTAGAATTTTTTTCTGCCTTCAATGCATGGATCATGTTGACTCTGTCCTCCATTTTGTTCATAGCTTACCACACCCATTGGTTTTCATTTGCTGAACTGTCCTTTGTCCTTTTATCTGTCTGTCTGTCTGTTTCTTAAGACAGGGTTTCTCTTTGAAGCCCAGGCTGTCCTGTGACTCACGATGCAGACCAGCTGGTCTTGAACTCACAGAGCTCCGCCTGCCTCTGCCTCCTGAGTGCTGGATTAAAGGTGTGCGCCACCACCACTACTTGGCATGCAGAGCCAGTCTCATATCCCAGGGACCAATTTCACTTAGTTGTGGTGCATGGTCATTTCGATGTGCTCTTGAATTGAGTTCCTACTATTTTATTGATATTTTTGCATCTTTATTCACTGGGATGTTTGCCTGGAGTTCTCTTCGTTGTCTTTATCAGACTTTGGAGCCAGGGTAATGTTGGCCTCATATATGGAGTCTGAAAGCAGGCCCTCTTCTGTTTTGGGAGAGTCTAAATGGGATTGGCATTTATTCACCTTTAAATGTCGAATGGTAGATATTCTCTCGTGAAGCCACCTCTCTGCTCCAGAGCTGTTCTTTGTTAGGAACGTTTGAGGCCGATTCTGTCTCCTTGTTTGCTCCTAGTTTGTTTGAGCTTTATAGTCTTTAAAAATAATGATCCCATTTTAATTGTGTACATGTGTGTGCACACATAGGTGGGTGCACATGCCACATTGTGGTATGGAGGTCTGAGAACAACTCTTACAATCTGGTTCTCTTACAGTCTGGTTCTCTCCTTCAACTATGTAGGCCTGGAGGATCGAACTCAGGTCACCAGGCTAAGTGTCAGGTGCCTTTACCCGCTGAGCTATCTTACAGGTCCTGGGTTCTGTGATCTCTATTCAGACTCCTTAGGTTGTATGAATCTAGAGAAGCCCCTGGCTAAGCAAGGTTCTAGAACCACCGTGGCTAGCAAGCTGCCCTTTTGGGAAACGAAGAGGACTGGATGGAGGTGCTCATTTCATGAGACACCTGTTTTATCTGGCATGTGGCCTGGTGGCCTGTGATCAGCCTGTCCCTGGAGCAGGAATTTTGTATGTGCTGGCAGGTGCCTTTGTGTTCTTTGGCTAGCCAGAGGCAGCTTATACCTGTCTGCCCATCACTCTTGTTGCAGGCGCCTATTAGACTGTGTTCTCCCCACATCTGAGGAAGATCCAGGCCTGAGTAGCCCCTGGTTCTTTAAGTCTGCACACCACTCCAACAGACACAGCTTTTCTTGAAGTCTAGCTACAGATTTGTTGGTTCTGTTTACCTTTTCCACAAAACTGACTTAGTTTTGCTTATTTCCCTTTCGTTTCTCCGTGTCACTTCTTTTGCTCAGAGAGTCTTGTGCTCTCCTTGAAGTGGCTCATTAATACCATTTTACTAGGAACAAAATCCCCTGGGGAGGGGAGCAGAACCCTTTTCCATCTCATTATAACTGAAAACAAAGTTATTCACTGCTGACCCGAAGCCTAGAAGTGGCCTCTCACTGTGCCGTTTTCAATGAGGCAGCCTTTAGCTACAACGGTTTCTCTTTGTTCTTTGTTTCTTTTTCTTTTTTTTTAATTAAAGGAAGAGGCTCACACTGGAAACAGGCCCAACTTCAGCACACATCCCCCGCCCCCACCCCAGAGTAAGTCACCCAGTAAGCTGGGAGCCGACTCTACAGAAATTAGAACTTGTCCATGCGCTTTTATAAAGGACATCAAGGTGGCACGTGACTTAAAATGAGACCACAGACCTCATATAATATGCAGAGTAATCTTATGAATCATTTATGTAAGTTGTATTTTGGAGCTTACTGTCTATGTGTTAGGAGGCATACCGTCATATCTTGCTAGTATCTTCATAATTTTTATTAGCATTATATTTTTATATAGCAAAACTTCCTTCATATCTACTAGCAGTGTCTGTGCCCATTTGCACACATTCCTCCTGTGCTGTCATCATTTGTCGGTCTAGGAGAAAGGAAACCCTTTGGACGTGCATTTCATGAAGCTGATGTCGGTTTGTCTGGTAACCGTTGACCATACGTTAGCAATAGGCAGGGTCCACCTGCCTTCCCCGGGTTGCCTTTACTGCTTAACGGACTTGTCATTTCAAATGGAATGTTGGAAATTTGTCCTAAGACTGAGTTCTGTGTCTCTCCCTTCCCAAGCTTAATGATCTCAAAGGTCTCCTGAAAGAGATTGCTAACAAAATCAAATAAGCTGGGCGAACGAACGCTCGTGGGGAGAAATCAAGGCTTGACAAGGTGAGTTGGCTAACGTCTTTCTTCTTTGCTCTAAAAATTTTGGTGTTTTAAGGATAATTTTTGGGCTGGAGAGATGGCTCAGTGGTTAAGAGCATTGCCTGCTCTTCCAAAGGTCCTGAGTTCAATTCCCAGCAACCACATGGTGGCTCACAACCATCTTTAATGAGGTCTGGTGCCCTCTTCTGGCCTGCAGGCGTACACGCAGACAGAATATTATATACATAATAAATAAATAAGTATTTTTAAAAAATGGATAGTTTTCAAATTGTGGTGGTTTTCCCACTTGTTTTATTTTCATATGTTATCAGCTTTGACAATAAAGCATTGTACAAACCAAACCAAATAAGTCGCAGTCTAGAGACAAAGGCGTGGAAGTTCCTCTTCACGTCCCTCCCAGAGGGTGGTTCTAGGGCACAGATAGCCTACAGGGTCTGTCTAACACCTGCCAGCCTTGTAGACATTTTCACATATTGGAATAAGGTCATACTGACCTAATATTTGCTATTTTTTTCTTCCTTAGTGCTTTATTGTAGAAATTTTTGTGGAAATGTGCCTAAAATGTTCCTTATTCTCACGGTTTCTTATGTCTATTGCTGTGGGGTAGGTAGGCTGATCACCTTTTTGCCGATGAAAATGGTTCCAGTGACGCAGGGGAGGGTTGTAACAACAGCTCATTTGCACAGTGGCGTGTAACTCAATCTATTGGCAAAACTGAACTCAAGGCTTCTCTCCAGCCTCTCGCCATTTGCTTTAATCATGTTTTCCCAGAATCGGTCCACATCCTGAGGCCAAATGTTGAACATTTTAGGAGCATAGGGAGGAGGGGAGAGAGGAACACAATTATGGGTGTTCCATTAGTCTACAAGCAAACTGTAAGGAATAGAGACACTTAGTATTGACAGAGTGTGGCAGAAGGGTCAGAATTGCGATGTGCTAGCCCCTTGCGCTGACATCTTACACTGGCTCCTAATGCTGGCCTCTCGCGTTCATGTCTAGCATTGGCACCCTCATGTGGAGCCCTCACACTGACCCCTTGTGCTGGCCCTTATACTGCCCCTCACACTGGTCCTTTGAGCTCATCCCTCATCCTGTTCTTTGGCACAGGTCTCCTGTGCCGCCCTTTGCCCCAACCCTTATTTACGTGCAGTAAGTACTTGGACTATAGGGTTCCCCTCTGCAAAGAGGTCATGCTGCAGGGAAATCCTGTGTCTTTGGCCATTCATCTGTGTTCCAGGGGTCCTGGCAGTCACAGCTCATATCTACAGACCTCCAGTATGGAAGACTCACACCTGAATAGGATATTGTTGCAGTAGGAGCGGCAGCTGGGCTATGTCCCCGGCACCTGGCCGCCCACATGACTCTAGCTTATGCCCGAAATAATTACACAGAAAACTGTATTCTTTTAAACACTGCCTGGCCCGTTATCTGTAGCCTCTTATTGGCTAGCTCTTACATATTGATCTAACCCATTTCTAATATCCCTGTAACACGACGAGGTGCGCTTACCGGGAAGGATCTTAACCTGCGTCTGGCTGGAGTGGGAGCATCATGGCGACTCCCTGACTCAGCTTCTTTCTCCCAGAATCCTGTTCTGTTTTCTCCGCCTACCTAAGGGTTGGCCTATCAAATGGGCCAAGGCAGTTTCTTTATTAATAAGAAATCACTCCCACATCATTTCCCCTTTTTCTGTTTAAACAAAAAAGAAAGGCTTTAACTTTAACATAGTAAAATTACATATAACAAAACAGTTATCAAGTAAGAATTACAGTTACAATATTTATATCTATTTTATCTCTTATCATAACTAAGGAAAACTATAACTATTTATTCTTCAACTCCATCAAAGACTCCAGAAGGATATAATAATACCTAAGTAAACAGGAAGTCCAAAACTCTAGAAATGACAGAGACATCTCGCTGCCTGGACAGTCACCCAAAGTTCTTTTGTACCGTTAGGGCATTCATCTTCAGCCTTCAGGCCCATAGTATCCAGCAGACATTTTCTTCAAGCAGGAAATTCCAAAGACAGTTCAGTCACTTTCTGCTGTGTCCTGCAGAATGTCTCATAGACTCTTTCATGAATCAGGAACCCGGAAAGATCATCTCACCTTTAAGCAAGTTCAGCAGTCCTCTTTCTGTGGGTTCTCTGTGTCCAGTTTATGCAACAGTCCAGGCAAGAGCAGTTTCTTGCCCAAATGGCTATCAAACTCCATAAGGATCCTCTTCGATGCCCATCTTCCTCTTGAAGTAGCTGGTGCTGCCAGGAGCAGACGTGTCTCCTTGTCATGAAAAGCCCTAAGTTATTAAAACATTTAAATGCCATATTCTGCAGTCTTTGAAAGATATGAAGAATGCCTATCTAACTAAAATACATCTGTATATATCTAGAAAATCTAACTAACATGACTACAAGCTTGACTATTATTGATGATTATCCATTAACAACCTATATTTCTAATTATACATTACATTTTAAATAAACTACGCAATCACAATACCTTAGTCAAGATCAGAAATACATATAACAAAATTGACCTTAAAATCCATACCAATGTAAATTATTCATATCTATATCATATCCCCCTTTAAATGTAAAAGCATATTTATAAACAATATTTGGGAACATGGGCGCAGTTTTTTCTCTCCAAACTGCTTCCTGCTGAATGGGGGCGTCGTTAATTATATCTTTCATGGGGTAACCTGTGTGCCAGGTTCATCTCAGTTGGCAGTTGAGTGAAGTAAATTTTTGAGGGTGTTCACAGCAACTTTTCGGGAGGTCGTGGTCTATCATACCATACCGGGATAGATGCAATCCACAGGGTCACATCCTCTGTGAAAACAAAAGAAGACCCTTTCCAAAGCATCATATCCTTAGACCCAAATTCTGAAATCATACCCTCATGATATTCGTTCTGGTTTAGCTTGGCAGCCCATGTAACGAAATGTCTCTCTGTACTTAGCTCCTTCACAGTCAAAAATTTTAAAGAAAACACAATAATACAAAGAATCCAGACTTTCTGTGAATTTTCCATTTTTATGTGGCTTATTTTTCTTTATTTCTTTTAATCTATAACTATTTGTATTCTGTCTCTTTAAAGACTTTACCCTTTTTTATGGGCATTAACTTTATTCTCTCTATTTTTTTTCTCTCTCTCAAGCCTACGTACAGTCATCCAACACTGTGACCCATTTAGTGGTCTGTCTGAATCTGTTTTATTGTGAATCTGTAATTTTTTTACTATCCAGGAACACTTTGTTTTGTGCCTTTAAATCAGTAAGCAGTTAAGAATCTAAACTGTGACATTCCTAGGTCAAAAACAGGTACTGCCTGCTTGCTCCGCCCAGTCCAACATGGCGGAGCTGCTTGTGCCTCTGATCCTTGCACATTGCACCATTAGCATGGCGGAGCTGCTTGTGCCTCTGAGCTGCAGTATGCAATGTCCCCCTTTTAGGCACTCAGCAGTCTAGTTGCCATCAAACAAATCGTAGCACTTTACTCCAAATGTTCCATTCAAAAGCTCTGTCTCCCGCAGGAGCCAGACAGAGATCGCAATGGCGGCACAGCCCAGAAAGTCGGCATTTTAAAACAGCCAGTTTTTTCCTGCTGCTGAGTCAGGAAAATTTCAAAATGGAGGACGTACCATTTTGTGCTAGCTCTGGGGCCATCAGGTAGGAGCGTCACTCAGCACTTTAATTCTGAGACTGAGCGTGCAGCACAGAAATTCTTTTCATCCAAATTACAGCCAAATCTGACACTCAGAGCACTGCGCAGTCTGAAAACACATCTCTGTACAGCGGCGGCAGGAATCCGCCATGGTCTTCCGCCTGCCTAAGCCTAATTCTGCCATCTGCCCAGGTGCAGGCGGGAAGCACTGAGCCATCGGCACAGTCTCAGAGCATTCTCCTTCCGATCCCAAGCGGGAACACAAACATCCAGTCTTATAAAAGCCGTTGAAATGCTTTAAAGCCAGAGTTTGCAGTGGCGGCACAGTCCCAGGAAGCCACACTTTAAAATGACGCAGTTTTTTTCTGTTGCTGTTGCCGAATCAGGAAATCTCTCTACAGCACGCCACCAACAAACAGCAAAAATCTGTGTTAAACTCTCTCTCCCTTATTTTTAAGCCTTCTCAGGTTTTTAAGTGGATTTAGTCCATCACGTCAGGCGCCAATCTGTTGCAGTAGGAGCGGCGGCTGGGCTGTGTCCCCGGCACCTGGCCACCCACATGGCTCTAGCTTATGCCCGAAATAATTACACAGAAAACTGTATTCTTTTAAACACTGCCTGGCCCGTTATCTGTAGCCTCTTATTGGCTAGCTCTTACATATTGATCTAACCCATTTCTAATATCCCTGTAACACGACGAGGTGTGCTTACCGGGAAGGATCTTAACCTGCGTCTGGCTGGAGTGGGAGCATCATGGCGACTCCCTGACTCAGCTTCTTTCTCCCAGAATCCTGTTCTGTTTTCTCCGCCTACCTAAGGGTTGGCCTATCAAATGGGCCAAGGCAGTTTCTTTATTAATAAGAAATCACTCCCACATCAGGATATGAAAGCTGAGTGCCACTTCCTGAATGTGCTGAAGAATTCAGGCCTTGAGCACTCAGGGGGAATCCATTTTGACACCTTCACAATGATGTT
This sequence comes from Neodon shergylaensis, assembly GCA_025134845.1. NCBI lineage: Eukaryota > Metazoa > Chordata > Mammalia > Rodentia > Cricetidae > Neodon > Neodon shergylaensis. The sequence goes on along the minus strand of JABTXL010021416.1, from coordinate 4,329,669 downwards.
TCATTTAAAAAGTTGAAGTTTAAAATATACTGCACTGTAGCATGATTAATAAAAACCCAGAGACAGATATTGGGGTTCAACCTGAAGCTCAGGAAAGCAAAAATAGCCAGCCGTTGGCTCTTACCTCTACCTCAGTTTGAAATGGCGATCCTGCCTCCAGGAATCTCAGAATGAGACTGTTTCTGAGAGTTGTCTCCTCCCGTTTTATATTCCTCTCTAGAGCTGGGATTAAAGGTGTGCACCACTACCACCCGGTTTCTGTGGCAAACTAGTGTGGTTACTGGGATTAAAGGTGTGTGTCACCACTGCCTGGTCTATAAGATTGACCAATGGGGTTGTTTTAGTCTCTGATCTTAAGGCAAGTTATATTTATTAAAATACAAATGAAATATCACTATACTACACTTTGGATTTTTAAAACAGTTTTTTCTTAATGTATGAATTGAAAAAGCAGGGAGGAACAGACAAAACAATTCAAATGATAAAATAAATCTAAATGTTATTAAAGAGTTGTAATAATCACAAAAGGTTCAAATCCGTACTAGTACACCCACCCAGAAAGCTCTGATCTCAGCCTGCCTTTCAGCTTTTTGGCTGTGAGATGAACAAACAGACTGGCCTCCCATCCACCTACCCTGCACTTAGCTTTGGCCTTTGTTAATATGATCAGAACTAATGAAAGGATGGATAAAAACAACCTTTGAGGGTGTGACATTTACTCTTGTATGTGTGCACCATGTGCTGGTGTGTGCAACCTGTGCACTGATACACATACTGAAACACACCAATATACATGAACACACACACTAATACATATACTGATACACTAGCATATACTAACACACACAATAACACACTAACATACACTGACAAACATACTAACATATGAATACACATACTAACGGGCATTAATATACACACACAGAATAACAAACACTAATACATACACTCACACAGGCGGAAAAGGAAACATATATCCCATGACTTTCACCTGGTGACATCTTTTGAAACAATGAATTTGTCAAATGCCATCTTTGTATTCTTTTTACTTCTAGGTAAGTTCTTTCTTGATATTCATACCCTTAAGAAAGAGTTTGACTGAGTGCCAGTCCTAAGTGGCTCAGACAAGTTTCTCAGTGCTTCTTTATCTAGAGGGCTCAGGATTCGTTACCTTTCCCTGGGACAATATGACAGGGCAGAGAAAGTCAGCCTCAGGTGAGAGCTGGGACGGGTGGGGGTTGGGCAGGCAGACAGGTGTCTGACAATTCTATCTTCACCCTGGGCCAGTCTTTGGTCCATCCCCTTGTGCCTGTTTTTTCGTTCTCCCACACTATGGCTAGAAGACTCCAGAGCAAGACTCAAGTAGGCAGCCTCTCTCACCGGGGTGGGGAGTGGAGCAGGGGAGGAGGAAGGTCCTTGGGAATGGCCTGTTTTCCAAAGAATGGGCTCCTGGCTGCATCATTTCCCTTTCTTCTTGAAAAAGAAAGGAAGCTTTTGATGATCCTTTGCATGTCATTTGAAAACTGAATAAATGTTCTAGTTTTCAACTCGCCTATTCTATATTTTTGGGTTAATGGAGCAAAAGCTAAGCTAATAACGTCCTTATTGGTTCTCTGAGACTTCACTTAGTGGGGATGACTTGGATCTTGCTCAGTGAACCTCAACATAGCTCACAGGATCAGACTCCCAGACAAGCACAACTAGTGTCGCAAAGCCAACCTCTTGGTTGTGGTGGCGTGCTCACACCTCTCTCCAGCCCATTTTGAAACGCCTATGCTGCCAGAGAGTGGAGCCGTGAAACTTATTCTGAGTTCACCATCTTCTTGTTTTCACAGGTGAAATCAGTCATCTGGATTGGGAGGCTCACGGGACTCTGATGGACTGTGCTGCTATTGACCTCTGAAGGAGAACTTTTCAGGTTCCTGGGCAGATGACTCATTGTCACCCTGGAGGGCAGACATCAGGGACCTAAGTGTGTGGAGGACTTTGGACATGAAGAGGGTTGTAAAGGATCATGTGTTCCTCCGTGAGGGTGCCTGCACTTTCTTCACCTTAGAGCCTCGTGCTGGCATTGAGTGTTGACGTGTTTGCTTACCTTCTTTGTCCCTTGAAGTTCCCCATCTTTGTTCCGTGCATCTCCCATGACGGCGATCCTGGCCCTGATGTTACACCTGCACCGCTGTTATTTCCTGCTTTCCTCTTTCCTGCACTGTATGATGAACTCGACATATTGTTAAAAGGTCCTACCCAGACTCCCATCAGGCCATCCTCTAAAATGCCCTAGGGCAACTTCTCCTTTCTCACACGTCAAAAAGGGCCACCATGGCAGTGACTTCCTCTTGGGTTCACCAGGACTTGGGCTGAATAGATCATCTATTCTTACCAGTGCGAAAAGTCACTCAAGGGGATCCCCTGAGAGGAGTTCTTGCTTGTGTTGTTTCCGCTGGGTGTGCCCCTCCTCCACTCTTAGTATTTCCCCATTAAAAATAGCAGATGGATATTGCAGGGAATTAGACGGCGTAAGTGCACATAAGCAATCTCCCACTCCCTCATGTAACTATTGCCCACACTTCTGTGTTTGCTCAAGACTAGCTTTTTCTATGCATGCTATACTTCACTTCTAGAAATCTTAATCATCTACATATACAGTTTTATAGAGGCCTTCTCGACAACGATTTTATCAAAGATGTTTCTCAGTCTTCATAAGCAGTATCACTAAGTCGGTAATATTCAAACCTCTAGCAATTTCCTTAGCGTACGTAGGTCATTGATAGCTGCTTCCACTTGGCCATCGAAATGAACATTTTTGAGCATGAGTCTCCTTTCTGAATTAAAACCATTAAGAGAGTTTCTATCTAGGATACTAGCTTCTTTGGAATATCTGTTGATTATCAAACCACTTTCAAGGCTTTTTTTCATCAGTGTATAGCAAAATACGAATTATTAACTTATGTATAAGGCATAAAATATGTGGAGCTCTCTATTAAGACATGGTATTATATTTAACTTCCAATGGTTATCTCAGCGAGCGCTCTACTCCTAGCCTTCTTGAACCGTGGTCCCTGTGCTCCACAGAGATGTTCTGGGAGAGCAGAAGGCACTTTAGCATTTGTAGTTAGCGTCTCAGCTTTTCATAGACCATTCACTCAGCAACTGAAGAGCGACCCTCAGCAGGAGGTCATTACATGAGTATTTAGATAGAAGAATGACCGAAGCATTAATCCAGATACATGTATTTATTTTTATTTGATCTGGCTGGCTATTCACAATGTTAGCAGAGATTGGAGGAATAAAGGATGCCTATTACTTAAACCCACTCTGGCCTTCCAGGACTCTCACTCATCAGAGTTTCAGAAGCAGGGAGTAGATGGGGCAAATTTACATAATGAAAATGGCCAATGGATGGAAGGCTGAACATTTCTCTGTTGGTGAGAGCAGTCCATGTCCATTTCACTCCGATGAACAAAGTGCTTGCCTTGGCTGAAACCAACACGAGAAAGCGTCCATCCTCTCCATAGGGATTTGCAAAAAATAAAATTATGGCAACACACAGACTGTGTGGACATTAAGTCCCAGGCCCTTACCTGCAACTCAAGCAACAAACTGGAATAAAAGAAGTAAATGAAATTTAAAATGCCCTGTAAAACCAATTAGCCTAATCTATCTGCCAATCCCCACTTAGTGAATGTGTCCGCGGGCTCATAGTTCCATGCCATGTCTCAATTGGCTTAAGAAAACAGTCTTTGCACACATTATTCTCCTGTTGACCTTAAGAAGAATTAGACAATGCTCAGAGTCGTCTCTCATTCCATGTGGAACTATCAAGCCTCCCAAGTGGGGTCTCCAATGGTTACTCTTCAGGATGCGTGCTCATGTGACATCTTTATCTCTACTGTATCTCATGAAAATATCACATGTTGGCTATTTATCAAATCAAAGGTGCTAGCTACATCCTTCAGTCTGGTACTAACTGTCTGTAGACCTGCGCACAACTCCAGAGCATCCTGCAACATAGCTTCAAGCAGTGTGTGGGAGCATTAAACCATGGAGGAATTGTCCTGATCATGTGTGTGTCTCATTCTGGTGAGAGTGAAAAATAAAAGTCATTCCCCGAGTTACAGTCATTCCTAAAGGGCTTGGGTGCAGAGTCCCAGGGCTGATAACTGGAGCACTCTGGTTGCCAACAGAAGCGGGTGTGCTGTGGCTGCACTTGTTTGGTAAGTGTATTAACTGCTTTTCCATCGCTGTGATAAAGTGCCATGATCAAAAGCAACTTGTAGAGGAGTTTATTTGGGCTATGGTTCTAGAGGGATAAGAGTCCATCATGGCTGTGGGCAGCGGGGGTGGAGGCAGGAGCAGAAAGCCGAGAGCTCACATCTTGAACCCTACACACAAATCAGAGAGAACAAGCTAGAAGTGGCGGGAGGATTTCAGTCTCAAAGCTGGCCCGTACCTTCTTCAGCAGCACCACACCTCCTGAACCTCCCCCAAATAACATCACCAGCTGGGGCTCAACTGATCAAAAGCACCAGTAGGTTTTGCTTGGACACCCATCTGTAACCTAAGGGTCTCCATCTTCACTGAGCCAGAGGAACTCCATTGTGTTACCGGTGGTTTATGAGGCTACAAGGGTTTAGATGTAGGCTTGCCAGCAGACCGACAGATCACCCTGGGCTAACATGAAGTCTTTCACCCACAACAGAGCCACCTGTACCCAATATGGGACTAGGGCTGCTTGATATAGTTATGTCGCTGCCAGTGTTTCCGAGTCCTCCTGCTCCAAGGGCACAAGTTTCTCTCCAGGAGGAGTCAGGGAAAGGTATCTTTCCCCCTCCTGCTCCTTGGTGGTCCACAGAAGACTGAGCATGTGATTGTCATGGAGATGGTTGCTGCCTAAAGCCTCTGTCTTAAAAGCAAGCTGCTCAGAACTCAGACCCTCGGTCTGTGCTGAAACCAGGCATCCTTCTTCACCCTCTGCTCCAAACATAAGGACATGGGACTTTATTCTTCCAAAGACAAACGTTTCAGTGTCTGGTGGCCTACCCCAGTTTTCTGAGCAGACACCTCTGAAGTTCAGCTAGTTGGGGTCCTGCTGGGCTACGTGCAAAATGTCCACACGGACAGTGCCAGTGCATTTGATCAGGTTGTGTTTTCCCCTACAGAAGTCTTGTTTGTTAAGTTCCCCTCGCTCCTCATACATGGATGTGTTTTTAAATGTCTCCTGTGAACATTTCCTTGGAAAGAGAATGACTTAAAATAATTGGGAGGAATTGGCAGGCTCTGCTTTCTACCATTTTATAACCTTAGGTAGAAGAAGTGAATCTCAGACAGAGTCAACACTACCAAAAGGTGGAATACTAACTAAATGGAGGGGTGGGGTCGAGCACAGAAGGACTCGGAATGAGGGTGGGAGGATGAAAGAGGTCTCTCAGGATGCAGCCTGGCTGTAGCAATAAGCCTGGCTTCCTCTGAACTCCCCTCAAGGGGACCATCTGGTGTTGGCAATGTAGAAATGCCTCGAGAAACAGGATGGGTGGGGACAGGACGTGTGTGAGGGATGATGGGTAGTGACGGCTAGGTGTCAGGCAGTGGTGAGGCATTTGACATTGTCAGGGAATGTCATGAATGCAGGGCAAAGAGAGAGCTGCTGAAAAGGAATGAGACAGAGGAATGGGTTGAGGGGAGTATGTTTAGGACCCCCCCCCAAATTTGTGTGACAGTACAAATCTTTTTAGAAGATGTATACAGATTTGGGCTGACCTACAACTCAGGGGATGGCCCTTGTCCAATATGCATGAGGTCCTGGGTTTGTCCCCTAGCGTCACATTTGCATATTCATACATGCACAACACACACAATGTAAAGTAGTCCATCAGATCAGGAAGTCACATGGAATCTCCTAGAACATGGGGCACATTATGCCAGGCTGTGAGGTCCTATGTCTCCATCATGCTGAGAGACATATTCCTGGGATTCAGGGTGGGACCTCCCTTCTCCTCTCTCAAACCTTCAGTGGTCCCTCACAGACTGCCTTGCCATGTGTTCTGATACAGAGTGTTGGGGGACTCAATAGCCCTGCCTTATCTTTGTAGGTTCATTGTGTGACAGCTCGTGACTATCTAACACAAGCCAATTGTCTGGACATAATGACATGGTAGTTGCTGAAGAGTCTCTTCCCTTGTGCTTAGTGGCTTGTCTTCCCAGCAGGAGCTGACCACTGGCCACCCAATCACTCCATCACCAAGATCAAACAGCTAGTGTTGAGTTTATTCTTTATGGGTTTTCCCCTCCTAGGTTTCCACCTCAGTAGATCTTCTAGAAGAAGCTGTAGACTCTCTCAGTGACAGGACAAGTTGTGTTCACTGGAAGCTTCTGTGCCTGAGGAGATCATACAAGCACTATACCTTGGTTCGCTTGTCTGTAGAATGGCCTCCTTTCCTCAGAGGGGTGAGGGGATTTGATGAGGTAACTGGGAGGTTCAGAGTCTTGGAATGAGACATTGTATTATAGCTCCTGTCAGCTTTCCTTACTTCCACCATCCTCAACTCTTCCTCTTACCCAAAGTCTCTTCATCTTTTTTCCCTCTTATAAACTCTTAAGCATCTGTTAAAGCCCAACTGTTGACCGAGGTTTCTGTCCTGCCGGGTCCCACAGCCGTTCAGTTTTAAATAAACACACAGAGGTCTACATTAATCATAAACTGGTTGACCTAGTAGCTCAGGCTTCTTATTAACTCATAACTTACACTAACCCATTATTCTTGTCTGTGTTCACCACATAGTTTGGTACCTTTGTCAGCAAGGCAGTCACATCTTGCTTCCTCTGTGTCTGGATGACAACTGCAGACCGAACCTTTCCTCTTCCCAGATTTCTCCTATTCCTGTCACCCTGGCTATACTTCCTGCCTGGTTGCCCTGCCTATACTTCCTGTCTGTCTACTGGCCAATCAGAGTTTTATTAAAAACAATACAAGAGACAAACCTTTCCAAAGTACAAGACCATTGTCCCACAGCACGCAACTTGAAAGACACCACCTCCAGACAGCCTGCCTTGAAAACCTTAGCCCCCAGAGCAGTCTCTGGCATTTCTGTCCTGTGGAGCCTCCCTGACTCCTCCACTCAGTTACCCACAGGACACTCATCTTAGGTGAAAATGTCAGCGCCTTGACAGACCTTTAACCTATTCCTCATCTGCCATCCTTGTTGGATGCTGTGGTTATTGGTCTCTAACACAGTCTTCTTAGAATGCCCCTGGTGGGGATGGAGAGTTCTTGAGGGAGAGACATTGTCCAGCTGGTCTGTCTCATTCATTCTGTATGGACAGGGAAAGAGCCCAGTGAGGGCTGTGTGGTTGAATGGTACCATTCTTCAGCATGTCATGAGATGCTCTCCAGGCTCCTGTTCCTTCTCTTTTCTTGTCTGGTTGAACTACTTCTCAGTCTTATCTATGCACACCCTATTTCCTCATGTTCACAGCCTTCTTCTTCACGTCAGGACAGAAGCCAGTCTATGGATCTGATGGCAACCCTGGCAGCCTGTGTTGAGGGATTGTGGTCACTGTGGAGAATCTTGTGGCAGGGTTCTCTAGAGCCAATGAAAGGTGTCTGCAGAATGGGGTTTACTAGGCAGCTGGGATGTCCCACAATCCACCATCAGTGGTGATTTGCAGCTCTGCCCTAAGTAATATCTTATGAACCACGAATGAGAGGACTCACATCCCAGTCCAGGGTTCAGGAAAGGTTGGTGATGCAGCTCACGAGCCAGAGAGGAAGTGCAACCTCTCCCTGTTCCTGCTGTGTCCAGGTCTTCTTGGGATAGACGATACCTTCCACCCTGGTGAAGGAAATGTCTCTACTGATTACAGCAATGCATACACTAATCCTATCCTGCAATACACTCCCAGACACCCAGAAATAACACCCGGTCAACTGGAAACAGAAAAATCACCATCCCAGGTCTTTCTCCACTGGATCAGAAGCTTTTACAAGATAAAGACCTCGGCTTTTTCATTTATATATTAATCCACACGCTTGACTCATGAGTTGTACATGTCATTGTGTTTGGATACAGCCCTGAATCGGTACTGAACAGCTGTCTACCATAGCTGTCATCCAGTTGTGAGATATGATGGGGCTTTAGTTAAAGGGATGTGGAAGCAAAGAGGAGGCTCCCAATTAGCTCTGAGGAAGAAGGCAGGGAGACATCCAGGATCTATGATGGGCAGAACGGATTTACTGACAAGGAAGGATTGAAGAACAGAGAACACAGGCTGGCTAGTGGTTGAGAAGTCAAGTTTTCAATGTCTCCCCTGGGCTCAAACTCCACCTCTGGAATGCTATGTAGTCCACTCTTTTGCTATGTTTGGTTTTGAAGCTTTTAGGTCACTGGCAGACTTTGCATTTATGTTCTTGAAAAATGTTTCATGATGTGAGCCTGAGCAATCAGCCTTTACCTTTCATGGATGGGTAACGGAATGAAATGAACTGCTCAAGAACTGAATAGGACATGAGGGGCCTACGGGGCACAGAGGGCTGTCCAAGTGTGTGGGTACTGAAGCCCATCTTCTAACCCTCAGCCCAGAATACACTCTTCAGGCAGCAGAAGGCTTCATTAGTATTTTCAAAATGACAAAACTTCAGTCCTCTACATTAAGAAAGGGTCCACTTTTAACTTGGGTGGCCAGGAAGAGCACACGTAATGATTCTATGTAAATAAAAGTAAAATCTCACATGCTCTGGGTATGCACTAGGTCCTCTACATACATACACATACATACTACATAGATACATTTCATCTGGGGTCTTTCTGAGACTCCTACCAGTCGGAATGGGGGTGTCTCTGACTCTTACCTGCGCTTGGGACCCTTTACACCACCAGGTTGCCTATTTCAGCTTTATGTGAGGGTTTGTGTCTGGTCTTATTGCATCTTGTGTTGCCGTGTCTGGTTGATGTTACTAGGAGGTCTGTGACTTTTTCGAGCAAAATGGAGGAGCAGTGGAACTGGGGAAGAGAAGGAAGGGGAAAACATGGAGGAGTGGGGGGAGGGTAGGCTACAGTCAGAACGTACAGTATAAAAGAAGAATAAAGAGAAAAAATTCTACACGCTCACTTGGCCCATTGTTTTCAAGTAAAATCTACGACTACTAATAGCAACCACAACAATAATACTAATCAATGTTTCCTAATCGCTTGTGCCTCAGTGGGGAGATATTCCCGTCCCTGTTGACTGTGGTCCTCTCCCAGCCTCCACTTTTATCCTCCCTTCTTTTAATTTCAGTGCTGGCTAATGCCTGTGATGCCTCATTCATGTTTTTTACATGAGTGGGGAGTAGAACAGCAATCATTCTTCTAGATGGATAAAGAGTCTTCAGCCTTATCGCTTTTAGCCCCTTGTAGAGGCAAAACCACTGCCCAGTGCAATATCCCTGGGACTTTCTTGATTTTCTCTGAGATGACTATTCTTGGTTGTCAGCTTGATTATATCTAGAATGAACTCAGTAATGGCTGGGCACACCTGTGAGGGATCTTGGCTTAATGATTTGAAGTGAGAAGGTCCATTTCTAATACAGATCGTTGAGGTGGGAGCACACACATTTAATTCATATCTTTCCAACTGGGAAAATCGCACATGCTGCTGAAAGCCTCTATAAAGAACATGAAAGAAGGAAGCCTTCTCTCTTTGCCTGCTTCTTCTAAGTCTTGCTGGAAAGTGCATCCCTTCACTGGATATTAGAGCCTACTTCTTCAGGATTCTGGTGTATACTGAAGACTAGCTGAGACATCTAGTCTTATGGCCTGAACAGCTGCTGGACTCTTGAAACTTCCATTCATAAGCAACCATTGTTGGATTAGCTGTACCACAGCCTGTAAGTCATTCTGATAAATCTCATATATATGTATGAGACTTATGTATATGTGTATGTATGTGTGTGTGTGTGTGTGTATTCATTCTCTAAGTTGTTACTCTAGAGAACCCTGACTAAAACACTCTGAGACTGCAATTCTCCAGCATCCTTTTGGAAATGGGAAATGGCCATCCTAGGCAGCCTGCTGTCAGTTTCCAGATGCATTCGGCAATGCCTACACGTTTTATTCTGAGTGATCACCCTGGAATGATGAAATGATGAGACTCTGGAGTTTGTGGCATGGGGACAGGAGAGGAAGGGGACTTCCACATCCCAATGGCCTACCCTAAGGGAGAACCCCGGGGCAATAGTACACAACAACAGCCTGTGTTCTCTGCAGAGCCCCTGACCTTCGTGTCCCCCAGGTCGAAGTCTAGCTGAGCTCCTGGCTCTGACCCTTGCTGTCCTTTGGGATCTCAGGAGGTTGCAAAGCTCCCGCTCCAACTGTGGACTATTTCCAGGTCAGGAAATAATTTCTCTCTGGCTCCTGAGAGCCTCTGCCTTCCAGCTCTGAAATCTTGGATTCATTTTTTTTTTTTTGGTTAGGTTTTCTCTTCTGATCCTTCGGTATTAAGTGGCGCAGTTCTTCAGCCTACTAGAAGCCAGGAGGCTTTCATTACCAGAGCTGAAGTGCACATGGCTTGAACTTGGAGAGGGAGATGAGTTCATTTCCATCAGTTTGATTGAGCACCCACTGCGCGTCTGGGCCTTAGATGGGTCCAGATTAATTCCCTGATATTTCCTGGTCTCCAGGATGTAAGGTCCCTTCTGTTAAGTTGGATTGTGATATCTCCTGGGGTTTGAGCTGCCTCATTAGAAAAAGGAGGCCTTGAATGAAATAATCACTCAGGCTGTCCCCTCTCTGGGACATTAGAGTCTCATCTCTAAATGGAGGGAAAGGAGGAAGCCTTTGGTGAGAACATCCATAGGTTCTTTCTTCCTGCTCATTGAGTCTTTCTGAGTTATTTTTGTAAACGAGGCAGACGTTAGATGAGAGAGACAGGAAATCCTTCTCCTCCCACCCATTCCCCTTCAGTCTGAGAGCAGGCATTCTTACTCCGCTATTCAGCCATCTTTGGGGGTGGGGGAGGAGTCACTGCTGGTGGGAAAATGATGGAATGTGTACATGCTGGCAGCCAGGTGGGCAGAGGACGAAGGAGGCCAGGCCGGCTGGACCTGGAGTTGAATAGATGGGTTTGAGAAGGGAGTGGGTGGAAGGACTTGACCCTGCCCTCAGTGTGTGCATGTATTCTCTGATCCTTAGCTCCAGCCTCAATATCCACGTGAACTCTGACTGGGCTTACCCAGATGGTTGTCTGGACTGTTTAGATTGTAATGCTTTGATGGCTCTATGGAGACATCATCACTGTGTTCTCTCTCTCTCTCTCTCTCTCTCTCTCTCTCTCTCTCTCTCTCTCTGTGCCCTCCAGGGTGTACTTGACGATGCTTTTAAAATCCAAGCACCTCTCTTTTTTCTCTGTTGCAATCACTCTTGTTCACCTTGGACTGTTTGTTATCTTTGCTTGAACTGAGCAGCAGCAACTTCATCCCCACCCCCGAAGATGGATAAATAACGGAGTAAGGGTCCCTGATCTCAGACAGCAGGGGGTAAGGTGGGAGGAGAAGGGTTCCCAGACTCTCTCTTTATAAAAGTAACACCGAGTCTCAGGTAGGAGCCTCTGAAAAGCCTCTGGTGCTTATTCCCTTCCCTTCTAACGCCTCTGTAGTCGAGGCCAATCAAAATCTGACCAAATAGTGCTCATGTTTAAAACCCTTTAATAACTTCCTGTTGAATGGTCAGGGTTGTCATCAAGAGTTGGTGGCTTGGCATGTTCCTGCTCACTTTCCCAGCCTTATCTGATACAGGGTCCTGCCTCATCCTGAACGCCAAGGCTCTCAGTTTCTCACGAGACACTATTGAAAGGGCTTGGGATGCTATTGCTGACTACCTTAGAGCAATAGACATACGTTGGAACTCCCTTAGGCAAACTGCGTGACTCTATCTAGGACTCGGGATGTTGTTAACAACTACTCTAGATTGCAGTGCTTCTCAATCTTCCTAATGCTGCGACCCTCATGCTGTGGTGACCTCCGGCCACACAGTTATTTTCATTGCTACTTCATAACTGTAATTTTGCTACTGCCGAGAATCAAAATGCAAATATCTGTGTTTTCCAATGGCCTTAAGTGACCCCCGGGAATGGGTTGTTTGTCCTCCAAAGAGGATGTGGCCCACAGGTTGAGAACCACTGCTCTAGAACAATAGATATACACCAGAACTCCCTTAGGCAAACTGCAGGACTCTGTCTAGGGCTCAGTATGCTATTAGTGATTACTCTAGAACAATAGCGAGGCATTACCTTGGGCAAACTGTGTGACTCTGTCTCTGGGGTGACATACTTGTTTCTGCCCAAGAACTCCTACTTCCTCTAGTCTGTCTGTCTGGGACTCTCTTGCCCTGCTTTTTTTTCCCCTCTCATTCATTCTGAATTGTCCTTTAGCTCATATATCAACACTTGCTTTTCCAAAGAGACTTTCCTAACTATCTCAAGTCCACCCATGGTATACCTTTCTAGAATCTTCTACGAAACATTCCTCTAGTGACTGTGCCTTGGAGGGCCTCCATTGCTGCTGTTGTTTTCCCTGCATTTATGAAACCCACTGACTGATAGTCACTCCCCTGTATTACAGGTAGTCAGCAGTCAGGAACTAGGGGATGCCTTGCTCACGTGTGTCTCCAGCTCGAAGCTGGTACCAAGTCAGTGAGGACATCAGATAATCATTGGGAGATGGTTATTCGCTGGTTCCTGGTATGAGAGGCTCATTGACTGAAAAGTTTCTGTTTAACTGATCAAAGATGTAAATGGTGGTTTCCCTGTCCTGCACTATCCCACAGCCATTTCTAAATAATCACCCAGAGGCTTAATATTAATTACAAAATGTTTGACCTATAGTTCAGGCTTATTACTAACTGGCTCTTACATTTTAACCCATTTCTATTCATCTATGCATTGCCACGTGGCTGTGGCGTTACCTGTGTTCTAATATATCTTGGTCCCCCAGCCGCTGACTGGCATCTCTCCCGATTCTGCCCCTCCTCGTCTGAGTTCTCAGTTTGATTGTTCCACCTAACCTTATCCTGCCTGGCTATTTGCCAAACAGCTTTTACTATTAACCAATGAAAAGAATATATATTCACAGAGTGATTAGAAAGATCATCCCACAGCACAAAAAATCTTGATAATGAATATAGCTTTGGAAGACACAAATAATACTTTGTCAGAAAAATGAATAACCCACTAGTTTTCCTATTTAATAATGATAACACCTTCTGGAGAAGGAAAGGCCAGTGTGCTGGATAAATGCTTTGGTCTCTGCGAGATCAGTGTTCAGTAACACAATTGGCTGCATACCTGGGTACAATGTGGAGCTTTGCATGTTATTCATGTTTAATGCAAAACCTGCAGACACTCCAGCTGTGAGGGGACCACCTGTCCTTTATCTTGGAGGGTGTATCTTCTAGCATCCATGCCATGGGCATGAGTGGCCTCAAACCCATCTCAGGTCTTGATATGAATTAATTGGGTTTAATTATTCTGTATTGTTTGGAGCTCAGTAAGAAGGTGCACAGAAGTGAACCACGTGGGCACTTTGAGGGCAGGCCCCACATGGTTTTCGTGCCAGACAAGAGCCCCATTCCTGGACCACCTCTGTGATAATCTGAAGCAAGCAACCGCCTCTCCACACCTCCCCTCTTTTTCTCCTCCCTCTCTTATCTCATGTAGGTCAGGATGGCCTCACATACACTGTGTAGCTAAATACGGCTTTGAATTCCCATCCTTCTGCCTCCATCCCCTGAGTCCTGGGATCACAGGAGTACACTATCATAACTGGTTAATATGGGGCTGGGAATTAGACCAGAGTTTTCTACATGCCCTCTGTGACCATCTTTCTTTATTCTCTGTCTGTCTGTCTGTCTGTCTGTCTGTCTGTCTGTCTGCCTGTCTGTCTGTCTTGCTGTGTGTGTTCTTTTTTTCTCCATTTCTGGTTTTATCATTTTTCTTCCTCTGTCTTTACACTCTATTCCTTTTAAGACATCTACACTAATTTCTCTCATGATGTTAACTGACTTTTACAGAGGACGCATTTTCAAACAGAAATACCCCCAAGGTTTAGAAAAGTATGAAATCTAGATGTGTACCGGTGCATCTCATGTGACGCTGAGCAGGTCAGGACACACCAGTGTCATTATCTGAATTTATTTATTCATTCATTCAAAAGTCATTTACTTAATTACTGGTAATAAATCATGTCATTGCTGACTCCAATGGACTCACAGTCTGAGGAGGATGACAAATTCAAGATTCTCACAGAGTGAACAAATCGTGACAGCAGAGATGGTTGCTGTGGTCATGTCGGGCTTGTGGGTCAGGCAGAGGAGCAGGGAAGGGTCAGAGCAGCTGTGCACCAGATCTGGAGTCTGAGATGAACAGAGCACGAGGCAGATCTGGCCTGAAGAAGGCAAGATGAGAAGTTTTAGTGAATACAAGGAGAAAGCTCTTTGTGGCTCCTGTTGAGGTTTTCCTCATCTTCGCCCACATGACCGGCTCTGCTTCCGTGCTCAGGTTTCCCACATCTGGAATGGTGGACCTAGGGAGCTATGCTTCCATGCTCAGGTTTACCACATCTGGAATGGTGGTCCTAGGGAGCTATGCTTCCATGCTCAGGTTCCCCACATCTGGAATGATGGACCTAGGGAGCTATGCTTCCATGCTCAGGTTCCCCACATCTGGAATGATGGACCTAGGGAGCTATGCTTCTGTGCTCAGGTCTTCTACATCTGGAATGGTGGACCTAGGGAAGAGTCTCTACCACTAATATTCACTGGGAGCAGACAATGTAATAGTTGACAAGAGGATCCAAGTACCTGCCTCTCCGAAAAGCCTCCTTGTTGGCCCCAAAGAGACCACGTCAGGACTGTCCTATAGGGCAATTGGGATGATGGGAGTGCTCAGTACAGCCCTTGACCCGTAGGAGCCAGGTGGCTGCATTTAGACTAAGGGAGAAGACTGGGTTCAGCGATAACACCTGTAAGTCCAGTATTTGGGAAGCTGAGGCAGGAGGATTGTGAGTTTGAGGCCAGCATTGTATATACAGTATGTTTCAGAAAGAGCCCCCTGATTGGTTATTTAATAAAAAATGATCAGATCTGGAACCACACATACACAGCAAAAACTGGACTCAGCAGGTTACACTTACATATTTGTGCACACAGATACATTATGTAACAATAATAATCAAAGAAAAAGGCTATCAGTTTGAGAGTGAAGGAGTTATGGGAGGATCTGAAGGGAGAAAGGGAAGCAGAGAGTGATGGAATTATATTTTAATTAAAATGTATGTGAAACAACTTAAACTAAAAAAATTAGCTTTCTGAAACCTCGCCACCCACATTTGATTTCTGATGGTTTGGCTCAACAACCTGAATTTGACAAAAACCTCAAAATAAAATAAGGAGGTAACTTTGAGGCCACCAACTATTGAAGATTGAATACCATCACCTTAGAGAGCTGGACTGTTGCGGATCAAGGCCATATTATCTTGGGCTACCTTTAGCCTCTTAATTGTCATAGATTTCCCATCTCTGTGTCCCACTGAACATCCTCGTGCCTGTCAGGTCAGTCATTTCACGATGTTTTTTTTTTTTATTAAAGATTTCTGTCTCTTCCCCACCGCCGCCTCCCATTTCCCTCCCCCTCCCCCAATCAAGTCCCCCTCCCTCGTAAGCCCAAAGAGCAGTCAGGGTTCCCTGCCCTGTGGGAAGTCCAAGGACCACCCACCTCCATCCAGGTCTAGTAAGGTGATCATCCAAACTGCCTAGGCTCCCACAAAGCCAGTATGTGCAGTAGGATCAAAAACCCATTGCCATTGTTCTTGAGGTCTCAGTAGTCCTCATTGTCCACTATGTCAGGAGCAGAAGGAGAGAGAGCACGAGCAAGGAACTCAGGACCGCGAGGGGTGCTCCCACACACTGAGACAATGGGGATGTTCTATTGGGAACTCACCAAGGCCAGCTGGCCTGGGTCTGAAAAAGCCTGGGATAAAACCGGTCTCACTGAACATAGCGGACAATGAGGACTACTGAGACCTCATTTCACGATGTTAACAGACGAGCCGCTACCACCAATCCAAGAGCACAGCATCTCTTCAAACAGCACCCGAGGCCCAGAGCAGATTCCTCTGCTTCACTATAACCTTGTCAACCCTACGTCTCCACTAAGGTATTTTTTAAATATCCTTTGATTTATGTCTTTCTTTTGTTCTGTAACTATAAAAATTTCACGACACGTTTCCACGTTGGAATGTGTTACTTGGGCGACTCGAATCGGTGTTCCTGGGAAATGGCCATTCGTATTTGTCTCTGGAATAAACTGTTTCTTATTCTCTTTGAGATGACAACTGGGTTCTGCAACAAGACATGTGGCCTTTTGATGCACTGAGGGGTTGCCCTGGTACTGGACATGGTTACTAAAAGTGTCTAGGCTGCAGAGTATCTTCAGATGGAAATCATTCAGTCCCTCACTTCCTCTGCCCTGACACAGTGTGCTGGCATGCTTGCTGACAGTGAAGATGGAACTAGACTGGGGACTTATTTTGTCCTTCAGTCTGCAGCTGCATGAAAGATCGTAGAACGGAAGGGTCGGTGGGCCATCTCACCACATTCTTTCCCCTTCTCCCCCAAAGTATTAGCAGCAGATGGAGGGTGGGCAGATTCCGTATTGGAGGCTGGAGTTAGTACGCACACATTACCAGCTAAGCACCAGCACTGTGAGTGGTGTGTTTGTTTTGACTTAACCCTCCTCCATCCCAGATGCCCCTGGAGGAGTACAAATTGATATTAGCGTACATTAACCAGACTCAGCAATTTGGGAAGTGCCTGAGCCCACGCATCCAAAGAATGGGGAGGACTGAGAGGAGTGATAATGAGAGCTAGACATCACAAGTCTCAGAGACATAACTTGATCAGAGGGCTGAGGTTGAGCTCTGGGATGCCAGCTGCCTCTGTTTCTCCAGCCTCCTGACTCTCCCTATATAATCTACTGGCTGATGAGCTGGAAGACAAGATTTTTTTTTAGGATGTTAATCCACTGCCTTCTCAGATTGCCAGGTCTCTAAATAAAACACAGCTGAAAGATTGAATTTCTGTTTCTGTTCATTGGCATTTGTGATGGCAGAGCTATCGGATTCCGTATGCCAGTTGCAGAATGATGCATGGTACTATTGGGCATTTTAAAGAGAAAGAGATCATCTATAGAAAATATCTGGGGTGTTTCTCCTGGTCTTGAGACATCCAGCTTGTTTTTTTTTTCTTTTTCGCAGCTGTATTTAAGGCGATCTCATGAGAATCCAGAGCTCACTGTACACGTGCCTTTCTTGTATATGTCTCTCTCCCTCTTTTAATGCTCACACTTAAATTCCATATTTAAGCCAAACTTTTGTTTCATAAAAGAAATAATATTTGACCTATTTTAGAAAACCAAGAATATGGGGCTACTTTTATTTTCGTTTTTTGTTTTTTAGGAAAGGGTTTCTCTGTGTAGCCCTGGCTGTCCTGGAACTTGCTCTATAGAGCAGACTGGCCTAGAACTCAGAGATTCACCTGCTTCTGCCTCCTGAGCACTGGTATGAAAGGTGTGTGCCACCACCATCTGTCAGATATGGAGCTTATAAAAAGTAGTAATCCTTGCCTACCACATGTTAGCTGAGAGCTGAAGGCATCACTCATGACTTTTGAAAGTAAACCTTTTGGCTTGTTTTACCCCCCTGTTCTTTCTTTATTTTCATATTTCAAAATGGTAGGCTTCTCCGGCTATTTCTGGAATCTTCAGATCTTTGGTGTCTGATTGTAGAGAATAGACTCTTGGCTCTTTTCTGTCCCAACCCCAACCTCACCTCTGTTCAGCTAAATTTCTCCAACTCTTCATCCTCCCAGGAAAGCCGCATTGCAGTTTTCCCAGCTGTTCCACGGCCTTAGAGGTGTGGTCTGTGTGATCCTTCCTTGCACAGTTGTCACCAGTGCTCTGTGACTCACATTTGGTCATCTACGGTCTTAGTCAGGGTTCTACTGCAGTGCAGAGACACCATGACCACAGCCACTCTCATAGAAGAAAACATTCAACTGGTGCTTGCTTACAGTTTCAGACATGGTAGGGGACTACAGCACATCCAGATCCAGGCAGACATGGTGCTAAGAAGTACTTGCAAGTTCTACATCTGAATCCACAGGCAGCAGGAAGAGAGAGACTAGAGAAACAACAGAAAAGAACGAGACGCACTGCGGGCTACCACTGGAAAACAGCAAACTGACAAGCCTCCAGCTAGCCCATCTAAAGGATTCAAAAACAAATCAAAGCCAGATGTGTAGATGGTTGATGGGGATGAGAAAGGATGCCTGGCCACCAATGACGAGGAAGGTGCAAACTGAAGGCAGAGCGAAGTTCCCCTCACCTTTGTCAGGATACCCATTCTCCGGAGAAGGGAAAAGAACAAGCGTTGGTTAAGATTTGTGGACCCTAGACCCTCCGAACGTGATTCACAGGGAGATAAAAATGACGCAACTGCTGTGTAAACAAACAGCAGGAAGTTTTCTCAAATTCTTAATTTTCTTAAGAGCTGAATCGCCCATGGTCCATCAGAACATGGTGGCAGGAGCGTCGTGGAGGCACGAAGTTGTCCCTGTCAAGGGGGCCAGAAGCCAAGAGAGCTAAAGAGAAAGAGGAAGGAAATGTTCCTTGGGGCCCATCTCCTATAAGGTACTTCCTTTGTGTAGGCCCCACCGCTTGAACCAATAGCACGGCCAACTGAGGTAACCTGTAACACAAGGATCTGTGTGTGTGTGTGTGTATGTGTGTGCAAATGCGTGTGCGTGTGTGGGACGGTGTGTGTGGGGGTTTCCTGGCTGAGGATCTCTGCTCTGTATTAGCATTTCTCAGACTTGAGTGTGGAACTGAACCACACAGGGAAAGGGAGGTTCTATGGGGTGGGGTGGGGGGGGGTCTGTCAAATGAAGGGGGGACTGGTCCTGTATCTGGAGTTTGCTGGCTGCTTCTGAGTGGGTCTGAAAGATGTACGTTGTCAACAAACTCCTAGGAGGTTCTAAAGCTCTGGGCTTTGCTGCAGCAGCATGGTGACCCTGCCGACTGCACCGTTGACATTTCCCGAACACAGAAATACCGAGATGAGGCCAGCCAGCAGAATCTTGGCCGTGGCGCTCAGTTTAGAAACCATGATGCCATAAGAAATTAGAAGGCAGCTGCGAAGTTCGTGGTTTGGGGATCAGTCAAAGATTCCATTTTTACATTTGTTCTGAATTTAGTGATCCACCCTCCCCCCCTTTTTAGCCCCACCCCACCGCCGTGAAAGTCATGTGACAGCAGAGATGAGAAAAAGGAGATGACCTTGTGGAAAAAACAGAGGGTTATCTTCATTTACGACGCAGCCACCCGCCCACTGGTCCGTGCTCAGTGTGTTTCCAGGTGCTCCAGCTAAATGGTCTGTGATGTGCTTTAAATGATTTCCTAGGGACCGTGTGCAGAAAGCTCTGCGGCGCTTCACTGGCTGCCACCTGACTTTGAATACCTTGGACCAAGTATCTGGGGTTGGAAGAGTAGAAAATTGCAGGGATGAATGTGGCCCACATTCCTGCAGATTGGAGGCAGGACAAGAAATCACCGTAGCATGAGCGTGTCTGGATGGCTTACATTTAATCTTCTGGGTTTACAAGACATGATGGAATTCTGCAGGGCATTTTAAAATCATCGCTTTTTCGCTCTCCTCAGAGCCCATCCTGCACGCCTGGTGCTAACACTTAATTATAGCAAAGAGAATCTGAGAAGCCCAGTGCTCCCTCCTCACCCCAGCAAGCATCAAGCAAAATCAATAGCCCTGTGCTGGCAGCGCGATGCTCTTGTCTCCTTCATCTCCTTCGCTCATCTGCGATTGCTTTTATTACTGCAGTTCATTTAATGAGACCAGAGTGTTTGGAGCCAGATGGTGACGTTAGTTCAATCTGGAAGACTCTAATGGAATTGAGTTCAAACCAGGTTAAAAGTAATGGAATTACAAATTTCAGCGGTCATTGTCTCATAGCGGCACGCTCTGGGTCCTTGTTAGACGCCAGAAGTCAGTACCCGCTTCAGATGAAAGACCTGAGAGGCAGTTCAGGGAGACCTGGTGTGTTCTTCCGCTTGCTCGTTCAACACGTACTTTGATGCTCTGTGTCACCCGCATGGCCATTGTGGTTTCTGAATCATGGCCCCTGTCACGTACTGGAGGTGGCAGGCAAAATCACTCTGTGTGTATGGTCTCTAGGAAGGGAGGATCCTGGTACTGAGGGTGTAGGGTTTTGAGGACCAGGTAAGGAATAAATACATGACAGCTTTAAATTCACCATTTTGTTGAGTCTACAGTTTTACCCCCTCCCCCCAGAGAATGAAATGTAAAGAGAGAAAACAAATATCCCACACAGAGACCTAAGCTTCTCTGGATGTCTCCTGGTGTGGGCTAAAGTCCCTTGGAAAGGTCCAAACTTCAAAAGTGGCCTCAACCTGGAACTTTTCCATAGGAAAAGTCAGCAGTAAATATTGACACCAGAGTCAGTCATCTCTGCTGAAGTTCCGGGCTGCTCCGACCAGCCGGGGCAGCCAGGTCATAGGTGACAAGGATAAGAACTGTCATTCTGAAGCTGTAGAGCGGCCATCTCCCCGGCTCTGGGTCACAGCTCTCAGGATGGAGCAGGCAATGCTGCAGATGCTTGTTCTGTTGGCGCTGGGAACGCACTACCAGTGTGCCTCAGGTGAAGGACTCACTTAGCCACCTGCTCGAGGTGATCGGCGCCCTCTCCGAGTTCCACCGCCTCTCACTGTGGCCTGTGTTCTTGCTGTCCAGGTTTCCCCGTGTACGACTTCGACCCTTCCTCCCTGCAGGAAGCCCTCAAGGCCTCGGTGGCAAAGGTGAACTCACAGTCCCTGAGTCCTTACCTGTTTCAGGCAACCCGGAACTCCTTGAAAAGAGTAAGTGAATGGGGACACCTTCCTGGCCTTTTTCACCATCCTTGCCTTGTCTTTGCTTACTTTGTTGAATCAGTTGTTTTTATTTTTCTGTTTACAAAGATCACAGCCGGTCCTTTTTCATGCTGACTGCTTCAAAGAAGAGATTTTAATTACAGTTTTTGCCCTGGGGTTCTCAAAGCTTCTTGGGACATCTGATGCTTCCTTCTGTGTTTTCCCTCTGACCTTGGCTTCTCTCTGCCCATGTCCTGGTTTGGGGTGAAGAGTCCTGAAGCTCCTGGCTCCTAGGAAGCGTTCTAGGGATGCTGTTGGCCTCCCGGTGTTTATAGAGAAGAAGCACTGGCCCTGGAGACCAAGAAACCCACCCATCTTTGTCAGCTTGCTAGTGTTGTTTCCTGGTCACCAGAGAACTGGGTGGAGCGACATTATCTTGGGCTTGCTGGGACTCAGTGGAGCAAAAAAAAATGAGGGGGAAATGGAGCAGTATCATAGAGAAGCCCCTCTCCTTCCTGCCCCTTGAGGATTTTACTCTTTTTTATCAGCTTAATGGGGCTCAGAAGAAGGTAGGAACAGAAAGGCACCCCAAGCAATTGATGTTCATGTCAAAGATGAGGAAGAAATGGAGACAAGAGTGGACTCACACAGCCATGTGGTCAGGCAGCCACTACCACCACATAGAGGCCACACTACCATCACAGTCTCTACAGCTTTCTCTCTTCTCCACGCTATTCTAGATCCACAACTTTTGCCATTTAGCTGATCCTCTGCTGTTCAACAGAAGTACACTTTGCTTTCCCAGCTTGCCTTCATGTAAAAAAAAGTCCCTTTGCCCCCCTCCACCTTCTGACACTGGTTCCTTGTTTTCTTTTCCAAACACAAAGCAAATTCATTGAGTAGCTTCAGTTGTCTCTTCTAACTGGGTATGGTCATGAAGATGTGGGCTGAGCTATCGTGAGGCACCAACCCCAGGATCTGACTGTCAAGGTTGGCACTGAACACTACTATTATGGGGCAGCACTTACTTAGAGTGTAGGCAGCTACCAGGCAAAGGCCAGGCTGCTTCTGGAAGAAAGCTATATCAAAAGGTAGCTGCCTCTGTCTCCAACCCTGCTTTTGCTGGCATCCAGGCCATGTTTCATTGGCACTGGATGTAATTCTCTTAGAGTGTTGTAGAACCCATTCCCTCTTGTCAAACTTGCAGATCAACAATTTAAATTCACTTTAAACTTAAATTCAGTTAGGGCTCACTACGGAACAAAACTATTTATTAGACAGGAGCAGTGGACAGATCCAGAGAGAACTAAGTTGGGACACCTTGGACAGGTAGCCAGTGAGACATGCCCAAGCCAGAATATACTGACACTTAACCATCTTGCTATAGACATGTAGGCCTGACCCCAGGTCCACATACCTAAAGATAAGTCACTTACAGATGGCTTATGTGGATCCTAACAGATACTTAACGCATCTTGTTGTCCCAGGTTGTCGCTCTCCCACCTCGTGCCTGTTGCTGTTCCTTTGTTCTCCCTGTCACCTGAGTGTATTAGTCAAGCCACACTCTCCATCACCTCTCCTTGAGCTCTGCATTCCACAACGTCACAGGAAATACCCACAGGACCACCGAAGTTTCTGTCAAACGACAGAACAGAGATGGCCTTTACCTTGCCCTCAGCTTCATGTTCCTCCTCTGTGAGGGAGACCTCCGCGGGCTCCCTGCTAGTCAGATGGCCTTTCCTCTCTGCACCCCCTTACAACTGCATCAGGAAACTAGGGTGTCTGACGGAAGGCACAGCCTGCAGCCAAGGGCCAAAGGCTTGCAGTCAAATGGGAGGAGAGCTAATTAGTATAAAGACAGGGTTTATAGTTCGAAGAGAAGCAGAGTACAAGGTCCTGGAAAC
Source organism: Neodon shergylaensis (assembly GCA_025134845.1). NCBI lineage: Eukaryota > Metazoa > Chordata > Mammalia > Rodentia > Cricetidae > Neodon > Neodon shergylaensis. The sequence goes on along the minus strand of JABTXL010021416.1, from coordinate 4,306,798 downwards.
CCAGCCCCCTAGCCTGGTTGTGGGAAGAATTAAAAAGTGTGTTCGAGAGAGAATCCTAAGGGTATGGCCAAGTGGATGTTGGTGACAGAAATCACTGCGGGTGGACAGAGGAGTCTGGGTTGTGTCTTTAGTCTGTAAAGACTTCCCATGGCTGACGAGACTACAATTTGACATTCCCCATTTCTCCAACATCGCTTGCCTTCATTCTTTAGCATCAATTTCCCGAATTATCTTGCTTCGTAGTAGTAGTAGTAGTAGTAAAGATTTCTGGAGTGGTACCCACTCTGGAATCACAGCTGCCTGACAGCTTTACTATCTTGCCTCAGGTGCCCAGCGTACAGGGAGGGGCTTGATATAGCACAGCATCCTCTGTCCTCAGACTACCCAGGGTCTTCAGGAAGTTTGAAAGGTGCCCTGGCAATCTTGGTGGCAAGATTAGAAAACAATATAGATTTAGTCATGGGTTAGAAGTGCTCATCCAGGAGATAGCCTGGGGCTCATTTACTTATTTTAGGAATTGGTGGACATGTCTGGTGCCTCCATTGAGAAATTGTCACTTTGATCCAGGTGGTGGTGGTGCACACCTTTAATCCCAGCACTTGGGAGGCAGAGGCAGGCAGATCTCTGTGAGTTTGAGGCTAGCCTGGTCTACAAGAGCTAGTTCTAGGACAGACTCCAAAGCTACAGAGAAACCCTGTCTCAAAAAAGCAAAAAAAAAAAAAAAAAAGGAAAAACAAATCACTTCAAGTTTATGCAGTCTATTCTTGCTGTGTTCTAGACTGAACTAGGAAAGACTAGATCATGGCTCCTAAGAGGGATTAAGAGTGAGGTTCCCAAGAGCTTTGGGGCACAATACTTTCATTGACACATTCAAGATGTAACCTTATTTTTGTGAGTGTTTTTAGCTTATTGGTTCCTATTATAACATACACTGTAGATTCATTAACATTGAACCCACTCCCCAGGAACCTGGAATTCCCACCCAAAGAAGTCTTGCTGAACGCATGTGTTTTCTACATAAAGCACACCACAATCTCTTACTCTTGATGCCGTAGTCTCTCACACTAGCTTGGGGACTGAGACAACCCAAAGAAAGCACCAAAATGCCAGTCACAAGTTTCCCAACAGAATGCTAGCACTGTGTTCACAGTGTACAGGCTGGAACAAGAAGGCAGAGGTTGAACAAAAGCTAGGTGAGTAACTTATGAGTGGCAAAGAATATTTGGTGACTAGGTGAATTCACAAGCATCCCTCCCTCTCTTCGTCTCTCCCTCGCCTCTATTTAACTATTGTTTTAGGACAAGATCTCTCTCTATAGGTTAAGTTGATCTCAAGCTTGAAACCTCCTGCCTCAGTCTTCTGAGTGCTGGGATTTGAGGGGTACCCGCCACACTCAGCTTCGTTGGTTCCACGGTTGTTAGTGTTGCGTGGCTTTTCTCTATGGGCTTCAGTGCTAAGATATCACATAGCTTTTCCAATGAGTACATGATTCTGTCAACGTTTTCTCACTGGGCAGAAAGAATCATACCAACACCATGAATCTCAGAAACATGCCTATTGCAAATCCATGCTTTGCTTTTGTGAAGGTCAACGTCCTGGATGAAGACACCGTGGTCATGAACTTGGAGTTCAGTGTTCAGGAAACGACATGCCTGAGAGATTCTGGCGATCCCTCCTCCTGTACATTCCAAAGGGGTTACTATGTGGTAAGTGACCCAGGAAGTAATGTGAGGGAGACCCTCACTACTTCCATGAGTAGGAGTGGGTCAGGGGTCACCAAAGGAGCTTGGCCACTGCCTGTCTGGCACTCAGCCACACACTGGGTCGCCACAGCATTTCCTGCCATGGACTGTGTGCTCCGTGCTTGAGAGAGTGAGCGTTTGAGTCTGGAACCTGCAGTCTTGGTGATATTGGTCAATTCTTTAACCATTACTGCCCCAGCGTCCTATTCTCTAAGGTCCAGATGTAATCTCCTGTATGTATTATATTCTCACACGGTGAGGATGCTTTGTATCAGACAGTGTAGTGACGCGAAGAGGCCTACAGCAGAGAGAAGTCCCAGCACATCTGAAACTCTGCTGGACATGGATGTGAGACCGTGAGCCTCACTTTGGTGCGCTGTCCATGACTGAGTGTTGCCCACAGTGTGTCTCCCCTTCTCATTCAGCTCACATGGCCTATTTATGTCTATGTTCCCTGTGACCAGACTCATCAGCTGTTGTGTGGTGGAACCCTCTCTGATCAGAATGAAACCATCAGTCCAGACCCAAAATATTTCAGTCAAATGAGTGACTTCTTGAGATCCCCTTATAGGGAGGGAATTATTTCATTATTTATCTCATAAACTTCAGTGGGATTCTGTCTTATAGAGGACTGTCACATGCATGCACTTCTAATTAAATCTTAGGGCCATGTCACTTATCCATATCCACATATATGACATATACATACACACAGAGACTTATACATGTATGTATATGTGTACGTATGTATGTATGTGTGTACATATGTATGTATATGCCACATAGTCAAATATATGGCATCTCTACTACTGTTTCTGTTAAAGCAAGAAGAGATTCCAGTCAGCCCTTTGTACTCATGGGGAAATGCAGGCTTTTCTCAGAGACTGGTATTAAACTCATGGAGATATTCAAACATTCCTTTTAAGCTGTTTAGTTCTGCAGAGTGTTCTTTGGATAACTGAACTACCTCTGTGAATTTCTCCTTTCTGCCTCATTTTGCAAACTGTGCCAAATTTCCCAGTTTATTGTCCAGAGGCTAACCCCTCGCACAGGGCGCTGAAGAGACCACTCATGACTCTGTCTTTGCCAGCCAACAGCTGCTTGCCGGAGCACCGTGCAGATGTCCAAGGGACAGGTGCAGGATGTGTGGGCTCACTGCCGCTGGGCCTCCACATCCGAGTCCAACAGCAGTGAAGAGGTATGATGGGGGCCTGTCTCCTTCCAGCTGTGTTGGGGACAGTCTGTGAAAGCTAGGCTATTTGGTGGGATAGCTGGGCCATCATGCAGATGTCAGTAGACAGAATCCTGCTCACACAGCTAGATTCTCCCTTGAACAACAACTGGCCCATTTTCCATAATCCTTACTTCTTCCCACCACACTCCCCCAACACAAAATACAGCAACGCAGCTCTTACCTCAAAGGGAATAAGAAGCAGTTCATTTGGGAGCTTATATTTATAAGTGACCCTGACCTGGGAGCACAGATTCAGTGGGCCCCAAATGCTATGTTTCCTCCGTGATAGTTTGCTCCTGATTTCATGTTCTTATAGGAGCAGAACAATTAAAGTACAAAATCAATGGATTTCAAATACGTTTGTGGAAATTTCATGTAGGTGGATTACAGCAAAGAAGGGAACTGCTAGAGGCCTCAGATGTATCTAATGTCATTTTTAGCTTTGGGGTTGCTGGGAGCTAGGGCTCTGTACATTCCCAAAAGGATTTGACTTGATGGTCCCAAGGATGTTAGGGCATACGTAGAGGTGTGTTGTAGTAAGAGCGGCGGCTGGGCTGCGTCCCCGCCACCCGGCCGCCTGCATGGCTAGCTT